>BGZK01000413.1:0-427434 GCA_005406025.1 Eumeta japonica
CGTATCTTCATTAAACCAAATCTTCATTCCTTCCTAAATCACAAGCCTCTACAAGGATTTCATGCCTACTATTCCATGTCCCACAACTACCGAGCTTAAATTTTTGTCTATGAAAAATCCTTGAAAATCCGTTAAGTAGTTGCAGAAATTAACGTCTTAAACGTATAAATACAAATTGAAAAAAACAGTGGTTTTGTCTTGTGTTACTCTTCCTTTATGCTCCCACTCAGTTCTTAATAAATATATTCAAAGTTTAAACATACTGGTTTTAGAATTATTTTTTTTCTTTAAACTGAAGGCCTTATACTTTACATTTGGAATTGATTGCTAAATGTGTTCCTTAAAGCATTAGCTCAGTGTTTCAACTGTTTTTGACATGATAACATCTTATAAATCGATGAGCGCCGGCTGCACGCATGAAAATGCATGAGTCATTTTCACGTTCCGCCTGAGCCAAGTGAGCAAGCGAGAGCGCGGAATAAGCGATCTCTATTTCACTCCATCGGCCGATGCGTCCGAGTACAAGAGAAAAGCGGCCGCACACAACCTACACGTGAACTGTTTTGTCAACTGTTCATAAAGTGAAATGAAAAGTTAATGTGATTTTTATTGTTTATTACAACAACAATTGCGGCAAGTGACAATAATTCAACTCAATTCATAAAAGTATGCAATTTTTTGTCAATATTTTCTTATGACCTTATCACGTAAAATTATCGTTCGTAAACCGACTTTACAGACAACCAATTTTTAATTGAGTTGAAGTTGAATTTGAGAATCGAATTCTCAATTCTTTGTTGAACCTTCTTGTTCAACAAAGACTCGATGATCACTAAATTATCACCAACATAACAGGTAGTATGTGATTGTAATCAAAAATAATTAACTACAATTTAAATCTCATTAAAACAACTATTTAGTCAGGGACTTGTCCCAAATGGCTTGGTATTTAGTCAGTGACCTGTCACATATTTGCTATAATTTTTTTATTAATATGTAAAACCAAAAATAAAAGGTTATCTCAAAATTTGTGCTATTGAATCGAATAATGAATACAAAATAAAATAAATAAAACGTCATCTAGCAATTAATTATTAGCTATCGTAATTTTAACTTTAATTGTTCTCTTTCCGCTATATCTCACCTTTCATTGTTTAACATCTCATTGAGTGCAATTTCGAGTGGCTTAGCTAAATTTTCTTCATATTCCACTTTCAATCCGTATCCTTTTACGACCGCCTGCTCCATGTTAAGGAATTGATCTCCAAATATCGGTATCCCTATTACGGGTACACCATAATATATGGCTTCTGTAGTTGAAAGTTTTCCACCGTGTGTGATAAACAGTTTCGTTTTAGGGTGATCTATTAAAATAAAAACATTCTATAACGTTCAAATTATAAACAAAAGTTGAATATCGCTCCACCAAAATATCTTAGAAAATATGTCAATACCATCTGATTTCTCACTGATAATAACTAAACATTAAAATTATATTTTCGATTTTTTTTTTATAAATTACTAGCTGGTTTGGCAAACGTTGTTCTGTCCTTTATGGTATCTTGCCCATCTAGTCAATGTTTTCGATTATAAAGTGTCGATTTTGTTCTTCGTACCGTTTCCAATTCCGACTCCGCCACCAGTCCCAGGTGCGATTTGGACGAAGCCGAAAGCAAATAATTCCTTCATCTTTTGTACTTCGATCTAAGTCTTATAATATTTTTGTTTTAATGTATAATAAGGAATTTCAATTTAATCGGGTGCGATTCGGTAAATAATATTTTTGTTAATTTACCTTATGTCAAATAGGGGCGAACGTCTACAAAAAATAAATTTTGCGTTTGTATGTATTTATAAATAAGAAATCAGATAAAACTTATAAAAGAATACAAATTGTGAAAAAAAAAGAAATTAGATTTCAACAACTACGTCACCAATTCGGATATAAACTACCTTATATCTCAAGTTGGACCAAATTACATACAGTGTGAAAATTTATTTAAAGTCGGTTACATAGTTTCGGAGTTCGTTTGTGAGTTCGTGACAAGGAAATCTTATATAATAAGACTAGTTGAACCCAGCAGATGTTGTCCTGTTAGTCTACACGATGAATTCAATTTTATTCCTATTTTCAATAATAGATTAATTTTTTTTATACGTAAAATATTAAAATACGAATAATATTAATGAAGTTGATTTAACATGTTTTTATTTAGTTTACATGATTTTAAAAAAATATTAAAAAATTAAGATACTGGTTCTCATTTCTATGGAAAGATTCTAAGAGCCAGAAATGGGATTAATACGCCACCAATCAGATAGGTAATCAACAAATTATTATTCTTTACCTACTTTAATAGTTCTCTGTGATATGTATTGTCTTGTCTGTTTTAAACCTTTACTACATTACTTTATGACTGCAAATTCATTGGACTGCTTGCATTAACAATGGTTATTTTTAGATGTGATTGCTATATTTGTTAGGAACATTTCGTGTTTTTATAACTATTACTCATGTTTTTTCAATCCTTACCTATATTGTTCCATTATTAACTTATTATCATCTACCATGATGGTGGTGAATGGATAACGATGGTGGTGGCTCGTAGTTAAGGGCATTATTTTCGAACCGGAAGGCACCTTGTTCAATCTTGACCACGGGCCAATTGACCGATGAGTTTGCGGCTTAAGTCAAATTAAAGCCACTCGCTCCGTGCCTTAGACGACACGGTAAGCCGTAGGTTCCGGCCATTATCATCATATTAGTGACAACGCCCGTGAGCGGCCCCCGATCCGCACTGGGCCAGTGGGTAGAGCTTGAGCTTCAAGCCTCCCAATCTGAAATAAAAGCATTGTGATAGGCTATGCCTCACCATAGACGTGATTCTGATACTGCCATTCCACATTTTCACTACCCTAAGCCAACCCTCACCACCATAAACCAAACGTATTTGTATCCACTCCCGTTTTGATACATGTTTACATTGCATGCTACCATTTCTGTTTCCCGTTTTTTATTTCTTATTTGGCAGCCATTCACAAGCATGATTGGCCGGCCCAGTTCTGCAATGTCGTCTTCACAATCCTCTATAAAATTTTCGTTTAAACCATAAACTTCATTGTTAATTTTAAAAGTTATGCACTATTAAATACTTACTTAGAATACTTGGTTGAGGCGCCCACTTCAAAATGTGCAAGTTAGGTGGTAAATCCTTCATTTCTGCTTCAAATTTCCATATAACTGTCTGTTTTAATGTTCTAAATAGTTTCACGAGACCTTCTATAGCGGTTTCGTGCATATCTATACTTTTGAGATTGGAACCCATACTGAAGTATATCACTCCGTATTTTGCGTCGTCTAGAATTTTCTTCAAATTCTAAATAATTACAGGCACAGGATAAAATATTGAAGTACTCATTTTATAAGCTTAATTATAATTGAAGTGAAAAATAGGCTACTCCAATTTTAAAAATTATTCAATAACTCACAATTTTGAATAATTTCTAAAAATCTCACTAGAAATTATTTAATATCTCACTATATTGAATAATTTAGTGTGAAATTTTTTTTCTATAACTCTTACTTTTTGTATATAGCATCAAAAATATTAGCGATTTTTAAATAAATTGAAGCAAGTTTAAAACCGACAGTACTCATGAACCACCAAAACGAATACAACATTTTTTTACTTATATAATAGTTTACCTCTGGCAAAGGCTTGGTGTCGGGGTCTATGTGGTACCCGCCGATATAGCGCGTGTTCTGCGTGAGCCTGTACCCGGTACTCAGCACCGCCTGTCCGTTGAAGAACATGAAAGACGCGTTGTACGCCACCGAACTGTATGGAGGCGCTACTGCGCCACGCACTTCGAAGGCGGGCCCGAAGCATTTATTATAGATAGGCCTCTCCAACACGTAATGGGAGATACTGGGTGAACAGAAGTATTGTGGTGATTATCAAATTAGATTTAATATCGGGAATGATTCAGATTAGGATGACGAATTTATTCTATTCTAGTAGAAATGTATGTTGTCATACCGGCGACACCGCAAAGACAAATAAAGTGTGTGTTCCTCCAGTACTAATTAAATCTATTGAGTGAGTATAATAAAACACATTTGTTTGTTTGAGGTATCATTATTCTTTAAATATAATAGATATTGTCAAAGCGTCTGGAACTCTTCCAAACGCGCAGTTTAACCTCATTTATTCTATTCTTATAACTTTAATGTTTACTGTATTCTTATACTCTTGTCTGATATTCTATACAGATATAAAATAGTAACTTCATTTTATCTTCTTATTAGATTCTCACTGGAAAATACAGTATGACATTTTCACTCAAGAAACCTTGTGAAAACAAGTAGTGCTTGTTCCCTATCCGAATCTCATTCTGGATTTCTATTCCGTTTTTGGTCTCCATATCCATGTCATTTTATTCTTTCCGTGGACATTGCTGTGATTTTTCTTGTGTATTTACACACTATCTGTATAAATAATATTTTTTTACGTTGTATTCCACGAAAGAATGTAACTTTATGCAAATATTTTTACAATCTGTTCAGGCGTTTCGGAAATTAATTCGGAAATTAACACACAATTAGACTGATATAGATTCAGTTTCATTTATTAATATAGATAGATATATGTAGACTTTTATTAGACCGTGCGTGAGAAAACAAGATAATGATTTATAATTATTATTTTTTTTATGGTAAATATAATAATGAACTTTTAACTTACAATAATATAGGCTTCATGTACAATTGCGAAAATAATTCTTCGACACGTTCTAAAAAGCTGAACGGCGGCACTACCGTGGTCAACACTCCGGCGGTATAAGCCGCATTGCTGGGCTCGTCTATCACTTCCAGAACCTGCCAGTGAGGGTCCATGGAACTCATCCACACTAAAGGTACCTTGTACAATGCTGCAAATCTAAAGCAAAAAAAATAATAGTTATCCCTTACGCCATAAAATACATATTCAGGTGTTACTAGCTTTTGCCCGCGGTCCCGCTCGCGTATATCTAGACTCTTGATTGACTTTTCGATCTTTAGTAAAACTTTGAGACTAAAACCTAATACTGCTCCCATTGCCGATACGTGCACCAATCTTGATTTTAATTCCGATTTCATTTTTTTCCAACTAATATACTAGTCTTGATGTTTAATGCTCATTCCCACCGTCATATACAACAATCTATCCGTTGCCTGTCACTTTCTCGGGATACCAAAAATATTTATTAGTATCAATGTCAAAATAATGAAACCGCCTCATTTTTTCATAGTTCGTTTATAGTAAAGTGAATCGGTTAATGGTGAGAATATCAATTGAACATAATATTATAGATATATTGATTGTTATTTATAAAATAAGTTACCCGATAAAACAAGAAACAGGTAAGGCGCGCAATTTAATTTATAATTTAAATGCGCTTCTGTTATACTTAATGGCAATTTAAAGATTTTTTAAAGAAAATATTAATAAAATAGGATAATACAGAGTATCATTCAAATAAAACATGGTCAATTCTCACCCAGCAAACATATTCGTGAAAAACCACTCGGAGACGACCACGTCGAATTCTTGCGAAGTGTCGTTTATGAACTTCTGAACGTTTTCGTGCATTAAAATGTCTTCGAACATCATCGGCCCCATGATGGCGAGCATGTAGCCTCTGAGCGTGGTCTTTCCCATGTCTTTCAATTTCCAAGCTTCTGTGCAAACAAGCACATCTCTTAATAGAAATGGATAAACGACTGCCCCCCCCAACCTGCTCTTATGTACTCGAATCAATAAGCCAATATAGCCGTATCCATACATTAATGGGAACTTTTCAAAACTCCTACAGTTTTAATCTTAGGATAAGGAACCAATAACTTTAGTCATGAATTTTTTTTTTCACAAAATAGCTTTAAAGGACTAAATATACTCAAATGTTTGGATATTTAAGAGTGAATAACGGGGCCTTAACAATTACTTGTGTCTTGACACAAGTCACAAGACATCTTGACATAGAAGAACAATCAACTACACAGGACAAGGTTCGTAACTTTGTAACCTTTTTGCTTATCGTTTGTGACTTTATATGGATAAACGTAAAAGCTTTTTAAGTACGTGATCTACAAGTGTCTGCACATACGCTTGACCAACCCACATTGTAATCCATTGTAGGTGATGTATCCCCTTTATGAATATATTCATAATTATAAAGTTCCCTTCTCGCTCCTTCAAAACGTGCTGCGTACTTCAAAAATATATGTTTTTGAAGTTTCTGGTTTTTCGATAAGATTTCATCACGGTGTTTCTTTAACCGTCGAAAAAAATAAATAAATGGTGTTTGCATAAAATGGTGAAGTTTTTAAACTTTCTCAATTTAATTTCTAGTATTATATATACATGTATGAAAATTTATGCTAAATATAAAATAATAGTGTGAATTGCCAAAATAAAAATGTGATTAAAGTGAACTAACCTTGTGATGTTGTTTCAAAGACCGAGCTTACATCAATCTGTTGAATGTTTGGCGCTGGTTTTTCGATAGGAAACGGAGTAATGTACGTCACCTACAACAGCAAAAAAGCAATTGTTATTTCTATTTTGGCAGTATATCTTTATTGTGGACCACAGATAGATACTTTCGGCCCGTTTCAAAAGGCGGTAACATATGACAACATCTTTGTCATCTATATAACGTTAGCACCTACTACGTTTTTACATGCTTATGTGAAATTTCGATGTAGAGGGTGAGGGAAAAACGTTCTCAGCTCCAAATCCATGGAAAATAAAAATATTTTTACAACAATAAAAGATCTATCAAGACTTGATTACAAGGGAAAGGTAAATAAAATTAACTAAAACGAAAGGCACGAAGAATATAAAGCGAATAAATAAAACTCTTCTTAGATTAGGTCAACTTAATCAAAAAGTTAATAAGGCTCGAAAAGATGAAGAAGATCCCTTTTATGCCAATTTTGGTCAGGATCAACCATTTCTTATACCAATATTCAATAGGCAACATTATTAAAGGTATACGTGTAATATGTTTTCCATTTTACAATTGTACTAACAGCAAAGAATCGATATGAAAATGCCTTCTAATTTCATCAAGAGCATGAATATTTCGGTTTTAATGGCAAAATCTTAAAATGCTAAGAATTAAAAAAAATCTTAGTTTACGCTTTGAATTTTGTGGTACGCTCAGAATTGTTCGTACTCGCTTGACATCTAAGAAAACTTTTTTTCATTACATTGTTGGCGTTGACATAAAGATATAAAGAAAAAAAATTGTCGAAGAAATCGCAAGCGAGCAAGACATTTTCTTCAATCTCAATCAAATAAAAAAAGTAGCAATAACTGCATTAAGGTGAGACAGTGATAAATAAGATAAATAGGATGTGAAGGACAACAGCCCACAATCGGCATAAGCCGCGGTACTGTATACTAAAACACGCCAGCGGTTTGTTTATTTTTAAAGGTCATATTCGACAAAACAGTTTTTTGGTTATTATAATAATTAAAGTTAATTTTAAGAATCTAAGTGACATTTTGTATAATATATATTAATTTAGTAAGAAAATTTGTAGGCTTAGATCGGTCTCATTTGTTGGAAACATAAAAGTACGTACGAATTGTCTGCTTTCCAATCTATTAATTTCTATATGTACTACCGGCTTTTGCATATTCTTGTCCTACTTTTAAATATACTTTATTGCCAACTGCCGATTGAAACGCAACGTTTCTGTAATAAGTTTATTATACCGTGCCATGAGTAGGCCTTCATTCCTGCAGCATCTCATTACAGTTCGCCAAGCAAATGATATTAGTGTGAAATACATATAAAATATAACTCTCTGTTTTAAAATAGTTAAATTTGTTCTTTTTTATATAACAAAAAATAATAAATAGTGTAACGGCATCTGACAAATTAAAGTAAATAATATGAGACATTCTATGACCAATTTATTAAACAAGGCTCTAATGATTACGAATAAAACTTCGATTTTGATAAAAGTTTGCTTATTAAAATTATTTATAATATGTGTTTTTCTTTGAAAAACAAGAACTAGCGTCATTCATGGAATTCAAATTTCTATCATTGGTAATTACATTATTGCTACGTCATTGCTTCTCAATAATAAATAGCACTACATGATTGGATTACAGGTAACATTAACGAAATAAAATACATAAGTACATTTTGCATATTCAGTTTTATGAAAATAAATAAATAATTCTGCCAGCGCTTTTTTCACATTATATTCTTCATTCAGCAAATGTTCCTTATCGTCTCTAATTACATGTAGGCATGATGTTCCGGAATTATTCCGGCCTTTTCCACCATATGCCAAAAAAAGTTTTTGGTTTGCCCGAAATTATACGAGAATCTCCTATCAAAAAGTTTTTTTATTTCATTATTTATTTTTTTCACACATTTTTAGCTCTTATTTTCGCATCTTTATACGTACTTTCAGCATCTTTTAGCTTATCTTTTAAGATGTCCTTTCTTTGCACTCTATGGATGGCCTTTGCAGATAGTAAATCTTGCCTTGCTTTCTTCTTTTCATTGACTATTTTCCTCACTTCGAAATTCCACCACTCATTATTTTTCTTACTAACATTTGTTTTCTTATTCACTCTACATACCTCCTTTGCTTTATTTATTAATACTGATTTTATCACTTTTCATAACTCGACAAATTCTTAACATTTATACTGTTTAATTTCATCCAAACTATTTTTAAATCGCTCTACATACTCATCTTTCACATTCTGATACTGAAACTTACTAACTTTTATTAATTCTAGCTCCGTAGTGACCATTTTTGCATAATGTTGTCAACGCTGGCATAAAGCCTTAATTCGACAGACCACTAAGATCTGTACCAACGTTGACGCCACGGTACACTCTCGTATACATAAATTTGCTTCTCAACCGACCATCCACAATTATAAAGTATATTATGCTTTTGTCTTCTTCGCGCCAAATTAATGAGTGTGTCCTTCTGTGAACAAATATAGTGTTTGATACATACGGGTTAAACTCTTGACACAGCAGAAGAAGGCATTCACCATTCTCATTCATTTTTTCATCTCCAAAACTTAAGACTTTCTCATATCCGTCCTGTTGTACACCGACCCAGCCATTAAAACCATTTCATATTACTATCCTTTCGTTTCTGTCACAATTACTAAATTCTGTTATAATTACCAAATCAATATTTAATGTGATTAAGATACTCAACACTCTAATAATAATTAAATTAGTACTGCAAATGGTTTACATATTAATAATAGATATAAATTAATATTCTCTTACATATGTAGTATTTAAAAATAATATACAAATAATAATGTATTAATAACGCCTCTGCTATGGTATACCTCAGAGTCTTTGACTTAAGTCCTTCACGTTAGCCTAGAGTGGATTAAGAGATGCTAACAATCGTCGTAACTCATACGACTGCATCATCCGGGGCGGACGGATTAATGTATTCTTCAAAGTACGGAGCGAATGGTTTCATTTGAGTTAGGTAACAATAAAAATTTCTTAGTTAAATCATTCATATCAGAACCTAATTCTGCAGCGATTAGTATATGCGGCATTATTGACCACTTACATATATACATTACAGATATGTAATGATGATGATGATTCACTAACGAATAAACAAACTTATACATTAACACTTTCTTTTATTAATGCAAATCAATAAAACTATTTGCCTGTTTATTTGTTATCATAGTAATAAATTCTTCCTTATCAACTTCAATATTAGTTTAAGGCCGCATATGAAAATGTTATGTAATGTAAAGATTAAAAAGTGTTTACATGTTTAAAATACATATTAATATATATAAAAAAAACATACCTCATGCCCAGCTTGACTTAATGTATCCACAACACCTTTACCTAAAATCGAATGACTTTTTCCTAGCATTGGGAAAATCACCAATATTTTATAACCTTCTGTTACAAAAAATAACATACACATTATTATTAACTTCATTTTGTTATTCAATAATAACAATTGATCTTATTGATATATTTCAGCGGAGGCGAGGCGTAGTGCTGTACGCCTAAACAGGTACTGATAGCGACAGATAACAGTCCCGTCTTTATGTACCCTGAGTGTCTATATGAAGTTACAAGCTATTGCATCATGTCAACACCTAAGGTGAATCTAATCTAAATATTATGTCAACGTGTTAAATTTTATTTCATGTTTTTGACTAGAAATAACACGACTTGATAACTAGTTGTATATCCGCTTAATTGTGTCGTAAATATAATACGAACTACCTACTTCCAGTTTAATGTTATATTTAAGTTAGAGACTAAATGTTGTAGATACTAATATGATAGAGACTAATAGTGTTTTAAACAATGTGGGGAATAACCTCACGATCGATCATATAATAGTATGCATATACTCGTACTGAATCGATTTGAACTAACAAACGATACATCGTAAAAAGACTAAAAAGCCGCAAGGAAAATTTAATACGTTTTATAGTGTTAACACATGACACAATGAATGGGGCAACGAGTTGACTTTTTCATGGTTAATCGTTCTCGTGCCCTTTTACTCGCTCTTATTGCTCGCATGCGTAGTATTCCTCTTAAAAGGTATTTGTTCTTTATTATATGGCAATCCTTTATTTTAAAAATTCAACATGCCTGGTTGCGCTTTACATTATGAAATTATTTCAACGAAGAAAATATCTGGAGTTTTGCTTTTTTAATATGTGATTATATGACATTAATTATTAATATCACATAATTACAATAGCGATATCTATTACTTTCGCTATAAACTATGTTGTACTTGGAAATTTACTATCACATTTTTTTTGCCCGCGTTAGGTCGGCAAAATAGTATGGCGTATGAAATATATATGTAAAGAGTTTTCGAGCTCTTCGAATTCAAAAATACATTTTGGAGCTCTTGATATCCATTAATTGATTTATACAAGCTCTTTCGGTTCGGATGCTTAAAATTGGGCCCTCGATGTAGAAAATCTTATGTAAACCAAATTGGTAGCATATTACTACCAATTTGGTTTGTTTGGTTTCTATTTCAAATGGCCGATCTATATTATAATGTAGGAGAAAAAGATTTTTTATATTTCATAAGTAAAAAGTTACAGTAAAATCTCTTTGATTTATATTTGGCCAGTTTTGATTCCGTTAAATAGATGACATTTAAAAACAAAGATAAATAAAAAGTAAAAACGGAGTCCCGCCATTTTGCTATTATTTTTCTGTCAACCAAATTGAGTGAATCTACTGTAGAAATTCGATACATTTTGATGTTTTATTACAAAAAAGGAAAAAAATGTGACACAAGCCGCAAAAAAACTTTGTAACGTTTATGAACCTAAAACCATGTCGGTAAGAGAAGCACAAAACTGGTTCAAGCTGTTGCAGTCCTGTAATTTTAATGTCAAAGATGAACCTCGCTCTTGTCGATCTGTTACGGATAAACTCGAAGCCATTTTGAAAAAAGTAGAGCAAATTCGATTAGAATATTCAATTAAAGTACTTAAGATATAGCCGAAAAGCTAAGGATTGACCACAAAACAGTTTTGATCCATTACAAAAAAAAGCTGTATGTACAAAAAAACTCGGTACTTGAGTCCCACACAAACTCACTGAAAGAAATTTGATGAATCGTGTACTCATTTGCGATTTTCTATTAAAACGTAATGAAACTGAACCGTTTTCGTAAAAATAGACCACTGATGATGAAACATAGATTATCTACGACAAAAACGTGCAAAAAGGTTATGATCAAAAGGCAATAAGATCGACAGACTATAGCGAAATCTGGATTAACTCGCAATAAGTTGATGCTATGAGTGTGGCAGGATTGGAAGGGCATTATTCATTATGAGCTTTTACAATCAAACAAAACCCTTAATTCGTATCTTTACTGGCAAAAGCTGATTCAAGCAAGAAGTAGAGTAAATCGACTGACAGGAAGGGTGTGGTTTTTTTACCACGATAACGCCAAACCACACACATATTTAGCCACTCCCACAAATGTTGAGAGAGTTTGGTTGGGAAGTGTTATTGTATCAACCATATAGTTCAGATCTTGACCTTCACAGATTTTCACTTATTTGTGTCTCTTCAAAATTTTTTAGATAGTGTTATGTTAACATTAACAGAGAACTGTCAAAACTACTTGTCGCAGTATTTTGCCGAAGTCCGCTTGTCGAAGTTCCAAAATGTCTACAATTTGTATACAAAATGCGAAAAAACTTTTCCTCCGGTTTTATATGTACATTGGCCATAAGCCCAAAGGAAGTTTGCTCCCGGACTTCACTCTAATCTCCTCCTACAAGCATATCCCACCGGTGCCTTTTGATGGATGGCAAGATGTCCAATGCAATAATTCAATGCCTCCAACCACTTACTATACTAGGCCAGTATTATAAAACTAGTTATATGAAATAGGAAAGTTTAAAAAACCCATGTAAGTTTTTTGGCATGTGCTCAAGAGAGCAGGAAACCAATCAACTGTTAAATTATCAAAATCGTAGAGAAACGACCATCAATAAATCCAATGACCGATTTAACCTCTTTTCTTTCATTTTTACAGTGTTAAAAAACTCTGAAAAAGATGATCATAGTAGTCTTACGTATAAGTTCAAACGTAATATTCAGGACAACTATGAATATTTTCCCATGCCTGAAAACGGTCGAACTTTATCAATCAAAAACCTATCCAATCGAGACTCTAAGAAAGTGATTTGAGGCGAACGGTCCGTCATCTGGTTTCAGATGTATCGCTAGTAGAACAATGTAAATCAACAATCTCGTCTCTTGAAACTAAACACCCTGTCTTTTTGAAATTTTTCCTTATCATCGATCCCGAGTTCTTCACATTCAGCATTATTCGGATAACATTAAGAATGTTTGAAAAACTAACACGTTTTATAATGAATCAGATTCGAATTTTGATGGAATCGGTTTTTAACGACGACCCCTGTCTGCTCGAAGCTATCACCAAAGTAATTAATTTCCTATTTAGTGGCTGGCTAAATCCCGTCGTCTGCCCCTGCATATGTGAAATTTCATCGTGCTCATTATTTATAAAAAGCAGGGAAATTAGACGGAATGCAGTAGGTAATACATTTTTAGGCTGCTAAGGTTTGATGTCATAGTGCAAAAGACAATATGTTATCTTTCCTTTAGTTTCAACAACTAATTCGGGCTCGGTACTCACTTTGAGTGCAAAGTAGCAATACTTGCCACTCGAACTTTCACCACGACTTCTGAGAACGTTGACAAAATTATTATCAAAGTCCATATTCAGAACGCATAGTATTAAATGCGATATATTTTTATGCATAGTAAATGAAAAAATGTCCATTCTGAATCCGGTTTTTTTCAAGTGTATGTCGAGGAAAGCAATCTTTTCTATGGATATAACATCTTTTGTCATAAGGTAAGGGTTTAACAATTTGATTCGTCGGAACCCCTTCTGACAGATTAGCGATTGAAAACATAATAATATAACTCACTTTTCTCCTTAATCTGTGGTACGTAGAAGGTGGTACAATAATTGCTGTTGACTACATACAATGTGTATACATTCTAGTCAATAGTGAATTACAAATAAATACTAGTTTTTGAAGTGAAACTTCTAATGCGACTTTCAACAAGGTTTAAACGTTTAACGCTACCATGGAGGGATATGAAAGCACTGTTGCGTTAAACGTTTAACGCTACCATGGAGGGGATATGAAAGCACTGTTGCGTTAAACGTTCAACGCTCCTGGGGAAGGGGAATAGAAAGAGACAGAACGAGAGTGAATGCGTGGCACTCGAACGCATGCGCGTAGTATACCTGTTACAAGCCAGCACGAGCATTAGCAACGAGTAGCGTCCAATATTCCAACGCAAGAGGGAAAGAGAAATAAAGATACACAAAGGTAGAAAGTAGGAGAGAGAAAGAAAGTAAGTCGGTAGATCCCAAGCACATGCGCGTGGTTATTCAAATATTTAGTATCTTACTTTAGTTATCATAATCCAATTGTAAATGTTATAGATTTGAATATTTCTCCACTCGAAAATGATAATTAAAAGATGCGATCAATTGTGGATTGTAAGCGATGTCAATAAAGTTTGTCTTAAAGAAACAATATGAGTTCACTAAAAATCAATTTCTACCCCTTCCTATTTTCATTTCCATATTACGAAATTTCACTTCTGCGCGGAGGGACTCCACGCACTGTTTTTTTTTATTGTAGTACTGACACCTGCTCGTATTTGGCTCGGTTCCAGTCTATTATATCCGGTTTTAGAAACCAAGTCATGAGGACTTTAATTATTAGGATTTTCATTTTCTCCGAAGTCATTTCAAAGGCTCTGAATCACGTAAATTTTTACTTTCAGATTTCTATGAGCAGTTTCTTGAATTTCTAGCACATATCACCCTAACCCTATTGCGCACGTATTTATAAACCCATAAAATATTGATCTTCCCACTTATTTATTTCCTTCAAATTGTGCTTCGATCGACGAAACTGTTATATGGACCATCGTAAGAATACTCACCGTCGTTCTGGACGGTAACTCACTGGTTACCGTTCAATTACCGATACATTACGGCGTCCTGGGTATCCAGCGGTTATGTGATATTGACCTATCTACCCTACTTATAGGATGGTGGAACATGCAGCCTATATTGTCTCTCGTAAGAACACCGAGCTCCATATTCCTGTTCAAAATTAAGTACTTATGCTTCGTTGTCCATTCACTCAGATCAGAACATGCTGGAACCTTCTGTTTGATTGTACTTTTGGGATAAAATAGGTAGCAAAATCACTTTTGAACGGATAATAAAGGAAACGCCCGATGCTACTAATGAAGCTAAACTGAAGGCTGATTTTACCCTTATATCAGAAGCATAGTTGCGTGCGCTGCCTTCGCCTAACTTTGGAACATTATTCGTCGACAAATTTCTTTCGGTGGCTGTGACTCTTCAGTTAACGGGGAATATCTGCGAACAACACTTATGCGTTTGTGACCCAACCGTGACGTCAAATAAATATCATTGCTGAATTTTCAACGTAGCGGCGATCTTTGATCTCCGCCAACGTTCTGTGTTCTCTTCTATCTCCTGGTCTTAGTCATTCGTATGGAAAATGGTCATATTGATTAACGTTAATCCCATAGCAAAATTTACCTTGCGTCTTTAGATGTTTCACATGAAAAGTCGCTGTCTAATTTGGGATGCCATATGTGTCAACACGTTTGCTGCATCCTCCCCTAAACACTCTTTACGAGTAACAGTCTCCGAAGGTACATACTATCAAAATATCAAACACCTCTTGACTTCACAATTTGCCCCACTGGGGAATTAAACATAACGGGTGGCAAACCTTTTCGACGCAATCGAGTCTATGGTTTTTCATTCCCTGGTATGTACTAGGATACTCTCCATATCCTATATGAAATTATCCTCCCTTTACTCAGTCCTCCAGATAAGATGATGAAGTATTTTCTACTTACCACTAGATGATTATAAATTTACCTATCCATAGGGAGTTTATTTCTTTTCGTTTAAACGTAAATAATAGACGTTAAATTAGGTTTCCACTATTTATTCACATTTAATATTACACACAGCTAACACACGTTACAGGTACACGGCGGAAAAAGGGGGTCGAGGTTGCAATCACAAAAAATCAATGAAATTATTATTATGGGTTACCACAGATGAGACCAATGACAAATCCGGCGAGAGATACTAAAGAAATACCAGTACCTTCCGCGGGTAGCATGTTTTTTTTTAATTCCATAATCTTGTAAATTTGGATATTTTGTGGAGAAACATTAGTTAGTGACTTAAGAGGTTTTTGCATGCACTACTAGATGCCATAATACCTATTTTATGACGGCAGCCCCGGTAAAAATAAAAATCATACGTTATTGAGATTTTTGTTGGCTTTGACTGACTCTAAACAATTTGAAAAAGTTTATCAATATTTTCACATAGGTAGTCATTCATTTTTACCAAACGACCGTGATTTTGGAGTCATAGAAAACAATGTTCTAAAGCATGATCGTATCTACACCCCAGAAGAATACATTCGTTTGGTTTCGAACTCCAGTTCAACATTTAAACTCATATAAATAATTTAGCTCAACTGTTTAGCTAACCAGGAGAATTGAATTAGTTCAGTCTCCTACGTAACTGAATTAGAATGCAAGTTCAAATTTTAACGAGTAATGTACCGATAAAGGCGATTGATTTTGGTTATGTGTTTTCATGAACATAATATTCGTTACATCATGACATGTACTCGGATACAATTCAATATTAACTGCTAGACATGGCTTTTTTCTAAATGAAAAGTGGTTACTTTATTAAAATGAAATCTAAGAGGAAAAGAAAAAAAAATACACGTATGCTACTGCACTTCTGCTGAAGATCTATTATTATTATTAAATAATATATATTTCCAAAGAAACAACATGTCTATTTCTAAATAGTTTCTTTGTTTATCATTTTGGTTTTAATAGTATATATTACTATTTTATTTTAAATCGATTGGTGTTATCTATTGTCAAAAATAGTTTTTTTTTCAATTAACAAATACCAAGCTGATTTGTTTAAAAATTAGCATATTCCAGCTAATAAAACTAAACTTGTTTAAAAATACGCTAACTTTGTCCATATTTATCTCTTTTCAATGAACTAGTTTGTCTATTCGTAGGCATAGTTTGTTTAAAATTTAATAATAATTTGTTTGCCTAAAAGTTCATATACTCCAGCCAATACAACTGGACCTATTTAAAAATATACACAGCCAAATTTCTTTAAAAATACATAATAATGCCATCTGATGTTCTTGCCGGAGAACCACATTCGTCTGTAGCTTAATTTTTTTTTTTTATATTTCCTTATAATAAATGCGTATAGATCTTTAGCTTCTAATAGCAAATAGCCTCTATTTTTATTTTATTTGTATTAATATGAATTTTTATAAGATTTCTTATCTATGCGATTAATCTTTAATTATTTTCGATTTATGTAAACCTGTCAGACAAATTATAACTAATAATAGGCGAAGCGACTTTTGCAGTAAATAAATAGTATAAAAGTATAAATATAATATTTATATAGATATAAAAACAAACTTTTTTTACTAAACTCGTTTTGCAATTAATACAAAAACAGTTGATAAGTCACTTAACAGCCAAATTGTTAAGCTAATCCTAGCTAGAATTTAGCTATGACGTAGCAAACTTTTTTCCTAGTGTAGAGCTAAAAACTGAAGATGTTTGGAATATAAGAAATGGTGGCCAAATTTCTGCAAAGAAACATGTTTGCCAACTGAATCTTATGGAAAAAAAGTCCCAAAAGAACAAATAATATCATTCGCACCTTCGAAATCTATGAATTTTCAGTATTACTCAGACAAAAAAAGGTACTGTCATAGGCGAGGAATGTATTGATGGATTGGATAAACATTAATTCATATTAATAGAAAATACTAACAATTTCCGTTTCACTTCCATCAGCCAAGGCTCGTTTTGAAAATGCCCATCAATAGTAAGAAGTTGGACAATTTAAAGCAAGTTCAGATAGCACTCTGGAAGAGTATGTGCCATTTTATAACAGAATTTTTAACTGGTCAACTGCAAATGTTGAAGATAATCTAGATGAGAATGACGGAGAATATGAATATGTACCTTAAAGATTTTAAAACTTGACAAATTAATAAATGTGTAATGTTAATAAGTTAACTTTTAAGTGTAATTTTCAATAACAAGCAATAAAAATATGATTACTACGATTGGTTTCGTATAGTTATATACTAATAATCCTATTTCTTGTTGAAACAACATAAATTAGTTTCTCAAATTTTTTTCATTATTATTATTATTAATAAACTGTGAAGGTTATTTGATATTTCAATTTCTTACAACTCAAATACTAAATTAAGCATAAAAAAGGTTTTTGAAACTCGTTTGTTTGTACAAGAAACAATTAATTGGTTACTGGAAAACTGTAATTGTGTGACTTGTAAAGTTTTTGAAATGACCGATTCAAATATAAGTGAAGCTACAAGTTACCATACAAATTTAAGTAAAGTAACTCTTATTTTTACTTACCTTTCTCTCCTGGTATCTGTATATTTGTTGAAGGTTCAACTCTGTAAGTGCGCAAGCGTTCTAAATAAAACACCACACAGAACCTAAGGTTACATATATTTAAAAATAGGTTGTATCCAATGGATCTGCGTTCTTGGACTATTTCTTGAAAATACAGTTGAAATAGATTACGCTGTGATACATACCATTATAAAGCACACATGTATAATCAGACAATAAATATTCATGTAATCTCTATAGGGTTCTTTTGCAATATCAGAACTGATTGTGTATGGCATAATAATCGCTTCTTTCCCGTTCAATTTCTCATCAATAAAGACCCATTTAAATCTTCACTGCAGAAGACTTTGTATTCAAGACATTTTTGCGTTCATGAACATTTTTTGTCATTTATAAACCCACAAAAAACCCCATTTAATTACGAAACAATTAATTTACCAAATTTGTAACTTTAAACCTATTCGAAATTAATCAGAGTCCATATTAGCTAATAACAATAAACATAATACGACAAATAGAATAGCAATGCGTTCTTATGAAACAATATATTGTTATGAGATAACAACCACGTGTAGTATTTACGAGCTGTGACGAAGATTCCTCAAATTTAATGAGATAATTAATACATGAATGATAAAATTGAATAACCTTATGTCTTCCGATGATTTTAAATAGACAAGTTGAAGTACTTATTTTACTTTTTTAAATAATTTATATATTATAAGGCTATTTAAATATACAATTCAATAATTGTTTTTCAGTTTCAATGATACGATGAAATTAATGAAATTTAATCTAAATAAGTCGTCATCTTTGTCTGGTACTCTGCCATAATCACATTCAATACCGTCTGCCGATATTTTTATGAGTGTGGTACAAATAAGCATTAACGCGTAGTGTTACGATATGGATAATACACGATCGGCTAACAACCGTACACGTATACATAACAGTCTGCAGATAAAAATGAGTACTGGTTGCACTGTAGCAATGATTTGTCATAACAAAGGGAGTACTGATTTCGTCTAGTGAGTGAGAGTTCCGGTTGCCCACTCCCCCTTCATCAACTCACTCTCGAACCTCTGCTCATTCGTTCCTCTTCCTGATATCCAGTTCATAGTCAAAAGGCCAGCAACGCACTGGTAACTTCTTGAGGGTTGCGAGTATCCATGGGTGGCGGTGACTACCTACTCTCCAGTGGCACACATACTCGTTTGCCCGTTGAGGATGCAATAAAAAAAGGTTTTAAATGCGCTTCTAATTTTTCTCCTTGCAAGTTCGTTGTATTTATTTACTTAAACGTTTCTGTGTTGATTTGAGTTAAACAAACTAGGAGATTCTCAGCTTGACTTTGTTTCGTTTTGGATGTGTTAAGCGACAACTCTGCCGTCTGTGAACTGATCATTTTTTTTTATTAGAATAAAATATTTATCCATATGTTATCAAAATAAACAAAAGCAAAAAGAACTATAACCGCGTGACTGCTGCGATTAAATTATGACGAAACAGGGAAAGTCTGAAAAATAGTAAAATGGTGTAATTAAATGATAAAATCTATGTCTTATCAATTTCGGTTAAGAATGTATCATAAACTACTATCAAACATCTACGCTCTAATACATTTTAAACAACAACACACCGTTTCTCTCTCTCCTTCTCACTCACACGCATGCACGCACGCACACGTGTGCACGCACGCACGCACACACGCATGCACGCACTCGCGTGGTATTTTAACGGTCGAGCCGACCTATTTTCGTGCTGCAGCCAAGTTGATCACAACATACGTGTACTACATGTAAATATAATTAGGCAATAGTTTCTATATATTTTTTTAATTAAAGTTATTTTGAGAATCTCAATATTTCCGAAAAAATAAGTTAAGGCACGCATATGTAACTATTTATATCCAATGTCCGCTTCACTACCAAAATCACTGACCTATTTCATAATAAGCTAGGTAACTATATTTGAAATTAAATTCCTTATCGCGTGTTTGACGAATGAATGTTACAGTATAACGCACGAAACTCTGCCACTCTGAATTGTCTACGAATGACGCAATGCGCAGAATTCAGCGCTCCCCGACCCTACGCTTTTCTCCCTCGCATTCTTATTTTACACCATTACGACGCTTTCCTGTCTAACTTCACAGCGGCAGTACACGAGTAAAAGTTTCCGACCGACACTTTTGAGACATAGAGACGAAAAAGAGAGAGAGGCTAAATGTGTCTTTGGCACCAAGGAGCGATTGCTCCTTTAGATTCGTTTACTATCTTATAGTTTATTTACAAGCGTATATGTGTTACGTATACGCTTGTGAATAATCTATACGCGTAATATGCCTAATATTACTATGGTATAGATGTGCGGCATGTGCGTCAGCAATGTATTTGTACATGTGTTGAATATCAATTAAGTTTATACTTTGCTTTTTATAATAATTAATAACAAAATGTGTAATTTTATAATTTAATAAAACAAAACTTAAAAAGAATATTAAATACAATTTTACTACCATTCCTTTCTCGTGCTTATTGTTCAATAAAAAATAATACATAGCGAAAGAAACTTCATTCCCACCGTATGTCCCACGATACATATCGTTTTTTTTCGTGTATTTGAACTTTTTTTGGAGTGAGAGTATAGTCAATGTTTTTTGATAATATAAAAATTCCTGAGTAATGAATATTTTAAATTGCTAATTAGACAAAGAAGGAGTTAGTATCCAGCGAGGTCATTGTTTACTAGCATCATACACAAATAATGTTACACTCCTGTTTAGTAAGAAAGAGAGAGCATAATTTTTTACTAGTTAATAAACCATATAAACTATAATTCATTGTTTGTTTAACCGATTTTAATTTTAATTTCACTTTTAGACATTACATTTAGTCAGCTTATATAACTCGTCAACAAATATCATACTTTAAATATCAGTACATTTACTCTAATTCATTTTTGATCCTGATCCAAATTTCTGAGTCGTGTTCATATCTTGTTCTTTATTATGATTTGAACTCTGTTCCCAATGCTAATGATCATCAATCTAATATATAAAAACTAATCTCTGTGTGTTCGTTCTCTGTACCCTAATAAATCATCAATATGACTTCAGAGAAACTTTGGGGATATGTTGTTGGTACGAACGGAAATGTTTCTGAAAAAAAGACTAGCTTCAATTTCCGACCAAAGTACTAAGACGATTATAAAAATTCTATGTCAAATAGAAAGCTATACTATCATTGAATAAAATATGTTTTCAATATTTCTCTCTCGCTTCATCCGTATATTTGTACTACTATACCGAGCGATATAGTCTGTATTTTAGCTTGTTACTAACATTCAACCCACTTCGACTAAATCATAGTCGTGACTAGTAGCGGAATCAGAATTGAAGCGGGACGAGGAGCAGAATCAAGAGCAGCGATTAAAACCAAAAATGAGAGCGGGACCGGCATTGGGATCGATAGAAAAATCGAACGATAATAGAGATTAAGTTGCAGGTTGGAAAGCTAGTAGATATATAAAATATCGTTTGTTAATTTGTTTTTCTTTCTTGTGAAAACTTTATTGCATTACTTGTTGAAATTACTTCGCATATGATTTTTTACACAAGGTATTTACACCTCTGGTCAAAACATAAAATTATAGGATTTATAAGGGACAAACGAGCATTCGGGCTATCTGAAAGTAGATGGTCATTGCCATTCATGGACAGCCGCAACTCAAGAGGAATCGCTTGTGCCATGCCAGTCTATTAAATAGGAATACGCTCTCTTCTTGAAGACCTTTTTGTTAACGTTCGTTAGGAATACGGGTGATGGTAAATCTTTCCAGAGGCCCACAACACGTGGCTGAAAATTTCGCATGAAGTGTATAGTAGTAGAATGCCAGGCATCAAGATGGTGCAGATGGTATTTCCACCGAAAAGAACGACGACGGAGATGAGATTGAATAGTTCTTTAGAGCACTCCCCATAGTATACGCGATAGAGCATGCATACAAATGTTACATCTCTTCGCTAGGTCAGAGGGTCAAGTTGGCCGGATACTACAGGATTGTTGACGATTCGAGATGCTCTACGTTTGATGCGATCTAAAGTTAAAAGTTGGTATTGAGGTGCCACAGTCTAGAGGTGACAACAGTACTATAGATGAGGTCGGAGTATAGGGTAATGATCTGTCTTAAAGTTTGTTCTATTGAGCGATCCGAGCTTTTTAGAACCTAGTTTCACTTTGCTCTCCAGATAATCACGCAACTGAACCCTCCTTGACGTGCCGACATAAAGGATTCAAATATTCGATGTGGCACTAAAACGAGTGCTTCCGAAGAGAGAAAAAGAGACGAAGGGGAATTTTTTAGAAGTAAATGGGCGAAGTTATGTTTTGGGAGTTATATTTAACGAGGTAGGTTAATGTCATTCTAAGATTTGTTCTAAAGCTGTCTATATTCAGACAAAACTTAGTTTCAACACTCATTGATACGGCACGACACACATACAGGTATTTTTAATTCCTACCCGGTCGATATTGTTAAATACAAATTCCAACACAAAAGCAAAAATGAATACTTATCACTGAGCCAGGTAGCTACTGAACAATAGACGACCCTTTCCGCGCTCTTGCGCTCTCGCCAGCCAGCCACAAACTAATCGGAACTTGACCGCATGTGTTCGCGTCAGTTATTGGCTACATTAAAAATGTACCGTGCTTGAGACCTAAGTGATTTTTTTGTAAGTTATTTAACCAAAACGATTTCTGTTGTAACGCATAACAAAAACTGTCAGATGACAGGTATTTCACGAATTGAGTGATACTTTACACTACTTTCGACAAAATTTTCGTGTTAGTGTTCGTGTTAGTTGAAAGGTATTAACCGGTATTTTGAAGCGTTTATTGTTTTTAGGGTTACTAGAGGGCTCTAACTACAAAGTTGGAACTAGAGAAAGAGAGAGAAAAAGAGTTCAATAAAATGCAACAACAGGAGTTACACACTTTTCACTATAAAGTTGATTATTTGGAAAATGAGCTTTTATCGTCTGACAACTTTGATGAAGAACTATTAAAGGTTTTCAAACATAAAATTTCACATTTCAAAAGTGATTTAAGGTAAATAGAATACTTCATAAATTTATTACCCGTTACTGAGCTGCTTACTTATGTAAAAGAAAATTTAACTGCAGAAGAACTTGGTTCATTGGAGCTTATTTATAAGTGGGGCTGTGATGGTTCGCAGCAGTCCTAATTTAAACATAAAATGCAAAATGAAGACTCCACCGACTCCAATATTTTTCAAAGCTGTTTAGTACCGCTACAGTTAAAATGTGTAAAAAACGGCAAAATCCGACTCTATCCTCGTCACGTTATTGTCGACCAATCAGAGTAAGGTTTGCTTAAGAATCTACTGACTTGAAAAACGAAGAAATCGAATACATATCGTCAAAAAAAAAATAACTAGAAAACAGTCAATTCATAAATGACGGTTTGTCTGCTAATGTTAAGCATACTTTAACTTTAATAATGGTGGACGCTAAAGTGTGCAATGCTGCAACGAGAACCAGCTCCACAATGAGATGTTACATTTGCGGAGCTACTTCTAAGCAATTCAATAATTTAAACATCAAACGTCTGTTGATATAACAGCCTTAGACTTTGGCTTATCCATCCTTCACGGTAGGATTCGCTTGTTTTTGAAAGCCTTTTTCACCTTCTTATAAGCTTTCGATTAAAAATTGGCAAGTGAAATCAGATTCGGACAAAGCTGCAGTTAAAGAAAGAAAAGCCAACAGAAAATGAAGGCTTAAAAACGAAACTGGATTAATTGTGGATATATTGAAAGCTGGGTTTGGCAATACCAATGATGGTAGTACCAGCAGACGATTTCTCGCTGACCCACAGAAGGCTGAAGAAATTACCCGTATCGATTACAACTTGACCTTCAAAAATAATTCTAGAGATAATTTCAAGCGGCTATAAAGTTGACTTGAAAAGCGGTTATAAATTTGCTGATTACTGTTAGGACACAGCAAAAGTTTAAGTCTCGCTTCATGACTGGCGTCCGATAAGTCCGACTATGCACTAAATTTTGATGCGTGGTGTTACAGTCATGGAAAAGGCGTTATTGCCTATTGGACTACTATCGGAAGAGGCAGCTGAAGCTAGGAACAAACAATTCAGAATGTTTATGTATAATTTTTCGCGTATGTTTTCGAGAGTAGATTGCAATGTAGATGTAATAAATCGCCTTTTACTATCCTCACATCCACTGTTCACAAGTTTGAGGCCAAAGCCAAAGATCAGAATGCATCCTTTTTTAAAAGAAGCGATAGCTATGTTGTTACCACCTTCTCCAGAATCTCAAGATAAGTCAGATTCAGAATCGGAAACAGAAGAGGTCGGAGAAAGTGACGATGAACCCTGTCATCCTCCTCATCAAATTAGATTTTGTATATTTTTTATGTAATCAGTTAATTAGTTGATCAATAAAACCTATTCCAAATCATGAATACTCCTTTATTTTATGATCATATCAGCCCATGACGCTCACTGCTGTATAAAGGCCTCCTCAATGGTTTCTACGACGAACGGTCCTGTGTCTTTTAGGTCAATTAATGTCCTGCGATCCTTTTCAGATCAAAACAATCTGTCTTCAGGGACAGTTATTTAGTTACTTCCACTTAATATTTAATACATCCGCTACAAAGGCCTCCTTCAATATCACAATTAACATTTTTAGCGAGGTTTAAATATTAATATGTTGCAGAAATTATAACAATATTATTATAGGCAATCGCATTAATGGACAAGTTACATAAAAAAAAAAAACAAATGTTTTTGTACTGCTTAATTAGGTTATTAATGATATGTATCAGTATATACAAAAGATTTTAAAAGTTCATACTATTCAATTATTCTTTTTACTAACTTTTACTTGTTTTTTAGATAAGCATAATTGACATACCCAACACAATACTTTTTTCACTACATACAATAAAAGGGCAGTGACAACTATCAGATCTAGATATATTTTCTGGTACCAGGGCACGTGGAGCGCTATGGAGCGCAGGTGCGGCGCGCCCTGGGTCCTCACCACGTGCTCCACCCAGTGCACCAGCTCTTGACGCGGGGACGCTATCGAGTCGTGGTATATTGCCGACATACGCTTAGCCGTTTCAGTGTAACTGGAATAATAAGCAAATACTAATAATGGATATCTTATAAAAAAATATTTCAAAATGGACCTTCAATTAACTTTTTCTTATAAATATAAATTATTGAAGTGAAACTTCTTTATCGGGGTTGGAAAAAAAAATTTAGTGTAACATTTTTTCGTTACGCGTCACATTTTTCCGTTACGCGCCATCTTTTTCTTATCCCTACCACGCGTGATTCGAAGTATACTTTCTCCAGCGGAGTAGGGATTGGTAAATGTCTCCAATGTATTTTGCGGCCCGTTTTGAGTAGTTACATTTTGTAAGGTTATTTTTGCTATTAGAAAAAATGGATACAGGCGGGACCCATTCTATGTACAAACGGATCTAGCCTCCTTTTCATTTTCCATTAATATAATAAAAACATAATTGTATACTGCAAAACATGATTTAGCGCCGTCTATTACCATATTTCGTTCAAAGAGATATGTTTATTTCGGCGGATATACATTTACCTCAGGTACACGTAGATTTATATACTGTCTGATTTATAAGTTAATTTTAAAAATTTTATATACCTCAGTCGGGAATTTTTTAGTTTTTCAATGACTATTTTTTGGTTTTAGTTTTTTAATTAGTTTAAAGCCTTTTTGGATCTAGTGCAAAAGTGACCAAGCATTCAAACTTGTCAACTTGACTTAAAGTAATCTATATTCATATGAAATAAATGTGTTCTTAATTCCACTATAGCTTTGCACAAGCCAAAAGATGAACATCAATGGAAATTTTACCTGTTAGACAATTTAGTTCTATATATTTAACAATTCGTTATCTCAAATCACTTTCAAATAAATAAATTGTATTTTTGCGGTCGCCTCTTAAAATCCTTCATTTTAATACCTTATTTGTTCCTACAAATTTGAAAGAAAGAAACTTTTCCTAGTAACTTGGCTTTAAAAATGCACCGTCTTGCTATTTCATTTTGAAGTGAAACTTCTTTGCGCGCGTTGAAAGTGAAATTTCAAGATTGCGTCACGGCAATACCGTTACGGCGTTATAATAATATTAACAAGATGATGAGGCCGTCACGAATTTAGATTTTAAAATATGGAGCGAGCAATCGGATAGATCGCCAGAGAGAAAGAGACAAAAATAGTAAGCATGCCATACTCTATTCCTGTAGAGAGTATTCTTTTTACGAGGCTTCTGAATTATGTTGAATATAAAACGTATATATCTTGTTATAACATCTACAAATTTTTAATTATTAAATAAATAAAAGTATAATAATTACACAATTACAAACGAAATTTACTTATACTAATAATAACAACAACAATGATAATGATACATTTGATTGTGCTATGTGCTTGTACATATTTGTCTATCCAATTATAATAGCTTTTCTTTAAAACGCAAAAAAATATACATTGCTTAAACATCCTTTATCATAATGGTTTCAAATATCAAAAGTATTTTTATAAAAATATTTTCAATACTATGCCTCAATCGTTTGAATACCTACAATATCTCCCTTTTGATCTTTCATCAATTTTTATATTTAATTTTAGTCTTTAATTGGTATCTCTTATTATTTATGGAAAATCTTACTGATTTTAATCAATGTTACCAAAGAAGTTTCACTTCTGACACGTGTACTCTGTACACACGCTTTTTTTTTTAATATATCCAGTGACATTCGCACCATCAAGACAAATCTATAGCGTAAAAATGATCGAAATCGGTTTATTAGTTACAAGGGCACATAGGAACAAACATATATAAATACATGCATATACACAGGTTATACACACACAGTCAACCTTTAAGATATCACTGTATTCGGGAAAAAAATATTTATCAAAACTATTAGATCGGGGAAAAAGGTTTTTCGTATTTTATAAGTAAAAAGTTGCAGTAAAATCTCTTTGGTTGTGCTTTTAGTATCTAGTTAGTATTGACACCATTAAATATATGACATTAAAAAAAAAAAGAAAAATAAAAAGCAAAAACGGTATTCCGCACTTTTTCCATTGTTCTCCTATCCATCTTAATGAGTGAATTTAACGCTAAAATTCGATGTTTTGAAGTTTTATTAGAAAAAAAGGAAAAATGCAACACTAACTGCGAAAAATATTTGTGATGCTTATGGATCTAAATGGTTGTCGGTAAGAGTAGCACAAAACTGGTTTAAGCATTTTCAAACCTGTGATTTCGAAGTCAAAAATAAATCTCGCTCTGGTCGATCTGTTACGAATATAGTAGATGCCATTTTGTTGTAAAAAAGTAGAGCAAGATAGGCATATTTACTTCTTACAAAATAACTGAAAAGCTGAGAATCGACCACGAAACAATTTTGACCCATTTAAAAAAAGCTGAATATATAAAAAAGCTTGATTCTTGGGTCTCACTCGAGTTCACTGAAAGGAATTCAAAAAAAGCATGTAT
This sequence comes from Eumeta japonica, assembly GCA_005406025.1. Lineage (NCBI taxonomy): Eukaryota > Metazoa > Arthropoda > Insecta > Lepidoptera > Psychidae > Eumeta > Eumeta japonica. The sequence continues at coordinate 27,743 of BGZK01000413.1, forward strand.
TGATTTGCGATTTTCTAATGAAACGAATGAAACCGAACTGTTTATGAAAATATTGAGCACTGGTGATGGAAAATGGATTACCTACAATAAGCACGTGAGCAAAAGTTCATGATGAAAAGGCAAGCAAGTTCGACGAACAATAGCGAAATCCGAATTAACTCGCAACAAGTTGATGCTATGTGTATGGTGAGATTGGAAGAGCATTATTCATTATTAGCTTTTACCGCTGGGCAAAACTTTCAACTTGGATTTCTACTGCCAACAGCTGATGAAACTCAAGCAAGAAGTAGAGAAAAAATTACCGGAATCGGTCAACATAAAGGCAGTGGTTTTTTACCATTATAAGGCCAGATCACACACATCTTTAGCCACTCAAAAAATATTTAGAGAATGTGGTTGGGCAGTGTTAATGCATCCACCATATAGTTCTGACTTTGCAGCTTCACAGATTTTCATCTGTTTTTGTCTCTTGAAAATTATTTAGATAATGTTAGGTTAACATTAAGAGAGGACTGTCAAAATTACTTGTCGCAGTTTTTTGATTAGAAGTCCCAAAATTCTAAAATAATGGGATTATATTACTACTTACAAAATGGAAACAAGTTTTTAAAAAAATGGCATATATATAATATAATTACATGTAAATACAATACGATGAAAAATTACATTGAATTTTTATATCAAATACGAAAAAACTTTTTACCTGACCTTATATTAAGATGATTCATGTAAAATTTTCAGGAATCTACTAAATGAATGAAAACAGATGTCTTTGGCGATTATCTTTAGGCAATTATGTACCGTTTAAGCTAGTCGTCAAAGTTTCAGAACATTGATTTTTTTCATAAGACCACATTAAATTTTCACTTTCTGCATACGTTTTAATGGTATATGCGATGAAATTCCGAGTATATTTTGCAAGACGCACGATTAAAATTTATCACACTTAATTTTCGTGACCTTATTGTCTTATAGGGGAATATTTTAAATTTTAAAATGTTCAAAGAAGTATTGAATTAAGTACCTAGGTTTATTAAGCATCTCGTCGAGTGCCGCTTTGAGGGGTTTTGCTAGATCTTCTTCATAGTCTACTTTTATGCCATATCCTTTGTAAACAGCTTGGTCCATATTGGCGAATTGATCTCCAAATATCGGTATCCCTATCACGGGCACTCCGTAGTGGATAGTTTCAGTGGTCGATAACTTTCCACCGTGAGTAATGAACAGGAGCGTTTTAGGATGACCTGTAAGAATATTTTTATTAGGTATATCGTGCACTAATTTTCCAGTACCGAAGACTAGTCATGTGTCTAAACTATAGTGAACTTTTCTTTATTACCATAATCAAAAATCATTAATTCCTGTCAATAATATAAAAGTAGTACCGATAACTTTTCTTTGTTTGTTTTTGTTTCATATGACAACTATGAACACTATTAATTTGTAATTATTCACCTTGAGTAGCTGTCCCATTTGTCAAACATATGATATGTATAAAGCAAAAGACGTTTTCACGGAAAATAAGTAAAACTTTTACATTTAATGTATGTGTAAGTTAATCATAAGTTGTATATGCAAGTAAAGCGTTGTGCATTGTCTGACTGTTTATTTTACTAAAAAAACTACTAGGTACACTAGTTAATCTCAAGTTTGCGTAGAACGTGACTCTATATTCAAATGTAAATTGGAAGTACATAAAAACGGCTAGTAGATTGTTTACTTTCTTTAATGCAAAAGTACTGAATCAATTATAATATAATGTAGGATACTATTTATCCAATACCGGATTGGCATTAGGATCATGACTTAAAACGAGACTACGAAGCAAGGTTAATACAAAAAATAGAACGGATAGCATTACCAGAGTCATAATACAGATCCATATTAGTATTCAAACTAATACAGAAATCAAAATTGATTTTTTTGTTAAAAATGGAACTAATTCGGAACTAATGTGAAACTGGGATCGAAAGAAAGAACACATCGATCGATCAAAGTCGCAACGAGAAAAACACTAGATCCGAAATCGCAATAAGAGGTAATATTAGAATTGAAGTTAGAATGAGATTGAAAACGGGGCTAGAATGAAATCTATTAAAGGGACAAATGATTTTTTGTTCATTGAAGAAGCTTTTAAGCCAATATTTTCTTTTTGGAAGTTTTAGATTATGATTGGGCAATATAGGTGAAGGTCAATGAGAATATTACTAGGCATATGCCTAGTCTATTATATATATAGTCTATTATATTGCTAACTCAATATGCTGGGTTGAGGCGCCCACTTGATGACATGCACATTCGGCGGTAGGTCTTTCAGTTCCTCTTCGAACTTCCACAGCACTGTCTGCTTGAGCGATCCGAACATCTTGAGTAGCCCGCGCTTAGTGTAGTCGCTCATGTCTTTACTCTTGAGGTTAGAACCCATACTGAAGTAGATGACTCCGTTTTTAGCGTTGGTGAAAATTTTCTCCAAATTCTACACATTTATTAAGGATTAATGAACATCTTTAAATAGATTAAAAAGAAAAATTTTGTATTTACCAAACTCAATTTTAATATTTACCTCTGGTAAAGGCTTGGTGTTTGGATCGATGTGGTAGCCGCCGATGTATCTGGTATTCTGCGTGAGCCTGTATCCGATACCCAAAACCGGCTGCGCGTTGAAGAACATGAACGAGCCGTTGTACGCCATCTCGTCAAATGAAGGAGGTACCATGCCACGTTTTTCGAAAGCTGGCAGGATATGTTTATTAAAAGCGGGTCTCTCTATTAAAAAATGTGCAATACTGTAAAAAGAAGATAAATTCATATTACATTTAACGTGCGGGAGCTGTCGCTCACGACTTTGTCAACACAAATACAAAATAAATTATATCCTGTCTTTACTTTTGAGTCGAGATACAAGTTTATTCCTGAGCAGAATGGTATATGTGAATGCATTAATAGGACCATTGTTGCAAAAACACTTTGTTTATTGTTTGAAACAGGCACAGACAACAATAGTATTGTCTATTTAAAAAATACGTCTGTTGCATTAAGATTTCAATAATAAAATCCTTTGTAATTTCCTTAAAATCAAATTTAAACCATGGTCGAATATTTGGTTAGAAAATGTGCATTTACCTAAATTAAAGCGATTTTAGTAGGATATTAAGTAAAGAAACATATTTTAATCGAATTTGAAAAGAATGTCACTCAATAATCATGAAAACATGTATTATAATTAACAGACATGTAATCTGTAAAAATAAAAATCAATTGCCACGTGTATAGAAGAGCATCTTTCGAGAATAGCTCGATCGATTTGGTTGATCCCTTTTTTGTTGTGTTTCTAATTATCAGGACAAGGCTTGTATGAATGAAAATAACCCTTTGTATCTGTTCGTCCGTCTGTTTGTCCGGGGTAACCTCGAAATGGCTAAATCGATCACTATACGACATTCATTCAAAGGTAGAGGAACTTACTGGGCCACTTTTAGGGTACTTTTTATCGTGATATTTGTGAGGTTCCTGCATAAAAATAAGACCCTTAAAAATTGAAAAATTTATTGGAATTTAATCAAAAGAATCTGTTCCCGATCTCGATTGCGGTTCCACGAAATCAAAATTGAAAGCAAAATCGGAATGGGAATCAGATCGAGATGAAATCAAGGATAAGAACCGGCAACGGAATCATGAGCAAAATCTGAGAGCAGAATCGAGAACGGGGCCAGAATCAGAATTGAAAGTGAGACTAGAACGAAAATTGAGAATGGAACTAGGGTCGAAAGCGAGTGTGGGATCGAAATTGTACTAGGATCGGAATCGAAAATGATAGTAGAATCGACATTGACATCGATACAAAAGAAAAAAGAAATCTAGGTCCATGCTGGTGCATCTGCGGGCATTAACTATACGGCCAAGTCATCTACAAAATAGTACAGAACAACGTCTGCCAGGGTAACTAGTAATACATAAAAATTCAGAAAGAAACAGTACAATGAATAAAGATATAACAGTTTCACCTCGAGATATTATCTAAAAACCAGTCACCTAGAAATGGTAGGAATTTGATAAAAAAGTAGAAAAGGAACCTATAATAAGTCCTATGAACCAAAATATTTCTTCAGAATCAGAGTGTGTTAGTGTTTTGACTGATTTGAATTCTGTGCATATGTGTAGGTTGACGATTTATCTTTTATAAAACTTTAGTCCAGTGTAATAGTGTGATAATAGTAAGCGGCACGCTTAGTGCTTAAATACTATACAGGAAGCTTGATTATGGAGATACTTTTTGTTGTATGTTCTAATTCGCGTTGTTTTTAAAGCTTAAATTTGATATTGCGCATTTAGATGGTAAAAATAATTTTTTAAATGGTTACTTCGTATAGAATATATCGCTCAGACATAAATTATGATGCGAATTAAATTTTGATAAGAAAGATCAATGTAAGGTTAATTAAAATGCTCAGTATAATTAATTAAAAGTTTTATTAAAATTCGTTTAGCTGTTTAAGACGGCTATAGAAGAGTTAGACAGACATCCGGAGGAACAAGTAAAAGTTTTTCTAGCAATTTTTTAATATTTATCCGTTTTTCCTGCGCATGTATTTTGTCAATAGTTCTGAATAGATTAAAATATTGTTGTATGGAAAATCATAAACGTTGAAGCTACAGATATCAAAACCATTTTATTTACTTATAGAAACAAAGGAAAAAATACATATATTGTTTTTTATGTTAACCTTTAAAGGGATAAAATGGGGGATGAAATGTTGTATGGACAATCGAAACCGCTGAAGATATTTATATCAAATTCTATATTTTAGCTAATCATTACTACTAAAAATAATGATATTCATCGTTATTAAGAGTAACCCGAACCCGACTTTATTCACCTTCGAACACTGGTTATATATTGTAAATAAACAGAAAACCATATTGAAACTTTATCTTTGAAAGTTAATGAAGCTAACGCTTTATTAATAACGAGTATTTTTAAGCAATTAATTGTATGTTTTGCACCTTAGCCATATTATTTAGAACATTGTACAATACGATTGGTTTGAAAATACCAAAAATATTTTAAATATTGAACACTCACCTTGTTAAAAACTTTACATAGAGCTGCATGAATAGTTCGTTGACCCTGGCGAAAAAGTCAAAAGGAGGTATCGCTTTGGTTAACACGCTAGCCGTGTACGCTGGATTGCTGGGCTCGTCCACTAATTGTAGAACTTGCCAGTGAGGATCCATGGAGCTCACCCAAATCAAGGGTGCTTTGTATATTGTTGCAAGCCTATAATTGAAAAATGCGATATTTTTGAGGTACACTTTTTGGTAAAAAAAAAGGTAATATTTACAAAAATTAATGTAGAAGCAATTTTACAGTACCTAATATAAAACACTAAAAATGGCAAAGCCGACTAATAAACGACATAAAGTATTAATATTCTTTGTTCACGAGCTCTTGCCTGTGGTTTCATCCGCGTGGTCACAGGATGAGTTTCTGGACGTTCACCCTTTCAACCACGATTCCAATTTCTTTCCTGTTCTCGATTCCGATCCAAGTTTTTATTTCGATTTCATACCTGATCACACTCTCTATTCCGACACTACTAAATAGAAGCAATTGGATATGGCTACCAAAGGAATGCAAAAATAATTATTATTCATTTAATAATACCTGGACGGCCGAGCTTCGCCCTGCGAATTATCAACTCGATAAAACTGATATCAAGAGAATTTTCGAACTAACAAGAAATAAAATACAATTTTTCATTTCAATGTCATTTTTGTATTTACATGACTAAATCAAAGTATAATATAAAAGTAAGGCTTTTATGTAATTTCTTCAGGGCGATCTTGAGATAATTCGCAGCTTTGTGGAGTTGGATTATTTATAATTTTTAGCTTTTTCAAATGGTAGTTTAGGCATGTTTAAGTGGACACGTTGGTTAAAAAGACACATATTTTAACAATAATCAAGTAAAGTATTGATATTCTTGGTCTAACCTCAAACACCCTCAAACTAAAAAAAAACGCAGTCATTATCAAAACAATGCCGTATTGTTTGTTTCTATTGGATGTGGAACTGGTACTAAAAGAATTGACGAATGGCAGTGACATCTGTTGGAGAACTTTAAGACTCCAAAAAATAAAACAGACATTGTTATTTTGCTGCCATCGTATTTAAATTATATAAGGGAATTAATAGCAAGTAATCAATAAATTAAAAAAATAAGATTGGATTAAAAACGAACAAAAATAATTATCGCAACATTCGAATCAGGTACTTCTAGCTTGAAGTCGAGTGATTTCCCAACTATGACATTGAAACATCAGACTTACTGACCAGAATAAAAACTCAAACCTAGCTAGGTCCTTTCATCGTATTCAAAACTCCCTACACAATAAACGTTATCGAAATCGTTGGAGCCGTTTCCGATATATATATACAAGAATTGCTCGTTTGAAGATATTAGATGTTTAACATTCTTTTTGTTGAAATCATTTATAACATATCATTTGCCTAATCACATGTTCTTACTACATAACAAATTTTCATAAAATCGGTCCAATAATTTCTAAGTTATAAAAGACATATAAAATATATATATATATATATATATATATATATATATATATATATATATATATATAGTATTAGAGTTAGCGAGACATAAAGCGGATATACTTTTATAAAATTTAAAAAATAACAGACGGAAGTTACAGACTTATATAGTAGCTCAGCCTTTATCTACCCGCTTCGCTAGGTTAAAATTTAAATTTTACCATAATTGTTTTTTTGTGATCCAGATATGTTCGCGGTCTTGCTCGTGGTCTTGCTCACATACTCACATATTCACACAACCACATCTTCACCCTCAAACGCCACCCTTCTTTCCCCTTATATTGAAAAAAATGAACATGGGTACTAAATAAATACAAAGATTGAATTGAATTAAGGAAATGATTAATTTTTTATATGGTTAACATAGAGAGTATCGAAATCACATTTGGCCTTTGATTTGTGCACGTGTTCCTACTGTATAGTAATTCTGATTAAGATTGGTTAAACAGTTCTGATATTATAAGAAAATCATACAGACAGACAGAGAGTAGCCTAGGATTTGCGTAATCACGTGTTATTTTTACTGTATACCAATTTTCATTAAGATTGGTCAAACTATTCTTAAGCTATTAAACTTACAGATGGTCAGATAGAAACATATACCAATTTTAAAACTGGCCAAGTGCATGTAGGGTAACGCGCAATGAATTGTTCTGTAGGTGCCCGTTTCAATATGCGAATTTAGAATGGAACATTTCATTTGGTATGATGAACATATTGTTCGTATTAACCGAGTTCACAGTTTAACGGCTGACAACTTCTTCTACATAATTTTCAATAGACTTTGTATGAAATGTTGCTTTAACTTGTAAAGCTTACTTAACTGTGGTACATTTTCTTTTAATTTAATTTTATATATACTAATGCAGTCAATTTTTTCACATATCCAAGAACAACCATTTAGTTGGCACGGGGGAGCTTGACTCTAACAAAAATTAGCACTTTGAGGTGTTTAATAAAATCGAAAAATTGATTCCACACACCCGCAATATTTCTGAACGGCCTATCCAGTAACACCCCACACCATCGTATACACCAAAAGAACAATTCATCCCCACATTACGTGTTGGAGAGGTACCTCAAAAATATTTTTGAGGTTTTGTTTTACCTCTTTGTTGGCGTGATTAATATTTAATATGTATACCCGTGCCGAATTACTTATTTCTAGTACTGTGTCTCTGAGATAAACAGACACACGGATGGATACGACGAAACCATGGTCGAGGTCAACGAGTCATAAAAATAATATTTACCACAAAACTGATAAAAAATATTGTTTGTGTAAACAGACTTTACAGATTTATATAGTAGTGTAAACTGGATATATTTATAATTGTTATATTAAATTATTATTACTAATTCTCACCCTGAAAACACGTTGGTGAAAAACCACTCCACAATCACCACGTCGAACTCTTGGGTTGTGTCTGCTAAAAATTTCTGAACATTTTCATGTTCGAGAGTTCCCATGGCCATCCCCGTGCCCATAAAGGCCATCATGTGAGCTCTGAATGGGCTCTTTACCAATTCCGTTATTTTTAATATATCGGCTGGAAGCAAAAATAAATGCAAAATGTCATATACTTTTCAAATGATTATTTTTCTTTTAGTGTCCTAGTTCTCGACGTGATATTAATTTTTTTTTAAATTGCAATCTTAGTCTAAGATCTGATCAAGACCCGATTCTAAAACAAATCAATTTCTAATATCAGATTAAGAGGAATTTAGTTTACTTTTCAGCAATATAATTTGTATGTTTTATTTATTGAAAAAAAAATTTTTTTTCTAGTATTTCTGTCCTTCGTCCGCTAATGAATTATATATTTTGAACTAAGTCCGTCGTATTACAACTGTTGACATAGTCGTGTGACTTTTCGAACATATAAGTGAGATAAGTGACAGATTCATATTGCTAACGAAATTTATTTACAGATTCAGTTATAGAAGCACACGTGTTTGTATGTCCGTTCATGTTACTGGTTTTGATCATACAGACGATAAGAATCAGCAAGTCTCGATGGGCGCCTGCTCCATAAGATCGATTTCCTTTTAATACAAACAATAGACAAATAGGGTAAATAAAAGCATCTCTTTTAATACTGAAAACGTATGTGTACTTCTATTCATATTTATATTGATGTTACAAATACTCGTATATCACAAAAACTGTGTTAGGTTTTTTGAAACTCCTAAACTCTACATTTAATTAAAAATAAATTATGTTGCGATTATGTGACAAAAAGCGATTATGCGCTGAGGGACAAAAATGACTTCATGTTTAGTTACCGCTCGATTACACCTCTCATCTAATTTGCACATGACAGGCCATATGTAAAAATCGATTCTTAAGGAGTAAACTCCAATAATATCGCTAAACATTTCAGATCTATTACATTATTTTTTATCACAGTCAATGAAAAAAATAATTGTTTAAAACACCATACACTTAACTGCTTCACTTGGATACCCTACTTCAAAACCGTTCACAAAGCAGAGAACAAATGGTCCTGTTCAAAAAAATCAGAGCCAAAAAAAATATTTTGTAATCAATCTAATTAAATGTAACTATTTCATAATAATATTATTATTGAATAGATCTGTCTAAGCAATTTATGCTAAAGAAATCATAAAGAGTGATGGATAACGTGTATTCATATTAGATAGTTACTGTGTAAACAGCATGTTGTGATAACCGCGACAGTTACATGCCAATGTGTATACATTACGTCAGCTTCTGTGGTTTTAATAAATATAGTTATAAACGTATTTAAAATAGCAAATACTCATAGTACACATCGGATAATAACACTTACGAGGCATGTTGTCCAAGACCGAACTTAAGTCGATCTGCCGAACGTTAGCGGGGGGTCTGTCGATCGGGAATGCTGTTATGTACGTTACCTGAAAATTGGCGCACGCAAATATTGAAAAAAAAAAGCTGTTCTTAAATATCGTAATAGGTGATTAGTTAAAAAGCTAAGTGGTATAGAATATTTAAATGTAATTTGATTCCGTAAAAATGGAATACACAGGGAAATAGTTGAATAGAGTTGTAGAGTATATACGAAAATTTATAGTTCGCTATGGTTATAGACAGACAGAAGAAGGTGAACTCCCAGATAGTTTAATCGGTTATTGTAATTCGATACATCAATGTCTCTTAGATATATAAATATAGAGAGGAAATAAAAGAATTATTAAAATGTATAATTGTATATTATTGTGATCGATTTAAATTAAAATATTTTTTGCGCTTATAAAAGTTATGTCAAATGTACAAAAGATCGTTGAAATCGATTAAATTCATCAAATGATATCGTTGTAGAAGTTTAAAAAAATATGATCTTTTCAAATAAATTTTACATTTCTTGATTGATCGATTTGGCAGTTGATTGTCGCGGTTTTGTGATAAGAAGTCCCAAAATTTACACAGCTATGAGATTTTGTTACTACCTACAAAATGGCAACAAGTTGTTGAACAAAATGGCATATGTACAATAAAATTAAATGTAAATGAAATATGATGAAAAATTATCTTGAATTTGTATATAAAATACAAAAAAAAAAAAAATTTCCCCGACCTCATATAAAACTCGGTTTTACTTCTAGCGTATAACGATGATCCCGACATGAACAGCAGTTAGCCCTACTAATATTATAAACAGGAAATTTGTAAGGACGGACGAATGTCTGTTATTCTTTCACACAAAACATACTTAACGGATTTTGATGAAACTTTACAGTAATATGTAAACTGTAATTTATAAGCATACAATTTTAATTTATTAATAAAAGTTATCTAAATATAAAGATAACACTCGCAAGTTTTTGCTCGTGTCTTCACTAGGGTGAACGTAAAACAATTTTTTTACGTCTATTGATTATCGGTAACAACAATGTTCCGGTAAGGGTCAAGTTCAACATCGGTCTGAGACCGATATCGCGAGCGGTATCAGGATCGAGAGTATGAACGAGATCGAATAATAAATATTAGCGACAGTTGGAGTATTCCCTGTATAAAAGTATGAGTTCCTGTAGGATAATTTAGTCATAATTGAAATCGCAAGTAGAACTGGAATCTAAATCCAGACCGGAAGGGATTTCAAAAACAGGATCAGGATCGGTATCGAGAATGACATCGAGATGGAATCATGGTGATTGGTCGATGTAAAAGATAAAAAACTTCATCCCATGTTCGCATGGGCGAAGCCGCGGACGAAAACTAGTATAGTGTAAATGGATATGTTGTTTATGTATCACATTAAATGTAATAAATGAAGGCAATATGTAATTGCAGATTTGGTAATACAACCGGAAGATACCGGCACTGGGACCTTGAGCTGGTTTGACCTCCCAGCTATGGCATTGACGTGAATAACACAAATAACCCGTAGTCGTCCCAATGCGCGCGTCCCAAATCACAACACTAACTCGGCGTACGATATTACATCACTATTACACGACGGGACGTACCTCGTGCCCGGCCTGGCTGAGCGTGTCCACGAAGCCCTGACCGAGGATGGAGTGGCTCTTCCCGGGCATGGGGAACACCACCAGGATTTTGTAAGCGTCGCTCGCGTACACCAGCGAAAGTAATAGTAACAACTTCATATTGTTGGTTTGACAAAATTTTTAAATTAACCTAAAGAGCGTCTACAGCCAACCACTGCCGGGTCTCGACTAATATAGGATGCTGTGTTGGGTAAACAAGTATTTATAAGTGTGAGATAGATAAAAAAAAAACAACCATGTAAGATCTGTCATTACGCTATGATTAATGAATGAAAATGGATTATCGTTGTACTACTGATAAAGATTATTGTACGAATCGTATGGAAAACGTTATTTTAAATTGGTCGTGGTAACATCCGTGATTCAGGGTTTTTATAAAATGTCTATTTCGTGACAAAATATAAATAATAGTTACACCCATTTTTGGAATTCTTCAATTTTGGAAATATTCAAAAATAAACATTTATTAATATTCTATTTTAATTTTTTTCTATTCTTTAAGAAATCAATAATAACAGTTTATTATTATTGTTTACTTATTATATTCTCCAATATTACTTTTGTATATAGTATTTTTGTCACTTTTTTTTTGCGATTTACACCTAGTATTAAACATATTGTCAACACAAACTACGTTTTACGGCAAATTATGCTGCGGCAAACAGACCTTGACTTACGCATCAGCAGGTGTGAAGAAGCGATAAAAAATTCAATACAATTTCGATGCTCATGGAATAAGTATATTTAAATTAAACGAGTATCTACTTAAATTGACTATATTATTCAAATTATTTCACATTATCTATGTTGCTTACCACAATTTACAAACAAACGTATAGAAAATAATTGTCGATTTATTTAAATTCATCAATGTTATTATCAACACAGACGATGGGTATTGGGTAATTCCCATGGTAAAATTTTCATGTATCGAATTTCTTTTCTTGTAAAAAAAGTCTCCTTAAATACCTATATGGAATTATTACGCAATTGCTACAATTGTTTAATTGCACATGAAGCTGTTTTTGATAGAATATAAACAATTGATTTTACAAAAGACCCATCAAGCCTTATCAGCATCGCTAGTGTTTTTACATAAATGACTAATGTATGCAGGCACAGGTATATATTAAGAACTTGCGCGTGCGCACTGTTTGAACAAACACATTAGGGAACAACCTTGGAGATTGAATTGACGGTCAAGGATGATCCACTTAGTAAACCAGTAAAGTACTTTGGTGTTCCGTGTGATGTAAGACTTTATGTGATTAGTTTTTTAAGAATATTTCGATTCTTAACACATTTTTTTTTTATTTTTAATAGTACTACAGCCAGCCGGCCAGTTACAAAATAGTTGTATTTATGTTACCGCTATAAAGATTGTAAATATTTTCTTGTACTTATTCAAGATAATTTTATAAATATTCCAATTCATGTCATATGTCCTTTTCTCGATTTCATATATTATAGTGAATATCTATTATTACTTTATAAATTTTTGGACAATCAAAATAAAAAAGTGCATTGAAAAACAATTAAGTAAACTTAACGAAGAATTGAAGAGAAGTAAACTTCTCTTCGTTTCTTCAAAAACAAACCTTTAATTATAATTTGTACAGTGGCGGTGACTCAGTAGTTAAGAGTGTTGCCTTAAAACAAGGTACCAAGTACGAATCCTGACGGCGGACGAATTAAACAATGAGCTTTTAACTTAAGTCAAATTAAACCGTTCGCTCTGTACTTCGGATAATATTTTAAGTTTGCAGGCTGCCATCGCATGCCGATAACGGCCTTTCACAGGCCTTTAACGGCCTTTCCAAGCCCCACTTGGCCCACCTCGAGCTCTCAAAATTCTAACTCCTCAAACTGAAATTAAAAAGGTTGTGAAAAATTACGATATTTCTCAGTGATGGGGTGCTTTCAGCCTTATAATTCAATATTCATATGTAATAAATTGATATGACATTTGAGAAAATATCCTATGTATTTGTTATACATGTTAAGCAAAACATGAAATCGTTAGAAGGAAAAGAGGACTTTAAATAATTAATAATTTGTAATCAAAATGTTATAAGGTAAATCTTAAAATTTGTATTCCGTTAAACGTATGTACAGCGATAAAGTGGAATTACATACTTTCTGCTAGGTTTTCGAAGAGTGACTGTAACATGGACGGTTGACGCGCGTGTTCGACTCTGTTATGAAATCGTGAAATTCAATCTAGAGATATGCGATTAAAAACATTTTTATGAAAAATAATTTTCAAGCTTTGCGCGCGTCAATTTGAATCGCTTAACGCTATCGTATTGTTATACTCGAGCTGATGCAATAATCTCAGCGCAATAGCAATGGGCGGGCAATCTTTCATGGCTTAAGGTAGTGGCGTCATGAATAAAAAATAGACCACGTTGGGAATCTAACTCCCGCGTTTAGGATTCCCTACCAAATAATGACATTAAAGAAATGACATGATTTTTTTAAACTTTCTATTATTATTCAATATCTAAAGAAACTTGAAAATAGATTTTTTCCAAAATTATTATTGTTAAGTTTATTGATAAGGCCCCATTACTACGATTGTATTTAGATTTTTGTACTATATCACTCGAAAGTTAAACGCAGAAAGGGTATAAAATTAACGACCTTGGAGTCTAACAAACCCATCGATGTATAATAAACCGTAAACGTTAAAGGAAAATTCATATAAAATTGATGTATTTTATTGTAAACATTGTAATGTAAATAAAATTAATGTATTTTAAAATACTCTTCCAACGACACGTCACACAATGGGTACCAAGAAGTAAAGTTTTACGGCCCTCTATTTTATTTATTGAAATTTAATCCCCTTTTTTAAACGACACAACATAGTATTATATAATATAACGATTCATATAAAACACCTGTCTGCATTATTCTATCAGAATAATTTAAAAAATTGCAGAATTATAAACCCGGCCGTACGAACAAATAGGACAGAATAATAAATCGTCCTTTTGCGTTTTGGCTTTCGAACCCTTAAAAGTACGTTCGAACCTTGTGAGGTAAATAGCTGAAATCATGACACTTCATAAAACAAATATTTGTATAGTCGAAGAGAAATAACACGGAGTTGTGTATAAAATATTGCGAAATACATCATTTATTTGTACAAAACAAACTTCGAAAAGATAATTGTTAAATAATTTTTTTGAAGTATGTTTTCTTTCAAGTTAGGTCCATTGATGATAATTTTTTATTTTGGTTTAGTTCGTAGCCGAGTGGACGTGCAGACACGAAAGGACCGACGTTCCCAAAATTTGTGTGCGTGTTTTTGTTCGAAATTTTTGCGACGGCATTCATATCTTTTTTGACAGTTGAATAGAAGCGACTTCAAGATAAATTAAATAGTGGGCATAATACAGCATATAAGATGTGAAATACAATAGATTTATGAACCGAAAATACATGTAATATATATATATAATATATTTTGGTACAAAATATAACACTATATAGTTGCAAAATTTACCTAAGTATTTTATTTATATAGTGCCATTTGTAGTTTATGTCTTAATGTATAGTTTGTTCTTGAAAACTAATAAGATAGCAGCAATATAATTACCCCGAAATTCTACAAAATAATCCTAATTAAAGATTAGATTTTTATTGTCTTATAGTTATATAGAAGACATATGTGTTAATAAACTTGAAAAGCAAAACATTATCATAACACAAATTGCGGGCCATTTCCGAGACACCGATGCATAAAAACTTTTAAATTAAAGTGATAAGTTTAAAGTGATTAGGTTAAAATAAAATACTTTTATCACTTGAGCTGTCCTTGATAAGTTTTTTTTTTAATTGTTATTATTAAATGTATGATTTCCTATGGAATTCTCTTATGAAAACGAATACAGGTGCCTAAAGGCATTATTAATCCTTGACAGTTTGAACTTTGAAATTATGAGCATATATTTTCCACCTGTATGTATATTGTGGCGTCTACTATTAAGAAAGTATTAATATTTCTACTATACACAAAGTACTTATATTCTAATACGCCACTACTTTGACGTGACCCCAAACTGACACAACAAAAACAGCATTGCTAAATGCTGTTTAATTGTCTGTAGGTTGATTTATTTAAATAATTTCGATGGGTCAATTTTTTACGAGACAGTAAATCTGATAACATCTCATTTTGACTCTAATCTTAATTTAAACAGCAATCCCAGTGAAATACAATACACTATCCTCAAGTTGTTAACCTAAAAAAAGAAGAAGGACTTCATTACTCGCAAAGGTTTACATAACGTCTATTATTTTTTTTAAATGTCGTTTATTAGAATAGAACCAATTCATGCTGACTTTTATGGTCCAAACGAATGCATTATTTATTCTTGTGCAGCCTAGTTCAAAGTTCCAAACTCGCAATTCCTGTAATTCTGTCTGTCTGTATGACTGCGTTAGCTTGGAGAACCTCGAAATGAATTTCAATGCAGTTTCTACTGTTATACTCTTCTTTATTAATGAAGGTTGATGTGTATTGTGACACTAAATCTGTTTATATTAATATTTTTTCTTCTTTGGCTGCTCTATTTTTTAATATTTTTCGAGAATCCAAAAAACAATGGAATCAAAGATTCGTGTGGCTTATTCTTTTTATCTTCTTTTATATCTTTTCTTCGCTTAGGTTTCATTCTTATTTAAATATTTTCCAATATCTAACAATTAAATGACAACATATTCTGTTGCGGACATTTCATTAGAATTTTCTTAGATTAATATTTCCTTTGTTAATAATTTATTTCATTATATTTTTGTAAATTGTATATATTCAATTTTCGTCACCGATCACTTTATTTTATTTTTAATCGTTTTTTTTTATTGATTCCCCCCTGTATATGATCATTCCTCATTGAAATCAAGAGTAAAATAAAATTTCTTCCTTTCTCTTCCGCCATAACATACTTCGTACATGAAAAATTTCTATTATGAGGGATTACTCTTTTGTTGTATTTAAAAATTGGTACCGATAACATGTTACTGATGATGTCAAATAATAAGTTATTCACCTCTTTTCTTAAACAACTCAATCCTGTGAATACTTACCTACTCATCATAATCCTTTCGACATACCCTTGCCACAAAACAACCCTTTTTCATCTGCGGTCACGAATGTAGTGTTTGCCGGTAGTATAAGAACCTCGTTTGCGAAAAGTACTTTGCCTCTTCTTTTCTATGGATCTACACATGCTAAAAATTAAAACATCTATTAAGTCAAACCGGTTTCCTAAACTTTTAAGTATTGGGATTTCATGACACCTCACAGGAAAGTGGAAAAACGGAAGTTAGTTACCTGTAAGTAAGTAATCACTCAATTAAGTTTTTGAAACTTAATGAGGTTAGTACATGCGAGTTCCTACTCCACGAAATATTACGATGTTTCTGACATAGAATGAGAAGGTTTTCTGTAATTTTGTTGATTTGTATATAAATTATTACACGATGGCGACGTATAATCTATTCTTCTATAAATAAACTTTTATCTATGAGAGCTCTTTTATGACGTAAGGTCGGCGAATGATAAGGGCTCTCTATAAAACATGACGAAAATATACGCAATTCAAATTTGATATTACGGTAAAAAAATCTTTCTATGTTTTTTTTTGTTATTTTTTCATTGATTCTGATAGAAACTGACAGTCCATTATGTGAACCGGTACTTTTGCATGATGTATATCAAAAATCATAAAACTATTGTAGTAATGGGACCTTTTATATATGTAGAATTTATATTGTAGTAAGTGAGTTAGTTGTAAGTAGCAAGTGAAGCAACCGGACTCCGCGCTTAGTCCCGCGAACGTGGGTTCTATTTGCATTCGGTACATTAACTCAAATTTAGATCTAGAAGAACAGTCAGGACGAGAAAAAAAAACAGTCGGTACGAAGAAAAAAGAATTAAATAGCTTTCCTGCCCACGTATAAAGTCCTCGATGGTAATGAAAAATGAAATGTTTAAGGTGTTAGATTGAGTATACACAGAATTCATAAGCAGAGAAATTAAACAACAGATCATTCAAGATCCCAAATACCCTGAAGCTTACGAAGGGCACCATTCGTGCTACAATATTATATATATAAACTTACGCCTATTTCTCAGAAGAATAGGCAGAGTCTAAAGATTTTTGGATCAATATTTCCTTGCAAGCTCGTCGGTTTCGGGTGCTTGAAATATGGCCCTTTTTATTATACCACCAACTTTTCTAGGGAATATTCTAGGGAAAACCCACTTTTTTTAACCGACCTTTCCACCATAGACATTCGCTGCATAGATTTGTTTTATCAGTCTACTTTCGTTCATCTTTTCCAGATGGTCCAACTACTGCAACATACCTTTTTCTATTCTACTCACAACCTCATTCTTCAAAGCATACCGCTCTCTCACATCACTGTTCCTAGATCCATCTTTCAGAGACACTCGCCATATATTACGCAGAAGTTACAACTGCACTGCATAGATTCTTTTTTTCTTTTCTCGTCTGCCATACCTAACATTTACTACTACATATAGTCGTATGGATTAGGACCCCATTATGGATAGCCAAAATGAAACTGAGATCAGTTTCAGATCAGTGATGAAGCCAGAAGACAGCCACCAGAACTCCGTAATAAAACTATGTATACTGGCCGTGTTTGAGATCATTGGAATTGCCATGAGAAGCACGCTGGCTATAAATAATTTTTAAATAACTTCAAAAAAAAGCCGAGGTTCCATGTTCGTCTCCATGTTTTTTTTTTCATTATGTATGTTCAACTGTAATTTCACCAATTGTAAATGGATTTCGAAAAAAAATTTTACGATAAATATTAAGAATAATATGTATAGTTTAAAATTGTAGCATTACAATTAAGAATGTAAAAAACGTGGAACAATTACTAGCGAAAATAAAGTCGAAATCGTAAGTGCTTGTTCACTTTCTCAGTTCAAAAGCAAAGGAGATCCCCTCCCCAATTTCATTACTCATCGCTTAATCCATATGAAAAGTTAAGTAAATGAATTATAAAATCATAATTATTTAATGACTAAACAATGTGATTTTATGTAACTCTTATAAAAATAAAAAAAAAAACACCTCTAAAAGCCTATTTAAATAATTTCTTCAACAGTCTTTAAAAAACAATTAATTAGTTGCTTTTGGTGTCGGTACAACTGAAGTAAGACTAAAGAACACATAATATAGAAACATGAATATGCAACGTTAAATATTGAGTCAAAAAGGAGATCTTCTTCTTTTAAAGAGACAACTTTGTCAGATATATCTTTATCTGGAATCAAGTCCAAAAACAATTGATTACTTGTTTTCGAACTGTTTAAAAATTATTCAAAGAAGTTTTTGGAAGCAGTTTATTTTTTTAATAAATATTACTTTTGTTCATGTCGTCACTATCGCAAGTCATGATGGCCCGCCCATTGCCAATGCGCTGTGGTTATTGCATCAGCTTGAGGATAATAATATAATGCAAATTACATTAGCGTTTCAAATTCACAGCATGAAGACCTTGCCTAATATTTCGTTAAAATATTTTTAGTCGCATTTCTCTATGTTAAATTTGACAATTTCATAACAAAGTCGCATACTCGCGTCAACCGTTTATGTTACGGTCACTCTTCGAAAACATTACAGAAATTTATACAATGCAATCATTTTTTATCTTTGTACATTTATAAGAATACAAATTTTAAGATTTATATGGCAATATTTTGATTAATGAAGTATTTAAAGTTTTCTATTCCTTCTAACGATTTCATGTCATATTAGACATTTACTACTTATTTAAATAGCTTTATAATTTCTACGTTCATCTGTTTTTAATCAAAGTGCATTTTTTTTTTTGTATATTATTCCTAGAAAATAAATGTTATTAATATTTTCAAAGATTCCGTTCACTTATTTTATAATTATATATACAAAAAATATGTCATTAATTTATAAAGTTTGGGTTACCATTTCTCATTTAGCCGCAACATTTCAACATCGAGATGTTGACAGTTAACACTGGCAACGCGGCAGATGAACATAGATACCACGCAGTCCGATTTTAGACTAATAAGATATTTGGTGGAATATCATGTGAATTGAATAAATAGTCCTGACAAGCTTAAAATACCCTACTACTGAGTAGTATAGAGTCAATAATTTGATTCCAGATTGAAGGGCTAGGACTCTAACAGTTCCAGGAGGGCCCTGTGCGAGTAGAGGTTGTCGAAAACCTATCATTGAAAATATATAAAAATTCGGACAGATTATAAACGCAAGCGTGGTCGTCGGATCCCGGCCTTACGTGACGAACTTAAATTCTGCCCCGCACTTGGGCTTCAAGATGTATTATTTTTAAAGAATTGCTTTCATTTCTTTTAGCGACTTAGTCTTTCTTAAATTTACTTTAATTCTTCTTCTTTTAACAAAATCATTCATTTTAGTTACCATCTCCTGCAGCTTGCACCCTGACGGCACAAGTATTACTTGGTCGTCAGTGTGCAGAAGGCCTTTGATATACAGCTCATCTATTCTTAGTCCACATTCATACTCTTTCAGATAATGTAGACAAACATCCATGAATAGATTGAATAGCCACAGTGAAGCTAAACATCCCTGTCTGACACCCCTGCGGATGTCAAACCAGTCAATAGATGCCCCGTTTAATCTGACGCAAGCACCTTAGCTCCCGTATAGTAATTTCAATACCTATATTAATCCGCTACTCACACCATGCATGGATAGGGGTCGCCATTGATAATTTCTTTTATTTCTATTATAAATTTAGAAATTTATTATAAATTCCAGATCTATGGAAGTACAGAAAATATTTTAGCATGCGACTAAAAACCTTTTCATAATATTTCGAGAAGAAAAATCTTGTTCCGTCTAAAATACAAAATTTTGTTTGTACATTTCAGATCGTATTTTCAGTTTCTTTCACGAACCTTTTAATAAGGAATTTCGCAAACAGTTGGCCAACTACGCTGAGGAGACTTATAGGGCCATAATTTGTGCAAACCTGCCGTTAGCCTTCCAGCTTGCCACTATAAGCCCCTCTATCGTGTCTTACGAAATCCTACCATATATGGCAGCATTTTCAACTTTCATGTGTTTAGTGCTTCCATAATTTCCTCCATCGTAAGATTGGTTTAATTTGGATTGAGTTAAAGGTCGTTGTTCAATTCTTCTTTCGTCATAATTCGAACTTGATACCTTTTGGTTTGAAGGCTACACTTTTAAGCACTGAACCACCGCCGCTGTATAAATAATAATAATAGTGTTTGAAAGTTTACTTTTTAAGAAGTGAAAACCAAAAAACTTAATAGTTCATCAATTTCTTTTTGTGTTGATTATCCAAAAATTGATAAAGATATGACCGATATTCATTTTAGTATTTGAAAATAAGAAAAAAAATTGTAATGAATAGTAATATGTCAAAAAGTATTTGGAATAAGTACTAGAAAATATCAGAATCTTCTGGTTCCGGTAACACAGATACAAATATTTTATAACTAGCTTGATGGCTTGTGCAATTAACACCAGTTCATCTAGTGGAAATGAAAATAAATAATATAATGTAAATATCGAAGTAATCCTAAAAACGCTAATCCATAAAGTCGTACATCGTATGGAATGCCTAAGTATTTCACTGGTTTATTATTAGCCTCGACCGTCAATTCTGTCGCTAAAAAAGTTGAGCTTAATAAGTTAATTGAAACAGTGCGTACGCGCAAGTTCCTAAACATTCTCTTGCATGAATGAATACGTTATATACTTATGTCAAAATAATACCAACGCTGATCAGGATTAATACATATTTTATTAATTCAATGGTTTATATTCTATCAAAAATAGCTTTCTTTGAAAATAAACAACTTTAGCAATTTTGAAACAATATCATACAAGTCTTTCTAAATATGTACAAGATAAAAAATTCGGCACATAAAAGTTTATCGTATACTAGTAAATTCCACAACACCCATCGTCTCTGTTATTGAGATTCCGAACCAAAATGATAAAAACAAAACCATTATATTTTCGTCTGTCCATTTGTCCATCCGCCCGTACGTCACAGGCATTTTATTCAAAAACTGCATGATATATATTGATGAAATTCGGAGTAAGGTGTCTTGTATAAGTCGTCACTTAGTTTGGTAATTAATTTTAAATTAAAATATAGCCAAATATTTGTTTTTGAACATTTTAAAAACTTATCGTTATCAAAAATAGTGTAATAATTTTTTATATAGTTAGACATTTTTCAAAATAACCTAAATCATGCACATTACCACGACCAGTTTAAAGTAAGGTTTTCCGTTCGATTTAATAGAATTATCTTTATCAATCCTACATTGATAATCTATTATCATACCTTAGCAACAAATACTACACGGCTTTTTCAATACTTTTTTTTTTATCTCACATGTATAAATATTTGTGTGCCAACAGAACATCCTATACCAGTCGAGACCCGGCAGTGGTTGGCTGTAAACGCTGTTTGGGTTTAATTTCAGATTTAATTAAATCATCAAAATGAAGTTGTTACTATTACTCTCGCTGGTGTACGCGAGCGATGCTTACAGAATCCTGGTGGTGTTCCCCATGCCCGGGAAGAGCCACTCCATCCTCGGCCAGGGCTTCGTGGACACGCTCAGCCAGGCCGGGCACGAGGTACGTCCCGTTTTGTAATTTCAAATCAAATCAAAAATATTTTTGTTTCGTAGATTATGGAATTGCACTTGAAATATATCATTAATGAATGCTTATCTATATTACCGCCCATTCCAAATGCTGATTCACCTTGAGAAGAATGGGCAAAAAATTCAAGTGCTGCTCTTTTTTTCTCATCGGCAAAAACACTGAATAATGAATGAAATTGGTATTACACGTAGAAATAACAAAAACAACCTGATAGCCGAACAGTTCAAACTCGGATTTTTTTTATTAACATATTCAGACACAATATACTAGCCCTTGCCATATAATTTTCTTTTAACGAAACGTTTAAATTAATAAAACGGCAAATTTGAATTTTAGTTTGGATCTTATAAGAAAAGCGATATTACAAAGCTAATGAGACAACGAATATGCAGACCACTGGGAGAAACACTTTGCCCACTCGCATTTAGGGGTCACTTCGACGGCCTTTTCATATGCAGTTAGTTACTCGTGCTGCCAACCTTAGAACAGCTGGTGTGTAAGTATCGCGCAGCTGCGTGCCGCGCGGCCAGTGACCCGATCGCGCCCGCACTTTCAATCTGGCCGAGCATTTATTAGGATTGTGTCTATATTATTTTATATTATTTATAAGTACATTTTCAATGATATGTTTTTGTTATAGTTACTTCGGCAAAGTTGTTCTAAAAAAGAAGTCGATTATGAATATTTGCGAAAAGATCGATTCAAATCCTGTACACAAGAAATTTTATTTTATGTTGTTTGTGGTGCATAACATCTTTTGAAGGAACCGATTTTCAAATAGTTTACGGCATTCTATACAGTTTTTAGAATCTAAGAAGTTTTAAAATTTTGAAAATCGGTCAATCAAAGAAAATAAAAGCTATTAGTAAAATTTTGTTTTGAAAAATTCTACAACGATATCTTTTGATCAATTTAATTTATTTCAACAAAGTGACGTTCGATCCAACCTTTGTAAGTGCACATTTTTTTTATTTTAAAAATCTATCACAATAATGCACTTTTATATTTTGATAATACTTTTTGTTCGGTATCTATATTTATATCTAATATTTCAAAGACGACAGTGATATTACATATCATTACAATAATATATTTAAATTTTTTGTGTACCGACCCGTGCCTATATTGTCTCTTTATAACCACAGAGAAAAAATCATGAATACCTATTTTTCTACGTATTCCATTTTTCAAAAATCGATTTGCATCCAAATACCCTGTATCACATAGCTTTTTAACTAATCACCTATTGCAATATTTATTAACTTCTTTTTAAATATTTCTCTGTGCTAATTTTCAGATAACATACATAACTCCATTCCCGATCGACAAACCCGCCACTAACGTCCGGCAGATCAACATTAGTTCGGTCGTGGGTAACATGCCTGGTAAGTGTTATTTTCCAATGCCTACATGTTCATTACGTTTATAAGGTAAAGTTAATGTATTGGTATGTAACTGTTATTATGGTTACTTTACCGTAACATATGCTGTTTACATGATAACTATCTAATATAAATACACATTATACATCACTCGCTATAGTTTTTTTAATATATTTATTTGAACAGATCTATACAGTAATTATATTATTATTGAATTGCAGTATATAATATGACTGACTAGTTTTTGTGTTAGTTGGGCCTTATTTATTTAAACGGAGCCATTTGTTATAATTTGTGTGAACGATTATCACATAGGGTCTCCAAGAAATTAAGTTTAGGGTGTATGGTGCTTTAGAAATATTTAAACGTTTTATTTACTGTAAAAAAAAGACTTAGCAGTGTTGAATTTTTAGCGATATTATTGGCGTTTAATCCTTAAAAATCGATATTCAAGTATAAAGCTGCTGGAGGTAAAACAAAAGAGTGAAATCGAATTTTAACAAAAATTCACAAATCTCGTGCACTATACAACTTTGAGTACATTGAAAATGAACTCAATGGCAAAATAAAAAAAAATGAAAGCAGTAAAAACCAAAATCAGCAAGTATCAATATTCCATTCACATTCCACGCAATTCGCAATTCGTGAAACGGCCGATGTTGTAAAAATTCATAATAACAAAAATTTTCATTATTGTCAAAAAATGAAGGAAGAATTAGTCAATTTTCGAGTCAATTTTCAATATAGATATTAAGGATATTGAAGAAGATATATCGAAGTCGATTTACAATTGTTCTCTGGAAACTCCCTAAAAATACCCATTTTTACGATTTTCTCAACAAAATAACAAAATTTTTCACAAAAATTTATCACCATCGTATAATTTTTGCCGGTAACCATTTACTGACACTATTACTCTTCTAGATTTAGAGCTCATGACGTCAGAGTGAATTCGTATTTCTTTTGAAAATAAGGCCCATACTGCTGCGGTCAAAAAACCTTTACAATATTAAAAGTAAAGTTGTTGTTGAGTTGCCCCTCCACAAAACATATTCGCCAATTTTATAACGAACGCGTGCATTTGTGTTGATGGCTTGTGGGTGTTTTGTCTTTGAGTACCACCATTATTGCCGACTTGATGTCGAGTTTTGGAGTTTCAAAGTTTTGTTGTCTAACACAACTTTTATAATACACTTTATTACATAGATATTATTAAAAGTGTATACATGTTTACACTATTATAAGAGACGCGTTTATTTGCCCCTTTGACTATTGTATATATTTCAAGGAAATCGTTCTCATGGAGCAGGCGCTCGTCGAAACTTATTGCTCGTATAATCGAGACCAGTAAAATGGACGGAACATAAATATATCACTATACTAAAACCTGGAAATAATATTTATTGGTAATATGAATTTGTTTATCCTCTCAGTTAGGTGTCTATTCGATAACAAACACAACAATAGCAAAATGTTTAATGTCACGCAATAAGTTAAAATTAATTAGTGAAGGAAAGAGATTCTAGCAAAAAATATACTTTCAGTAAATAAAGTATACAAACGTTATTGCTGCAATAGGTTTGTTTTAGAATCGGGTCTTGATCAGGATTCGACTACGATTAAAATTAGAAAATCGTTTTCTCTGTGACTGTGTCGAAATCTAGGATACTAAGAAAAAAAAGTTAGTATTTGAAAAATATACGACATTTTGAATTTATTTTTTACTTCCAGCCGATGCCTTAAAAATAACGAAATTGGTAAAGAGCCCGTTCAGAGCTCACATGACGGCCCTCGTTGGTCCCATGCTGGCCACTGGAACTCTTGAAAATGAAAATCTTCAAGAGTTTTTAGCAGACACCACTCAAGAGTTCGACGTGGTAATTGTGGAGTGGTTTCTCACGAATGTGCTCTCAGGGTGAGAATTAGTAATAACAGTTAACAACTCACAGACATACCCCAGAGACCCCCTGTACTTACATGCATACTTTCTTTTGTCCATTTGGTCATAAATATTCGTATCACAACGCGCTGACCTCTGTCACTTCAAAATGTAATAGTTTTTCTATCTGCTGCCTGTATATTTTTACATATAAATTAAAAATGGTTTGACCGATCTTGATAAGAATTGGTACATAGTAGGAACATGTTATTAGGAAAAAGATAGGCTTTATATGATTTCGATATGTCGCAATGTAAACACAATAAAAAATATATAATTCATTTGTTCCTATATATTTGTGTTAAAGTAGAAAGTGTGATCGACATAGAAATCGATAGCAAGATAAATCGTGGTTGTTTGATCGGTTTAAAAGTTGATGAATTTCGTTCTATGTAGGCGCGGACGAAGCCGCGGACAAAAACTAGTAAACAAGTAATATTGATAATTTATATCGATTATTTATAGTTTTAGTCAATTTCTGTGACTTACATTAGTATAAAAGAGTTCCTATTTCATCAAAATTACTAATTTTTTTTTTTTGACTAATAGGCGTACCCAACAATGTGATATATTTTATTAATTTTAGATTTGCAACATTATACAAGGCACCTTTGATATGGTTCAGCCCCATGGATCCTCAGTGGCAAGTTCTGCAATTAGTGGATGAACCGAGTAATCCAGCGTACACGCCTAGTATGATAATCAAAGCTGTACCTCCTTTTGACTTCTTCGAAAGGGCCAACGAACTATTTATGCAGCTCTACGTACAGCTTTGGAAAACGTAAGGGTTCTATATTTTAAATATGATGATATTTTCAAAACGTCCAGAAATAAAGCATCCGGGACTGGTGTCTTAACTTGCTCTATGAGACACGACAGTGCGCCGGTTGTTGGACTAAAGTTTTCATGGGTCAATTTACGCATGGTCAGGACCAAACCTAGCAGCTTCTATTTCAAAGGAAACGATCTTTTTGTATAGTAGGGATTAGGATAATAACAATTTCAAAGGAAAAATAATGACTTAGGCAAGCATTGATGATGCAAAATCAAAAATGATCTCCTTGGAGTTATGGAATATAAAATTCAGTGCTGGACACTGCTGGACACTGATCGGCTGTTGAGCTGGGCCACCCCCTAACAAGAGTACTGATAATTGATTCAGCCCTCACGAACACCCTTTGATAGACATAACCCCCCCCGCCCTATAAGGTGCAATGACGTATTTACGAGTCCAAGTCAACTTATATTTTTTCACTGAAATGAGAGAAATATGATTACAGACAGCCATTGGCAGGGTGACATTTTTGTTGAGGAACAATGATATAGCAACAATGTAATTTTCTCAAAATTCCAGAAATGATGCTAAATACACCAACGTTTACTTTTTATATCAATTTTTTCCAGAAAAGTTACCTAAACAGATAAACTTGAAAACCAAATCTTTATCAAAATAAAAAATTAAATCGCAATCATTCAAGGTCCCAAAGCAAATTTTATTATTATTTAAGTAATTATTTTTTTTTTTATATTATTTCGTTCAGAATCAAATATCGACACGTTACCAAAGTGATATATTAAAAATGTTGGTTACTTAGTCTCTTGTTAAAAATAGTCGTCTCCTACCATCGAAAAGATTTTCTGCTAACTTTTTACATAGATATCGTGACGTGTGACCGATATATAAAAGACCACCGGATTGTGGTACCCTATATACTAACACCGGATTTTTATTATCTGAAATAATGAAGCATTAAAAACCATGTATGACGGATGACCGATTATATCTTATACAACCATCTGAAATAGCATGAAATTTGATAAAACTTTTATAGTTTATACTAAGAGTTTCAATTACAACGTCATTTCTAATTCACCGTTATGAAAATTACTGTTTGCAAGATGATTTTTGAAAAACGAGTTTGCACTGGATTTTGGCATTTTAGGCTCCTAAGCATGCACTTCGATCATTTTCTAAGTGATGTCCTTATTATGAGTGTGTGCGAGTGTGCGTAAGTGCGTGTGCACGTGTGTGCATGGCTGCGAGCATGCATTCGTACTTGCGTGTTTGTGTGAGTATGTATATAAAGCTCTCATAACTTTAAACAGATTAACTGATCGACACGCAGTTTACGACATTCGTAAATGTTCCACTTAGATTAGGCTTCCTCATAACTTGAACCGATTTCACTTGGTAGACTTTCGAAAACCTCAAATTATAAAATTTTCAGAAAAATGTTTTTTCAAACTACTTTTATACTTCTCAACTCAATTATCAAAATCTAATCAACTGTTTTTCCTGAAGAGTAGCATCAATTTCCGTAAATTGTATTAAAAGCGGTTGAGTTGTATAAAAAATATCATTATAAAAAATATTTTTGAGGAATGTTTTTTACAAAATTTTGTACCCAATTCTACCAACGAATTCCAAAATCTCTCCATTTTTTTTCTTAAAAAAGTTTATCGTTGTGAAATACATCAAAATCGGTTTATTGATTCAAGACATATTGTATGCGAAATTTTTTTCAGAAAGCGTTTTTTAGAATATTTTTAAACTATTCTTCCAACAAAATCGAAATTCTAATTAGTCGTTCTCTGCATCGACAACTGTAAACTGAGGCAAAATTAATTGATGTGTTCGATAAATATCGTTGACTAAACATTAGAATAAAAAGGTTTTTGCAAAATAACTTCTAAATTACTTGTGGCATTGATATTTGATGTCAGTCAACTTTATTTGCTTAAAAAAGTGCATTGAATGCCAAAAAGCAGATCAAATTCCAACAAAGCGTACTACACACATCTAAATTTGAAATAAAAAAAAATAGCGTTTACATTTAAAATTTAAATAAATGTTGATGTTTGAACTTGAAGAGCTGAAAAGGTTTTTTAATCATATTCTTGTGCTCGGAGATCCTAAAAAAACACCAACTTACTAGTCGGTATATTTTTGAAGACTTTGAACTCGAAACTAGTAAAAATATCCGGAAATGGCCTACAAGGTCAACCATATTTTGAAGTCATGAGCTCGAAAAGCTTAAAAACAAGTCTTTGAGTTTTGAGACAACTATATTTTTGAACTCAGACAGCTTAAATTCACGTCGATAAATATTATGGCGTGAAGTTATAGTGATAGCTTGCAGGATCGATCTTTCTACAATTTTTTTTTTGTGCCGTTGTTCTAGAAGTTTTCGCAGATAAAAGTGATCTCGGGTCATTGAAATGATGATATCGGTGATTTTCCGTTTAAAAATGTTTGTGACTTAAATCCTTTTTTAATTTTAAATATATGCATATTTATCTAGGCTTGTGTTGTATAATTTAACAATAACTTAATTACCGAATGGAGGTCATTAGTCATCTGTTGCATTATTATTGTTTTTATGAATTTATAAGACTGAAAATTATGACTTATTTTATACGTATCATTGTTCGTGCCGCACAATTACTTAGACACTAGGATACAATTGAGTATTATAGCAATATTGTTCATGTCAAAAAATTTAAAAATATGATAATACCTGAATTATCTACGTTGTTGGAGAGAGAAAGTGAGCATGAACAGCTATAGTATAAATATTGTAATCCATTTAGAGTTGGGAACGGAATCAGCAGTGAAATCGGATTATCAGATAAATATAATGGATATCACCAAAGTCATGAGCAATGGCTAATGAATACTAAACTTAATATTAATTTATTTTCCTTTTACAGTATTGCATATTTTTTAATGGAGAGACCGACATTTAACAAGCATTTCCTACCGGCTTTCGAAAAACGTGGTATGACCCCTCCTTCATACAACGAGATAGTGTACAACGGTTCATTCATGTTCTTCAATACGCAGCCGGTTTTGGGTATCGGATATAGGCTCACACAGAACACCAGGTATATCGGCGGATACCACATTGATCCCGACACTAAACCTTTACCAGAGGTAAATATTAAAAGGCGTTTTATGCGTAAGTTTTACGAGCTTTAGTTCAAAATTCCCTTTCTTGATAGAGAATTTAATAGAAAATTTATTTTTGTTTTTTTAATTCCTAGCTACTTTATGGGTATTTCCATTAATTTTTATTGAATGTATAGAACTTGAAGAAAATTTTCGCCAATGCTAGAAATGGAGTCATCTACTTCAGTATGGGATTTAATCTGAAGAGTAAGGACATGAGCGAGTACACTAAGCGGGGGCTGCTCGAGATGTTTGGGACGCTCAAGCAGACGGTGCTGTGGAAGTTCGAGGACGAGCTGAGAGATCTGCCGCCCAACGTTCACATTCTCAAGTGGGCGCCTCAGCCCAGTATATTAAGTAAGCACTTAAATTTAACGTCAAACAAATTGCCAAGTAATTTTGAAAAGGCGTTGAAGGCTCTGCCGCTCAACGTGCACGTCGCCAATTGACGACTAGACCAGTATATTTAGTAAGAACTTCAATTGAACGCTCAAGCAGACGGTGCCGTGTAAGTTCTAGGAGAAGTCGAACAACCTACTTTCCAAAGTGCACATTATCGAGTGGATGCCCTAGCCCAACATATTAAGAGGGTACTTAAATAGAACGCTCAAAGAGTCGGTGCTGTATTAGATTCAGAAGAAGCTGATGGACCTGCCGCTCGCAATATACCTCGCCCAGTGAGCTCCTTGGATATTATAAGTAAGCAATATAGTATACCGTATAAATTATCATTGATGTTCAACAGCCGCTGTTAAACCATAATCTATTAATTTTCAAAACAAATTATTAGTTTATAAGCTTTCCCGTATTAACTAAAAAACATTTACCTTTTATATAGATCTTATTCTAGCCCCATTCCCAATATCATTCTGGTTTTCGTTTCTTAAGGTTAATATTCAGTAGATTTTTTTTTGTGATGAACAGATAATGCACAATGCTTTCTTTTCACAAACAATCTATGTTTTGCCTAGAGTTAAAGCAAATTTAGTGTGACAAATTTTTCTTATTGTACGTGGAAAAAAACCAAAACAGACAGGATACTATTTTACATATAGAACACGTCTGGTTAAAGGTACTGCTACTCTATGTGAAAAATAGGAAACTGATAGCGTCTACAGTTTTTGTATAAAAGAAAAACAAAACAAATGTTGTCCGTACTACTGTTGCATATTGGTAAAAAATTTGTGATTTCTGAACGAACTATATTAAAACAGACAAAAGTTTGCTGTTGTTTAAACACGTGTGTAATCATCGATACGGCAGGAAACTAGTGCACAGAATTTTTATTAAAAATATTCTTACAGGTAATCCTAAAACGGTTCTCTTCATCACTCACGGTGGAAAGTTATCGACCATTGAAACCATCCACTACGGAGTGCCCGTGATAGGGATACCGATATTTGGAGATCAGTTCGCCAACATGGACCAAGCTGTTCACAAGGGCTATGGCATAAAAGTAGACTATGAGGAAGATCTAGCGAAACCTCTCAAAGCTACACTCGACGAGATGCTAAGCAAACCTAGGTATGTTATCATTGTTTGCTTCTTTCAATTACAACAAGATGTTCAATTACAAGACAAAAAGGCCGAGAAAATTAGGTATTATAAATATTGTTTTTTCTTCTTGCTATGAATAAACAAAACTTCGCCGCATATGCGTAGTTGACTGGGCACGTTTGCCAAACAAATCTGTTTACATCCATTTAATAAGACGGTCTTATAATATTCCTCTAAAATCTGCCAATCTATAAAATTGAGTAAATGTACTGCCGTCCACTTTTTTAAATTCCCTGGCTGTCCTCAGATTTTCCGATTTCTTGTTCTCAAATTTATGAACTATAATTTGTAGAGTAAATTATCAACATTATGTATGTAAAATAATATACACCCGATATTGTTTCGACATTAGACTGACAATATGGTAGACAAGCAATGAATGTCATTATCTGCAGCACTTCTCGATCTCAGATTAGATATCAATAACTATAATTTGAGCTGTTCAACTATGTTACATGCTCGTAACAAATTAAAGTTCATAAATTTAAAAAACAAAATGTTACATCACATTGTGGTCCTTTCCAGTTCGACGGATTTAATAATTCGTTTCTATGATTTGGAGCTAAAATCTATTAAAATGATTATTAATGTAGCAAGTTTGGTGATGATGAAATAATCTTTGACTTAAAAAATAAACCTAGTTGCTCACGATTAAATAGCTTTTTCTGTGATTTACAAGACATAGAACTAGCTATTTTATTAATATTCAGAAAATTATTTTTTAAAATGCAGAATATCTTTTAAACTATGAATTGCATCACGTCGATGCAAAGGAACGTTTTTTATAGAAAATTAAATTTCCTACAAGTTCGTTATTTATATTTTTTCTGTAGTTCTCGTTGTTTATGAGATATTACAAGAATTTTATAAAAAACAATAGGTTTAGTGACCGGTACTACGTCGCCAGTGTGAGTTACGACACGCCGCAAATGGCCCTTTTGTAGAGCATTCAATACTGAGAGAAAATCCCGACTTTGGGCGAGGTGATAGCATAAAACACAGTTGAGATATATAAATTAAAAAAAATTAAAATGTTTGTTTACATAAATTTCAAATGACAATTTTTCGAAATAATTAAAACGTACTTAGAATAAAAATTAACACCTACGCCGTTAACAGGATTTTTTCAGCATATAAAATTAAAATTTACTGCGGAAGCGAAAAAGGAAAACATTATCGCTCAAAATGAATTACCTTAATATACATACCTATACAGGTATACTATGAGGGACCGGGTGCACGCGTATGGAACGCTTAACGGCCCGTTTTTGGTTTGTTGATCGCTTGATTAGTTATTTCGCAAGAGCGGCGCCTCGCCAACTCAGGTCGTCGAAATAATACCTCTGAACACTATATATATATACATGTCCATCATTTACATTTGTCTATTATCCCAGTTACAGTGAGACGGCTAAGCTTATGTCGGCACTATACCACGACGTGATTGCGTCCCCCCGCCAAGAGCTGGTACACTGGGTGGAGCACGTGGTGAGGACCCAGGGCGCGCCGCACCTGCGCTCCATAGCGCTGCACGTGCCCTGGTACCAGAAGATATATCTAGATCTGATAGCTGTTATTGGCGTGTTATTGTATATAGTAAAAATAATATTGTGTTGGGCGTGCCAGTTATACTCATCAAAAAAACAAGTAAGATACAGTAAAAAGAATAATTGAATAATATGAAATCTGTGCTGATACATGTCACTAATAAACTAATTAAGTATACCAAAAGATTTTCTTTTAATTTTAACTTCTCTACTAATACAATCCATTACAATAGTGTTATAGTTTCTGCCACACACTAGTGTTCAAAACAGGCTCTCACGATGAAAGAATGACATTTTTTTTCCTTTTTTTTATGTTAACACTATCTGTTTTTGTTAGATTTTTATTACAATTAAATTAGTTAAATAAAATTATAATACTGTTTAGGTATGACAGTCAGACAAAAAAATATGTAATCCGAAAAAAGAATGTAATATTCATCGTTTATGTATATTCAAATTTGAAAATCAAAACTATTCAATTTGTCTACTCTTAAAGAAATTTTGCATCAAAGAAATTCGTATATATATTCTGTAGTACACGCGATATTCCAAAAGTAAGTAGATAATCTTTACTCAATTTATTATAATCTTTACTGGCAATTTATATATCATTTTAAATACTGGTTATTTAGTTATAAATTTAAAAATGGAACCTAATTATTTGAATTCGAATATTACTTTATTTAAAATGCTTATTTTATAACCTACTTCAAAAATAGGAGGAGGTTCTATGTTCGTCTGTGTGCATTCTTTATGTATGTTCAGCAATAACTTCATAAGCTGTAGACCGATTTCGATTTTTTTTTTTTTGTTTGAAATGGTATCTCTCGAAATGGTCCCATAGTCATCAAATCCGATTCCCGATGACGGGATTTCAGGAAAATAGAAGGACACCTTCGCATACTATAGGCACGTTTTGTATATTTATGTTTGTGCTCTTTTTTTAGTTATTCAAGTTTTTGCGTCTCATATTTATCATCTCATACTGCTGAGCTCATGATGGAAACACAGCACTTCTGAATGCTTAGTATTTACAGGATAATACTGCGATTTGTGGCAGTTAATGAAAATATGATCTCCATGAATTATAGAACTATTACATTATAAAATATAAGAACAAATTGTATAATTTGTATAAGAATAATTTGATAGTTTTACTCCAACTAAGAATGTAAAGACGACCTAAGACGATTATAAGAGGGCAATAAATTCAGGATCTGAACTACTTTTCTATTTGCTCCGTATAAAATAGAAAAAACGCCTGGCCAATTATATCAACCATGGCTTAATTCATGTGTAATGCGGCTAAATAAATTATAAAGTTATATTGACTTGATAAAAAAAAATGTGAAATTAAAGGAATGTTTCAAAAAAACCGCCTTCAAAAACCTGTTCAAATAGTATTTTATACAGATTCCAAAATTACTAATTAGTTATCTTTAGAATCTTGTTGTTAGTTCTAGCTAACACAAAGCAAGAGAACGTGTGATCTATAAACATGACAACAAAACGTTAAATATTGAGTTATAAAGAAATCTCCTTCTTCTAAGGAGACACAACTCGGAAAACAGATAAACAGAACTAATTAGTAGATAACAAAAACAACTAACTGATTAGTTGTTTTTGGAGTCTGTTTAAAAAAAAATTTAAATATATTTTTGTAGACAGTTTTTATTTTATTTAAAAAAAAAATATTTTATGGGAGAATCTAAAGCAAATTTTCTTGTAATAGCGGAACTTAGTTGACGTGATTTTCGTGATATGATTTATCATGATCGCAAAAAAGGCTTAAAGCCCCAAGAATGTTTTGAACTTTTGAGTACAACTTTTGCTGAGCCCGCTTGTTCATGAGCGTCGGTTTTTAATTGATTCCGCTGAGTTGAAAAGATAACGGAGAAACTTTTAAATGTGAAGCAAAGACAGGTCGCCTGTTAATAGCAGTCACTCAAGAAAATGTTCAAACAGATTTCTACAAGGAAGGCCGGTAACGTACTAGTAGCTCCTCTGAGGTTGGGAGTGTTCTTGGGTGGCAGTGACTACCTACTCTCTGGTGGCTCACATGTTCGTGTGCCGCTAGAAAGTGCTATAAAAAACCAATTATAATAAATACTTACATTTCAACATTCATCGCCTCACTCCGGATCTTTAAGAAATATCGTAAAAATTGGATAAGTTATTTGTTTACATTAAATATTTATTGCTCTGTGATAAATTCCGAGGGTTATATAGTGAGGAACAATAAAAAGAGTAGGTACAAATATCTCAATGACTAATAACAACAAGCTACAAACTAGTGCGGCGAATTGCGCTGGTTGGAAAATTTTGTTTCACAATAATGACACACTCAAAAGGATAGAAAACAGAGAGGACTCACCTGTAGTACTTCAATTCCTTCGAGTGGCCACCACTGGGTCTCCTACGAGTTTTGTTATGTGCAGCTGCGCGGGCGCGGAGTTCGAGTAGTCCGTTGCGATTTGCGGGCGGATTGGTACTGACAGATGAGAGGATAGGGAGGCGCGATATGGAAAAGTTATAGGCAATGATGACAATAAGGATGGAATATGTGTCATCATTGCAACACAAAACACCAACCAAAATTACGGCGCAACCACAAACTGCGAATTTACTTATTTTTTCCTCAGGAACGATGCAAAAACAGGGGTGTGTGTGTATGTTCCCACATAATTCCAGAAAGTCCTTGTTCATCTACGTATGGGTGTGTGTGTGCATACGCGTGAAATTTTTGGCGTAATTTATTGATATAATTATAATATATAACATTTTTCTGACTAAAGCGGCGTTTAAACGGCACGCGTACACGCGAGCCGAGCCTGGCTCCGCTCGTGGTTCAACGCGCCACGCGCTGTGTAAACAACTGCGCTCGGCGCGGCTCGGCAAAGTTCGCGCGATCCGTCACTTGTCGGTTTTTTCGACACAGATCAAAGGCGCGCGCGCCATCTGCGGCTCGGCTTGTGTTAAAACGCGCCGTCTAAACAGATGGCCATAGATGAATATGAATATATAGAGCAGATGGCACAGAGCGCGCGACGAAGGAAGACCCATTTTGTTTTTTAGCGACGTTTTTAATTTAGGAATCGTCTTTCTTTTTTTTTTTTTTTAAATATTCACCACCGAGCAAAATAACAGTAGCTGCTGCTGCAGCAAGGCGTTTTCGTTTATCCATATTGCAGAATGAACAAGCGGACAGCGCGGTTCAACAGCGCGATGTGTACATACAACGGCTACAAGCCGCATCTCCACGGACGGCTCGGCTGGCGTAGGGAACGTGCTACCCCGCGTCGTTTAAACGAGCAGGCTTGCGTTCGTATTTAGCCGAGTCGCATCTCCACGGACGGCTCGGCTCGCGTAGGATTGGGCTAGCCCGCGTCGTTTAATCGCGCTTTAAGAAAATTGAAAGTAAACAATAACATGCTAGCACTAATCCGTCACAAATATTAACATGTTGTCAAAAACATGAAACTTTGTTACGACAAATCATTGCTCCAGTACGATTAGAACCTCGGTTTATCTGTAAACTGTTATCTATTGTTATCTATGTGCGCACGATTGTTAACCAGTCTAGAATTATCCTTATCATAAATCTACGCTTTAATGGCTATTTGTGGCACACGGGTAAAAATATCAGCAGACGGCATTGTTGATAACGCCAGAGCACCAGACAAGAATGACGACGTATTTGGGTTTATTCATTCGAAAAACATTTGTTAAATTGTATACTTTAATAAATTTGAAATACGTGATTACAATAAATAATATGTAATATATATTTCAACTTGTCAATTTAAAATCATCAGTGCACATAAGATTTTCTAAGCTTTATGTTTTATGCATTAAATATCTCATTAAATTTGAGGGTATTTAATAAATTAGCTCATAAATACTACACAAGTGATTATTATCTCATAGCAATATATCGTTTCATACGAACGTAGTGTTATTCCGTTTGACGTATTAGGCATATATTCATTAGCTAATATGATATTCGATTAATTTCGGATAAATTAAAAATAAAGAATTAAGTAAAATGTTCACTTGGTGCTCAGATATGATTTTTTATAGGTTTATGAATAACAAAAAAATGCTCTTCAACTCAAAAATACTCAGTGATTTTTAGTTTAAAACTACTCAAAAATACGATATGGTGATCGTGAAATGGTTATATACAGACGTTTTCTCTGGATAAGATTTAAGGGTGACCTTTATTGATGAGAAAACTAACTGGCAAAAAAGGGATCATTAATCTGTGCATAATCAGTACTAATGTGAAATGTAAAATATTTTGAACGTAAAAATTGATCCGGGAGTAATAAACTGCGACACCGTTTGATTGATCACAAGCAAACTCCGATATTCGTCTATTGATTTTTAAATAATTTATTTTTCAAGACAATCCACCTTAAATAAAAAATGTACAAATAAGGAACTGCTTTGTTAACGCTACAGAATGTTTTTCATATATTCACTGTAGCTACCAAGCTAATAACATTTCATCTTTACAATGACCAAATTAGAAAACCTAATTTGACTAGTTTCTGTGTCGCTTACGGAATATTAGGTTTAAAATAAAGTTGTTATTAAAATTTATTAGTTTGTCACGATACTTTACAAAATTCTAACAGTAGAATAATTAAAATAAAAACTCAAAACATTTCGAAGAAAATTTATTTTTGATTACAAAATAAAAAAATCTAGTCTAATCAACCTAGCCAACCACATCAAGGATTTAGTTAATTTTTCTTGTTATATCTGTAATTATGCTATCTGAATATACATCATATAATACATTTTTTTTTAAATACAATACATTAGAGCTCTTAAAATTATCAAATTTTAGTATATCTTTTGGTGGGGCACCTAAAACGCTATGGAACGCAAGTGGGACCCTTTGTAATCATCACATGCTCCATCCAGTGCAACAACTCTTGGCGAGGAGTAACTACTGAATTATGGAATATAGCGAACATCTGTCTGGCTTTTTATGAGTAGCTGACAATTGAAAAATTCGGTATCAAAAGAAATTAAGTGTCAAATCTTCAGCGCTCTACTGTGGATCACTCCCTCCCACAATTTTATTGCAGACCACGTAAGCTCGCGACCTCTTGGGCATGAAATTTTTGCACGATTTATGAAGCTTATTTTTAATATAGCGTTTGATGTGAAATGATTGGTGACTGGAACAAAACTCTTACTTAGTTCACTATCACGGAATAAAGCCACGTAGGGCTGCGAAAAACAACTTACATAATAAGCGCATGCGTGTAACGTGCAGCGTCTGCTCATGCGCACTATCACTAATCGCATTGTATAAGATGACCTAAAACTGTACATGCTTAAATGTTATTGTGAAAATGGCAAGAATAAGTTGGATTTGGAATGTAAAAGTATAAAAAATCGCCCTGCTGCGTCTCTTTCTGTCATAATCTTAGGTTTTTCCAAACGTTGCAGAGAAGAAACTTTAAGTTTTGCTATGTTACTGTAATTCATGGGACCAAAATGTCGCAGGTAGAATAATTAAGACGCGATTCTTATTATAATTAATCGTATGTGATTAAGTCCAGGTGTAATAATCGAAACCAAAAACTCGACTGGATACTTAATCGAATCATTTTGTATTGTGAATTTTGTTAATAGAAATAACTATATACACTATGTTAAAACAGATTATTGTTTATGCAATTTTTAAACCATAATTTTATTCTTGTAATTCGATTGCAATGAAATATAACTTAAATGCAGCTTTAGGAGAAGCTTAATTTTGATATGCAATCTGCAGGCATATAATGGTTTGTTTATTCATACGTTTCGCGAAAATCGATCGTTATGTTTCACATGTTTGTAGTTTCGGCAAATAATATCTCATAAAACTCTCAGCCAAACACAGAAAACCTGATATCAAGTCACTCAGCCCTCTTCCGTCAATAATACTAACAATTTTGGCTACATTTAAACCACCTGTGGGCTTTCTTGAAATTCGTTAAAATAAAATTTATAAACTTTCTAGATTCCTCCACTAAAACTTTAATATCTTGGGAACTGCAAGTCCGATCGCAAAAGTATAAAATGGATTGTAATCTACAAAACCAAATGTCACAAATAGTATCAATTTTAACTACAAAAAGCACTGGCCGAAAATAATAACAATATTTGAATTGAGAAATTTAAAATACTTTTATCTAAGAATCTCGATAAAATTTAAACCAAAAATTTTGAATTAAAAACCGGAAAAATCTATACAGAACCTTCAAAGGCCTATCATTTGAGACTAAAAGCGAAAAATTCAGTGAGAACTTAGAAAATTGGAACAACGGGAAGATTGACAAAATCCCGTCAGCATTTAAACCGCCCGCATCTCTGACACCTGGGTCGTCCGACGTGGCTTAATCAACCGATCCTTCATTCCTCCTCAAAACAAAAATTCTCTTATGATTCTATGTCTACCAGTAGTTCTACGGTAGGCCCATGGAACTTTGGACTCCCATACCACGTTGCTTGTAAACCATTCTTTGTTTTTATGAACTATAACATTGCCTATTGTTACACGCAGTAGCCATTTTTAAATTCATATTCGGATTCCAGAGTAATTAGAAAAATCTACGATAATCTTAAAATCTATGTAATGTTCTTTTCAAGAAGTATTTTAGATTTCTGTAGATTTTTGACGCTGCACCTAACGTCTAAAAGATGCATCTATTGTTATGGCATATTTTGCTCCAGTCCTGTAGATGTTTAGAGTCCTACTTATATTACGTTAAGTACGTACAGTACAATGCGGTTAAATGCATTTACTGCAAAATAATCGCAAATAATGTCGAACAGCACAGTTACTTTCTAGTTAGTAAGCTAGTGATTGGTACTAATTTTATTTTACCTAAGTCTTATGATATGAACTAGGGTGCGGTGCAAGTGGGACCTCGAGTAATTTATTCACACTGTCTTATTATAAGTATATTGTATTCAATAAGCGGTAGGACGTGAGCCCTGAAAGGAGGATGAACTTCAACTGCTAAAAATGTTACCCACAAGAAAGCTACAATAACACTCTGGCATCCAATACAATGGCATCCAATGTGTTGGTTACTTCAACGGTAGTGCTGATGGGTAGGTATGTGCACTGGGTGCGACTGCTAATATATCTCAATCTAATCCTACCTCTCAGATAATTGTTAAGCCCTAAAATGAAAAGAATATTTTCTTTAATTTCATTTTTAATTTCGACAGTATAAAATATGTCTTTTTCGACGAACAT
Source organism: Eumeta japonica (assembly GCA_005406025.1). NCBI lineage: Eukaryota > Metazoa > Arthropoda > Insecta > Lepidoptera > Psychidae > Eumeta > Eumeta japonica. The sequence continues at coordinate 67,236 of BGZK01000413.1, forward strand.
GTTCTCCAAGGAAGGACCTTGCTTGATTCAATAGATAGGTTTAAGAGCAATTATTTATTTGTTTGATTTATAGTGAATGTGATATAGAAACATGTAATAAAATATATGCTTTCTATTAATCAACTATGCAGGTTGAAAAATAATACTTCCAGTATTGTTCGTTTATTCAATTTTTAATGGAAATAAGACAGAAGTATGAAGGAAAATGTACACATTTTGAGTATCAACTATCTAGGTTGAAAAATAATACATAAATTTTTATTCGTTTAATTAAGTTGTAATCAAAATAACACAGAAGTTGAAAGGAAATGTACACTTTCTATGAATCAACTAAATTAGTTGAATAATGACGCTTCTTCCTTTGAGACTTTGAGACAAATTTAAAAAAATAGCAACATAAAAAAGTATTCCAATCAAAATCACGCACTTGGTAAGACGTGAGTAGTTATGGAAAACTGCTTACTACGAACCTTATGTAATGAGTATTGAAAGTAAATTCAGATCTGTAACTCTTTCACTAAGCACTACAGACTGCCTAATGAGAAACGTATTTAAAACTCACAATAAATAATTTCATAATTGTGACTACATTCACTCACACATTCAGCATATCTGAGACTGTGACTTTTTATTATGTTGGTATCTTACCAACATTTACTAAAGCTCTGATAATATATCTGAATAAAATCCCTCCTATTATGGGTCGGACTTATAACTCAAATATACATTGATGCCTCCTAACAGAATAAACAATCCTTTATTAATCATAATTAGCATTTCCTATTTTTTTTTTTTTGATACTTGATAGATATTTTTCATCACTATACTTAGGAAATCTACTTGTCATGATAATATGAAAGAATAGGATAAAAACATGTGCCAAGAGAAAAGAAATTCATTTCGTAAAGCTTCTTTTGTCTTCAAGCGTTTTTACTTTACAGGATATGCTCTCTGTGCTCGTAAAATTGAATCACTACAGAAGCAGCACATTCTCTGGTGACCAAGAACGGGCAAGAAAGAACACTTCCTTCACCATTTGTGCTCGATCTTGAAGAATTCGTAAGAGTTACATGCAAAAGGGGCCATCCATGAATTACCTCACACGTTGGGGGGAAGGGGCGGTCAACAAAATGTGACAATGCGCGGCAAGGAGCATGTCAAAAGCTTTGTAACGTCAAATCCGAAATCGAAAAAAGGTTTGTCTTTTTTTCTGTCCAATATTTAAAGTATTTTGAAAAAAAAAATGTAAAAACTGCTATTTTCATTTACGTGTGACCACCGGTGCCAAGAGCCGGAGGGGGAGGGGGGGATCAAAAACCTTATAATTTATGTGGCGTAATTTATGGATGCCCCCAAACAGACTATCTTACAAAAGTAACTGCAATAAAAACATTATTTTCTTAAATTAAATTATTCATTATTATCTCAAATTGTTTAGAGTCACATAGGTATTTACGTAATAATACAATTAAAGTAATAAAATGATATTTGTTAACTGTAAGTACTACAATGATGTTTGTATGTTCCAAAGATTCGTATTGCACCTGATTACTAACCTGAGTAGGTGCTATCCAATACCGTAAAATTTAAATAATTAATAATTGTCCTAGAGCAGTGAAATAAGCGGTGCCACCTCATCGCGTGGCGTTCGCATTGTAAATACGCTTTTACTCTAGCTCCATAATTTAAAATTGTTTTCTCACAAAGTGAAACAGTATTTTTGCTTTTAGACACTAAAATTGCAATATCGACTTATGTGATTTTTGTTTCCGTGCAATTTTTGACTGGATTTCAAACTATGAAGAAAATAATAATTTTTCACTTAATAACTAAATTTGTCAATGAATCTACCCACCTATTGCGCATACGCTGTTACATAGTATCGCAGACTGCTACAAAGAGTAATTACTATCTATCAAAAATCGTTATGTACACATTTAGAGTTTGCAGCTTAGTAGTATAGGATAACACTAGGTATAACGATACTAAGTTACAAAATTGTAGTACAAGTAACGACTTGTACTACAATTATTACGATGAAATGAAGACCAGCTTTCTAGAGAGGAAACAGCTTTTGTATTAACAATTCAGTTTCCCAAGGGTGCAATAGCAAACGCAAACGTTACCCCCCGGAACTGAAAACGGTTTGAATAACAAAAAGAAATTTATGTGACCGAAATGAAACAGTTCTTTGCTCATACGAAGAATGACCAGAACTCCAAATAGAATTTTCTTACAACAACTGTTAACGGTACAAAGAATCAAAACGTAGATGTTCAAATGTCTATCGAGTGTATGTCTCTTAAGTGTGATGAGTTAATGCAACAAGAAAATGTATTACAGAATCATTGTAACAAGCTACACGAGCATATTTAAGAACTTGAACACAGAGTGGACTTTCTTGAAAGACATACGCGTACGAGATTAATCGAGTTTCGTAATATACCGATTAGTCTACACGAAAATAAAAGTACTATATTCACTGTGACTAAAAAGAATAGAAACATAATAAATTGCAATGTGAAATCCTCACATAGACGTAGCATTTTTCCAACTAACCCTAAAAATTTAACAAAACGTTCAGTTATAGTGAAATTCACCATAGACTTCACTAAAGATGATTGATTGAAATTGACGCATGCTTTCAAGAGCATCAATAAAACAAAGATGAATTTTAATCACAAGAACATAGTTGAGCTTCCAAGGATGGTTAGTTATTGTAGAAAAAAATTAATCAAATAAAATTAAAAGTAAATCGAAAGCCACGTTAAAGGGTGTAGTGTGATCTTAACACACCACTGGAACGGCGTTTCCCATATAGGACATAGGGGCGTATACTGTTAGTTGCTACGAGGTCCATGTGCAAAAAAATACTTAGTTTTGCTAATTTTTTTTTCTTGAAGGGAAGAGGACGATATAGTTAGGTTTAAGGTGACACGTGAGGCATTCGCTCTCCGTGCTGAGTTCCACGAACGTGGATTCCGTTTGGTTAGATTAATCTATTTGAATTTTAAAATACTAGAAGATTAGTCAAAGCAAAAAAAAAGAACAGTAAGTGAAAAAAAGTAGCGGATCGAAAGAATTGAATGTTAACAGAAGTTAACAGAAGTGTGATACTGAGTGTATATGAAATTGGCGAACAGATTATTAGAAGAACTGATCAAATAAACGAAATATTGCTGCTGCTAATTATACATTTGTGTTACAATATGTATATACAATTTATAATATTACAATAGTCAAAAAATCATAATAAATATAATCTATTATTTTCAACAAGTTTAAATTTAAATATTTCCAGCAAAGTTTTCGCACATTTGATTTCTCAAGTTTAAAGATATCCATACAAGGAATGAATAAATTCTTATTAACATTGCGAATAGATTTAACTGGGGGAAATTAGCAGACTTTCGAATAATTTTCGGGCAAATCAAAAGCTTTTGCCCAGAAATCATCTTTTTTACCACATTATAGGATATAATGTGGTAAAAAAGGCCCGGAATAATTCCGATACATTGTGTATAAATGTAGTTAGAGGCGATAATAGATGTTTATTGAATGTGGAATGTCATGTGAAATAGCACTGGAAGACATGCCCGCCGTAACCGAGCATGCAAAGTGTGCACCTCACACGGGCGGCACGTCTAGGAGGACGGCAAATCGAGCGACTCATCACGTAATTCAAGTCATTTTCATAATACCCACCCCATGGCATGGAAAAAAAATCCGACCGAACAGCGTCAACACTGCCATCTATTGGCATCCGTTAAAACTAAAATCCAATACCAAACGTTCGTCTGTCGACAGGTTGAACCATCCGCCACGGTTTGATGACGTTCCAAGTATTCTACGAAAAGCGGGACTGGCGAAGTTAGGGGAATCCCCTCTGAGCTTCCTTCTCAGTTGGTAGTCTTGGTACCTAGGTACTTGTACGCATTCGAACAGTACTATGATGGATAAACACTAACGATGGCACATTTAATTGCAATTATTTTGGTAATGGTCCTTTTGAGATATATTTCGGCATAAATATTGATATTTAAACTTGCCTAGTGTGACTGTAATTCATCATCCGTCAGTGTAAAACAGAAGTGCAAAGGATCATAATTATGGTAAGTACTAACCTACATTTATTTATTGACTTATCACAATAATTATTGTTCAAGGAACAATAAATATGTCTGAACTTTTGCGGCAAATGATTGTACGAAAAAAAAAATTTTAAAAAATAGTACACATTTACATATAATTTCAGGAATTGCAGAAAAGGAAAAAAAATGCGGAGCGCAATTTAGGTAGCAAAAACGAGAAAAAGAGGTACAGAAAGAAAAAATGGCGGGTTTTTAAATGAAATTGTTAGCAAGTCAAAAAATAAGGAAACGGAATTTTACAAAGATATTGAGGTAGCTTTAGCAAGCACAGCCTTAAATCAAGAAGCTATGGACGTAACTAAAGAAAAAGAGGTTCTTCGGAAGGAGAGTCAAATAAAACAAGAGAAGGTACTACTGAAAAACCTGTAAACACTTTATCGTCATTAGTATTGTATACTAATTTAGATTGTGGTGATAATCCCGGTTTGTGGCCTGACAGTATTACTAATGATCTTGTTAATATTTTGGTAAATCATGATCTCGTACAGGCGTCCAACTGCAAATTTCCTATTAATGACAATGGAAGAAAATTTACAGACAATTATTATTATAGAAATCTTCCTAATGGAGAAAGAATTAACAGAGAAGGACTCGTTTACTCTAGTTTGCAAAAGTCTCACGTTTTTGTTGTAAAATATTTAGTAAATCTATTAGTAGTTTGTCTTCTTTGAACAATTTTTCTGATAGGCAACATTTATCATTAACATTGAAAAGACTTGAAACAAATGTTTCCCACAGTGAAAATGTGAAATCGTGGATACAACTGAATAATATGCTAAAAAATAAAACTGCTGTAAATGAAATGCAATTGAGATTATTAAAATCGAAAAAAAAAACAATGGAGTGATGTATTAGAAAGAATCATAGGCGTTATCAACTTTTTATGTCATCAGTGTCTGGATTTCCGGGGGTCGTCAAAAACATGCACATGATAATGGTAATTTTTTAAAAGCGATCGAAATGATCGCATTCTTTAATTCAGTCATGTGGGAACATATTCACAGAAATCAATTCTCGAAATCAGATTCAAGTCGTATGACTCGTTATTTAGGAGGTCAAATTCAGAATGAAATAATTGACTTGCTCGGCACGTCCAGAAAACATTATATATTGAACAAAGTTAGAAAATGAAAATCAAAAATATTTCTCCATTATAATTATAATTATAATTATAATGGAGAAATATTAAAATAAAATATATAGTTGTACTTAAACATATTATTTTAAATCATAAAACCAAAAATGTTGAGATATGTGAAAATGTAATTGATTTTTGTCCGATCGGTTGAAGGTCTATCAAATTTTGTTTTGGATTTATTTTCACAATTAAATCCCAATAGTCAAATCTTACGCGGTCAAGGTTGTGATAATGGTTCTAATAAGCGTGAAAAACACAAAGCACTACAAAAAATTTTGGAAATCAATAACCGCGCATTTTACGTCCCATACTCGGTTCATAGTCTTAATTTGGTAGTGAACGATGCAGAAAATGTTACGTATGAAATTGTGAATTTCTTTAATATAGTTCAAGACGTTTACGTTTTCTTTTCATCATCTACAATGCGGTGCTCGATAATTTACAAACATTTACCAGATTCAAAATTAAAAGCCTTAAGTGCTACGCTATGGTCTAACAGAATCAATGCAGTTAAACCATTACGGCATATCCTGGAAAAAATTTTTTTTACTCTGTTAGAAATATCGGGTGGTTCGTCGGAATGGGTATGTACTACATCTCATAAAACTCATTTGCTTGCTTTAAGCATTCAAAATTATAGATTTAGTTGCTAAGTAATAATTTTGTTCGATTAACAAAGGAAATTAATGTCCTGGGCAAAATTATGCAGAGCCCCATAATAAATAATCCAATCTGTATAAATTTGTTATACAAGTTTATTGATAAGTTCACAGAATATTGCACGGCTGAACACTTTCAAATGGTGTTAGCAAAAGCTTTCAAAGTGGCTCAAGGATAGATTGGACGAGTTAAAAACATTTACTGACGTAATTGGCTTTTTTAGCAATAAGTTAATTTATTACTCCAATGATGAGTTAATGAAACATTGTAAAAATTTAATCTGAAACTCAAAGATGATTCAAGTAATGAATCAGACATTGACGGTATTGACTTCCGAAAACCAGTCTAATAATCCACAAACCCTATTATAGTATCTTTTTACCAATGACTTAATTTCAACATTTTCGAACAAAGCAATAGCGCTAAGAATTTTACTTATACTGCCGGTTTCAGTTGCATCTGGTGAAAGACCCTTTTCAAAATTAAAAATTATCAAAAACTATTTAAGAGCAATAATGCTCCAGCAAAGACTAAGTTATTGAACTATACTTTTAATTGAACATGAAATTTTAGACAGTTTGGACACAAGAAACTTGATAGAATATTTCACAAGTATAAAGGCAAGAAGAGTAATTTTTGTTGATAAATATTTAAGTATTTAATATTACACTTCAATAAATAAAAACAATAAGTATTAAATTAAAACAAATGTTTTATCTTCTTGAGTTGCTTTTTTCTTTCCATCACAATGAGAAAACATTAATAATTCTTTTTTTGACAAAGCTCATAGTAAGTAGTCGTAGGGCGGCATAATCGGTATGACACGTGGGCGATGAAATAGTTAGCGGCTGTCCTGCTGGAAGATTTACTTCGAACGTGTTTTTGCATATGAAAATAGAGTAGCAGATGACAATGTCACTTCAACTGAATATATGATTGATGATAAAAATAAAATGACAGTGGATTGGATTAAGAAATCACTAAAACGTATGAAAGTTGGAAAAGCTGCCGGATCTGAAAAGGTTTCGTCAAAGATGCTGAGAGGCGGTAGGGGTATAATTGCAAGCCTGTTGTACCAGTTAACTAGTGCTGGAAACGCCATGGGGTACCTAATGCCTGGTGCAAAACCGTTTTGTACCTCTCTATAAAAGAAAAGGCTCACGAAAAGTTTTTACAAATTACATCCTATAAACCTACTCAGTATCAAAAGCAAACTATGCGAAAACCATTATTGAAAGGCTTGTGAATTAGACTGTAAATAAAATTTGGGATATATAAACAGGATTTCGAAAAGTACCCATCCCTTGTTTACGGACAAGCTTATTCCCTGCGAAACATTACGGAAAAGTTTTTGGCCACAGGCCAAAAGGTTCACAGTATTTTGGTAGATCTGGAAAAAGCTTATGATAGAGCAAAAATCACTTTTATTTTATACAGACATTGCAATACCTATACAGGGGCTCCATTGTTAGCGTCAAGTTCGATGGGGGATACACTGACTGATGAACTGTCTGTCCAAAGCCTCCTGTACACCAACAATGAATGAGTATGTTAAGAAAAGACGTATGAAAGTTAATGTCAGCAAGACTGAGGTGATGGTGTTCGTAAGAGGAAAAAACACGTCTGAATGTGAATATATAGAAAGTGAGAGTATCGAACAAGTAAAAATGTTTAAAAGCTTGTGTAGTCTCTCATAGTCGAGTAGTCTGATAGTCTGTGCAAATGATGGTTAACATGATAGAGATATCAAAAGGAGAACGAACAAAGAAAAGAAAATGAATGGGGCCTTGTTTGCTATTGAATGAATGTAAAAGTATCTCACGACAAGCGCGTTTGACTATACATAATGGGGCCTTGTACCCTACGCTTATGTATGGTAGTGAAATTTGGGTATGGTAAAAGAAAAATGAAAATAGAATCAATGCCTTGGAGATGAGATATTTCCGAAATATGTCTGGAGTGTCTCTGAACGATAATTTAACTGTGTGGACAGTATGAATGAAAGCAGACTGACAAAAGGAATCTATAGAGCGAATGTGTGGTGAAAAGGTCGGTGATGGTCGCCTTAGAAAATTATATGCAGCTTATATTGGTGATAGATTAAAAAAGGACTAAATTCGAAGCATCTGAAACTGACGAGCTTGTATAAATAAATTGATGGATGTCAGTGAAGCAAGAGAGATATCCAAAGATCGTACCATATGGAAATTTACACTCTCTGCCTACCCTTCTAGGTAATAGGCATGAGTTTATACCATGTTTTAGATTTTTGTAATCAAATGAATTCTTTTTAACAATAAAATACAATGGTCATATTATATGTGAACGTAAAAAGTAATCTATTTGGGTTCTTATCGATTTTCATTTTAGATTTATATTTAATGAAATACTGAGATCTATTACAAAGGTGCGCACAACTCATATTAAGAAATCGTTTGGGAGTGTTTTATAAGTTGTAAAGTAAAGACGTGAATGAAGAATATAAGAAGGGCTATTAAAATATTTTAAATGACAAAATACAAAAAAAAATTGTTTATTTTGTATACAAAAAAAAAAAATGAGAACGATTATAGAAAATGGATATAAACACAGATTTAGTATAATATAAGAATTCGTAGACTATTTTATTTTTTACAAGAATGTCAGGCGTTTCTATTTTTCCCGTACATTGTTTTCCAATTTAATATTTTTTTAACATATCAAATAATTATCAGGGCTGTAAATACTCTTTTAAATAATGTATTTTATTAGATACTATTGATTTTTTTTGTTATCATACGTCAGAAATATTGAATTAAACAAACATTTCGCAGTGATATATAGTCCGAATGTCACCGCTGCTATTAGTGCCGCTAGGTCGAGGTAAGTCTTGTGGTACCAGGGAGTCGAGGCGCGCGCGAGCTCAGATGCGGCGCGCCGCGGGTTTTGACCGCGTGCTCCGCAGTGCACCAACAACCTGCCCGGAGGCACGGGCCGGTCGTGGTATACCATCGATAAGTACTTCACCATTTCCCTATAACTGTAACAAAATGTTTGTTTAAACGATCCCAAGAAAACGTCTCGTCTAGTTTCGAAAGGACATCCGTATATGTGTGTAAGTGTGCAAAAGTGTGTGTTCGTGTTTGCATGTGCTTGTTCGTGCGTGCATGTACGCGAATTACGAAAGCTGTGGCCGGAGTATCCAAAAAAAATACAATTTTATCACAAATTAATTTACTTAAGGATTACAAAATTTAACTTATAGTTAGCGACTATAATTACAGAAACGACTGCATTGGCCGATGGGTGTGCCAAGAGTGGGCGCACCGCGGCGACGTACGGGATTGAGGGAGTTATCCCCTCCGCTTCGTCTAGTACAGACATTCTTGGTAGAGACGCGGCATAGAATCTTCAACTCAAAATCGACTAGTAAACATCGCGAGGCAAGTCAGCAATTTTGGTGCGCAACACTCCATAGCAGTTGTGCGATGGTACGTAACACGCGCGCGTGTATTGTAACTAATTTTCGTCGTAGGATAACTCAGAATAGATCAACCGATTGAGAAAAGTGACATGGCGTTCGAAATAATCTATTGAGACTTAGATGTCGTTAGATTTTGAAGTCAATCGATGATAAGGTTGTAAATATTTTTTTTACATTTTTTGAAAATAATTTGTAGAATTTGTATTCGATCGAATAATTTGCAAAGATTTTTGTACTCAAAAAGTCGCGTCAGACGCCGCCAAATAAATGAAAATCGAACGATACGTTCAAAAGATATTGCAGTTTGAACATTTTAATAACTTTAATGAAACGATTGATGGATGTCAGTGAAGGAAAAGGGTTGCAAAATTGTAACATATAAACGAATGTGGTCGCTGCCTACCTTCATATGAAATAGACGCGAATTTATAACAATAAAAATAATTAATGTGAATACGAGCTATTCAATTCATGTCTCATGATAAGTGAGGCAAATTAATTATAAGTGTGTTATTCGTTTTTATTATTTAAAAGTGGTAAATGAACGAACCTAGGATCACCGATGACTTCATGGATAGCGACTTTCAATCTTTTAGGAGTTTCGTGTGATAAATCCACTCTCTTAGCGAATCCTCTGCTGACGGACTTGTCAACATTGATGAACTGATCAGCGAAGACCGGTATGCCGACGATGGGCACGCCGAAATGGACCGTCTCCGTGGTCGAGAGCAGTCCTCCGTGAGTGATGAACAGGATGCAGTTAGGATGTGCTAGAACCAGCAGTGGCATTTTGTTTATAGGAATATACTATCATTTTTAAGTTTTCTATAAACTTTGTTATCTTTGCATTATTGTAATAACTACGAATGTGGTTAAAATTAAATTATATAATACTTAAGTAGTGACAGATTTATAAAACTGAATCACACGATTCACCAATATTTTCTGTTCTTGTCGCTTTATTTTAGAAGTAAAATGGCAGTAACAAAAAAAAAAAACGTTTATAACAACAAACAAATTCTTATGAACGACTGTTCGATTATAATGAATTTTCATTTTCAATAAAATATATGTGGCCAGTACTACATAAGTAAAATTTGTCTATTTATTGGACATGCTTTCTTAAGAATTGTCTTAACCAACGATCAAAAGCTAGATGAATTATAAAGTTCAACACAATTATTAAATTCGTCTTCAAAAACTTATAAAATAATTCGTTTGTTTTTGTAGTCGATACTACCTACAGCAAGGCAAAGAAAAAGACATGCTAATCGCTAAACAAAAATACAAAACGTGAAACATTGAATGTTAAGCATATCAAATAATTGAAATCGAGACCTAATTGTATAATAAATATTTTTATAGCAGGCACAGATTACAAACACAACTAATTACTTTAATAGGTTTTAAAGTTGATAAACCATTATTTCACAAAGAACGTTTTTTAATATTTTACAGATAAAGCAAGGTAAACGAAACAATACTTAGAATTCTGGGTTTAATGTTAAAAATGTTTTTGGAAATGCAACGTAAAACATCATTGAACTTGTGCATTTCGAATTTTTTGTTTCATGTCCTACCCCATGAAATTGGGTAGTTTTTGTATCTGAATTCAACCCTTGACTTTTGTGACTAAATTGCTGCTGTGACTAGTCAGCTTGCAGTATTTGTGAATACTGTGAGGCCCTGTATTAAAATAATTTTGAAGAAACTAGGCTATGTATACTGATAGATACGAAAAATAACTCTATAAATCTAAATATTTTGATTGGACATAACAAGTTTTTGTAACGCACTATAGTAATTTATCCAATCCTTAACCTGGAACACATCATCAGCACGATATTCATTTTTTTTTTAATAAAAGTCATTCGAGAAATTCTTTTAGTTTTATTAATTGATGCCATTATTAATTTTTTTCAAAGAAAATATTTTTCTTTTGAATCGTGATTAAATCCGGAAGTTTTTTAATTACATACTCGGTTTAAATAAAATAAAGCAACCAACGTTTTTATTTTTTCTTGTCTAATCCGGAAAAATAGTCTTGATTATACGAAAGGCACTTTTGCGCTCGAGTTCAATACCATGTTATAATCAATAATTTAGAGGCCAATATTCAATTGACTTCAATCGATGTTACCTAAAATACTTTGCTGTGGAGCCCACTTCAAGATATGTACGTTTTTGGGCAGACCAGATAGAGCATCCTCGAATTTCCAAATGACAGTCTGGTTCAGCTGCCCAAATGTCTCCAAGAAATCTCGTTTCATCTTGTCTGGCAGATCTTTGCTCTTCAAATTGGACCCCATACTGAAGTAGATCACTCCGTTCCTGGCGTCATCCATAAGCTTTTGAAGATCCTTAAAAAAAAAACCTGTTGTTGCATAACTTTAATCATGAATCATTCTGTTATTTTATATAACCCTTTACTAACTCTGATTCTATTTTACAGATAATAACAATTAATTTCAAGGTCTTATTTTGACCTCCTTTAAACAAGTGTCTTACTGTTTTTAGACAACAAGATACCGTTGCTGTTGAAGTTTAAATAAAGTCGTCGAATGCGATGAAACAAAACGAAATAAAGGAAGTACACAAGAACTACTATGCGGTAATATGAATTTAATTGAATTCAGTCGGTCAAGTTATTAAATCACATGTCACTCTCACTACACCTCAAAAATCTCGCGACTTCGCTTTGACTAAATACGTGCGTGAATTTGGTTTTTATATTTCATATAATAACACTATAATACCATACTTTTTAAAATACGTAAAATAATAACGACATCGCCTATCTCACGTAATTATTATTGCTAATAAAAAATCAGGTAAGGGTGGGGGTCAGATCTTCTTATGCAAAGTTTTATACAGAAGAATGAAATGAAAGATATGTTCAAATATACTAAATTTCAATCGAACTGGCATTACATGATTCTTCATAAACTTAAGAAAAAATGTAAAATAATTAAGGTGTAATACGTGTTTCCATGATGAACTATTGTATTCAAATATAAATGCGCGCATTGTTACAATTAACAACTAAAAATATTTGAAACACTCAGTAAACCGATTTCATTCCAAATAAGTTTCTGAAGATTAATTTACAAAATTTTATTGCTGTGTGTTTTTATAAAACCCATGTGGGAGAGTCACGCTGTGGCCAACTTGGCTACAGCACTAAAATGGGTCGGCTCGACCGGTTAGGTACTACATTCCCACAGAACACGGACGTGAAATAGCAGCTTTCGCTGTTACGTTTCGTCCCGTGACTGAAAGTTCTGGTGACCTACTTCCCTTCCATCAGATATCCTATTCCTTCTTAAGCGTTCCAATTGCTCACTTCCCTCTTACCCAATATTCTATCCTTTACTAAATGGTCGGCCATGCACTGGTGACTCCTCCGGAATGGCGGGTCTCCGTGGACGGCATTGATCACCTACATCTTTAGTAGCTTGCACATTCGTTTGACCCTTGAAAATGCCACAAAAATATTGTTGACAAGTTAAAAAAGAGAGGACATAAAATTAAGGATTTTGAAAGTTAATAAACAGTTAAATAGACACTCGAGAGGAAAACTTTGAGAACCTTTAATGCATTTTTAAATGCCTTTCCAACGACACTTAACAGTAATTTATTTGCCTTTTATTTTTATGTATGAAAAACCATCCCATATATATTTTTTAATTCCTTTAGACATATGTATGGCGATTTACAAGACGCCTAATTATAAGATTTCATGAAAATCGATAAAAAAATGGCAGAGGTTAATGACGGAGGAATAGATGAACAGTACGAAACCATGAGGGTTCTTCTTTTGACTATGATTGAAGAACTCTAAAATATTGTTTATATGAACTGAAAACACATTTTCTGGTCTTCAATAACCTATGATACAAGCAAAAATATTTTTTTCGAATTATGAATAATAAATCAAAGCATTGATGGCAATAAAATTGGTGATTGGTTTATTAAATTACCCAAAATAATAAACTTTCGTTAAGGGCGCAGGATACGTATTTTCTCTTTTAATGTATTTTCATTTTATTTTTTGCTCTAACTATCTAACATCTGAGTATATTTCGTGTTTAGAAATTTAACTCTTATAATATCAAAGGCAAGGTTCAACAATGTCTTATATTGTTAGTTTTAAACAATAAAAAAGTAAAGTTAATACATTATTAATAAAAAATATCTCCATCGATTAAAAAATCAGTACTACCTTCGGCAAAGGTTTAGGCTTCGTATCTATGTGGTACCCGCCGACCGGTATGAAGTTCTGCGGTAGCCTGACCGGTTCACCCAACGACACGTGGGAGTTGGAGATCACGAGCGATGCGTTGTACTTCACTTCTTCATAAGGAGGCATGAGTATTCCCTTTCTGTTGCCAGCCGGGACAAACACTTCATTGTACAACGCTGTATATTTTTTGTCGAACGATCTATTTAAATTAATAATAAAATTAGGATGGAGTAAACAAGTATATAATAAGCATCGTAAGTAATATAAGGTAACAACAAGGGTAATATAGAGGTAATACTTAATACATGTGTTGTAACACAGTTTATTCTGGTAGAGCTATGATGTGGTCAACTTAGATGCAGCGCGAAAATGGGCCGGATCTAGCGGTGCACTGCCTCACTCTCACAGAATACAAGCGTAAAGTTAGTTTCCGCTGTTGTTTTCGTCCAGTGAGTGAGAGTTCCGCTGCCTCACTCCCTCTTCATCGCACCACCTCATTCCATCACAGCCCCTACCCTCTCCATCGGTCATCTCCTTCCTTCATTAGGTATCCTATTCCTATTCAAGACGACGGCAATGCACTGGTGACTACTCTGGAGTCGCGTATTTCTACGGGTGACTGTTTTTTTTATGATAATCTCAGCATTTATGAACACAGAATTACAAAAAAAAAGGTTATTTGATCTCCTGATTAAAAATAAAAATTTCAAGGTTATCAAGATATGTATGAATTTCATACCGTTTTTGGGGCCATATTTCTAAAAACATATTTTTGAAAGTACATCCCATAATAAAGGAAAATGGTTTTATTACATGCGTATGAAAAAAATTAATTTTGGTATTCACAGAAATTACTTTAACCCATACAACCAAAAATTTGAATAGCCGGAGGTTGGATAATGATTAAAAGTCAAATCACCCGGGAGTAACATCACTGAGATTGTCATTGTCATAATACCAACAACGGCAATAGCGTACATATTTTTTAATAACCGCAATTATCTTACCTTTTTTAAATTTAAATATTTACAATTTTCCAAAATTAGAAACTACAACGAATAAATAGGCCTTGAAAACGTTAAGAGTTAATTTAAAAAATAGAGAACGTAAGCACGGAAATATTAAAGTGAAATGTTATAATAGGAAATAACAAAATATTTCTTTTAATTTTATAATATTTTTTAGAATTTTGGTATTTATTCCTTCAATAGTAGGTTTAATTTAGAATACGGCGTCTAAAAAGATATTATTTGTCTACCTATGAACACCGAGATGCGTCGCTGGTTTAATTAAAAATTGTTTTCTTAACTTCCCTCTTGTACAGTTAGCGCGTTTATGACACTTAGGAATTATGTGCTAGATATTTGTTTTGGAAAGCTATTCAATATAGAAAAGGCAGCAGAATCAAGCAATATAAATTGTTTGTCTGGACACAATAAATTTTCTGTACACATGTTCTGAGGAATAAATGCTGTAAACAATTCGGTGGATTAAAATAAGTGCAACGTTCATCAAAAATCTATATCAAGGCTTTTCCTGCTATTAGTACACATAAATGACTAATCGTATTTGGTAGAAAAAATAGCCCAAATTGTTATTTGCCGATAACACTATTTTTGCAAAATAAATAAGAATTAAAAACAACTGAAAAAAATTAAATCCATATTCACTACGTTTGCCAGCATCCGACAACTGTTATACTAAACTAGCTTTCCGCTTCTGTTTTGCCCGAGTACACATAGAATGTGTTCCCTCATATTTTATATGGGAGGATCATGCTACACTTTGTTTCGACCCCGGTCCCGTTCTCAAACTCTTTCCTGGTCCTGGGTTTAGATTCCGCTTCCCGTCCCGTATTCAATCTTTATACAATAACAACTCCACTACCTGCACCTCCTCTCCCTAACCTCTATCTGTCCATTGTGAGAAACGTGTCAAACAATTTATAATAGGTAATATCTATACCAAATCTCATATTCATTACTCGCTCCATAAAAAAGTTTATACAAAATTCAACCCCCCTTTTACTCCATTTGAAAAGTAAATTTTAAAAGATGCTTTATGTCATCTCTTATGTCTCAATCCATGTACAGTTTCTGAAATCTCATGATGAGTGAGTGAGTGTGCGCTTACATATATAATTAGTGAACCTTTGTTGTTAAGCAAAACCATAAACGCTATTTTCCAATGGCGTCCACTTTGGGCTTGCTGGTAGACTGTGCGTTACTTTTTGCAACTAGGCAATAAGAGGACTAACATAATTGTAGCGAAGTCGATTTATTTTAGTTACTTTAATAACATAATGTCGTAGATAATACAATACAAATACAATACAAAAATCTGTTTTGGGGAAAGCTGCTGTTATGAAAACGATATTTGTTTTATGAAAGCGAACGTTTCGAGTTACCCTTATCTTTTTGGGGGATAATCTATGAGTAGCCATTAAGAAAACAACGTTCTTACTTCACATTACAAATAATCTAGAATAGATATTATATTGTAGGAGCTGAGCTAGGTATAGGTGGCATGTGAATCATCCGGCCTCCGTGCTTAGTCTGGCGAATGTGTAATGTGTGTTCGCGTTCTGGTAAAAAATTGATTACAGAATTAGAAAATAATGGGTGCGATTAAACAGTCGAGATTCAGACGGAGATATAAAGAAAGAGTTGACGAGGACCCACGCCCGAGTGCTAAGGCCTCGAGAGTAATGTAAAGTGGATTGTTAAATATTGATGCGTAAGATTGAGTATATACGAGATTTATAAACAGAAAAAGTGAAAAACGGTTCAAAGACACGTAGTGAACATCCTCTTATCTTTACTTGAAGAATTTATTATTCAATTACCAAGAATTAAAAATTTATACTATTTCGATTGCTTGCTCTAGAAGACAGAACTACAGGTGACATATATAACACAACTTACCGTGCTCATATAATTTTATGTGATAAGCGAACATTAAATCAGTGCTTACTTCATGGTCATCGATGTGCTAATCTGCGTCCATAATTCCTGTACCCGTTGCGAGAACGTGAATGGAGGCAGGTTGTTGGACAGTATGTCGGGTACGTATGAGGGGTTCGCCGCTTCGTCGACCAGCTGCAGTATCAGCCAGTGAGGATCCACAGAGCTTGACCAGATCAGAGGGCATTGGAACAGTGCGGCGAAACTGAAATTAAGAAAAGTCTATATTCGTTTAATACATTTTAAAGATTTCTCTCTAATAGCTCTCTATTTCAATATGCGTACTTTTTCTCGAAAATGCGAATGTACTTTGACAACCACGGTAAATAAAAATGTAAAGATATAAGGTATATTTTATTATCGTACACTTATAACTTATATTATAAGTGTCTGATAATAATATAAATTAATCTTATGGGAAGAAGAATTCAGAAAGTAAGTCTGAGAATCAAAGATAAGAAATGTTCAAAGAAAATTTAAGAGTCGAAAAGTCAATGATTTAAAATATGAAGCACTCGAGTGTATCATTAAAAATGTACATAAGTTATTTTTTGCATCTTTATCTTCTGTCTTATTCTATCGCTGAAGCTTTTTATAAATATACATATTGATATACTTTGCACACTACGCTCATAACAATTAAAAAGTAATAGAGTAAATTTGTCCATTAAATAATAGAGGGTTTCCTTGCTTATATCGAAAAATGCGATCACAGGTTGTTTTAAAAAATCTACGAATTTCTAATCATCTAATTATTATTATGTTATGCTTTGTTGACGATCAAATACTACAAGTTTTTGGCCTTGTTTACTACAAAAACCTTCTGTAGAAGTCATCGTTGGCGAATATACGAATTTGGGCGATGGAAATTCAGTCCTATTAGCGTCAGTAAGCCTAGCACGACGCCCTAGAAAAGAATCTCTCTGTAGGACTGTCCTTCTCGTGCAAGGTAATAAATGAAAGAGTTAGCCCTATAGAGAGACTTGTGTTCTGTCATAGCATTATGTCATGCTAGGCTTGCAGTGCGTTGATAAATAAGGAACAAGTGAGTAACCAAGCAAAGAAAAGTGTGTTTAACTATACCCCTTCTATTTGATTTAGTGTTGACATTTTATTATCTTCATCCTCTAACGCTCGATTATGCTAGAACATAAGAGTACTTATACCTAATCTTATTAAAAGTTACTTCATTTTTAAAGTTAAATTACTCAATTGAATTTCAAGGAAGTTTTTTCTGTACCATCAGTCGTGCAATCCAAATAGAAAATTTTCTCACCCCGCGCTCACTTCACCGTAAAGCCATTCGATTACGGCCACGTCGAAATTCTCGTTTTGGGCCGTCATGAGCTTTTGAACGTTTTCGTGTCTCAGGGCGTGCTCATGCACATTGAAAAAGAAATGCATCATCCGGTTCAAATTGATGTTCTGCTTGTCACTCAGTATATTTTCTATGTTAAGTATTTTACCTGAAAACTTTTATAATTTTTAGCCACGGCAAAAGCGTAGTCTCCCAAATTAGGAAACACAACAATACTAACTTGGCAAAACCTCATCTGGATAGTTCAGAACGACCTGATGTAAGTTAGGCGGTGGGTCTTCGCGAGGAAACGGTGTTATGTACGTCACCTGGAATTAATATTTGCTTGTGTATTATTGACTCTATTCTGATACACAAATTACATTTGTTGCACGAGTGAAAACTAAATTAATATAATTTAATAAAAAAAAGAAATAAGTTCAAACATGAAACTTATTTCATCCAACTTTCCACGACATATGTATTTCTAAATTTTCAAATAATAAATAAATTAACACGAACATTGAGATTTTTTTTAAAACCACTAAAATGATAGAATAACATTCTCATTAATCGATTTTAGTAAATTGTCTATTTGTATACTTTTCCAAAACATACATTGCTTTTTTTGGAGAAAATTATGATTATCTCACAATTAGTAAGCCTGTATATTCATGCGTGCATGCATGTATGTTTGCATGTGTATGTCTGTCATTCTGATGCCATTATTTTAATTCAATTTAAAGTCAAAGAAAATTTATCCATCTACGTATGGGCTGTTATAACTTCATCTAATCAGATTATTTTTATCAATGGCGAATGACCTTCGCGAATGATGACTTGATAATATTGACGAAGTTCAAATAGCTTAGTTGGTGCGTCAAGTTTTCTGATGAATGATGACGACGATATATTGGGCGTTTCAAGTTTCTATTTTGTACATGTCATACATTGAGACTGATGGATGTGCGCATGAGGCGATCTGTTATTGTCAGACATAACTCATAATGCCATAAACATAACTCACGATGATGTACTAATAAAGACTTTATAAGCAACTTAGTCAAGTTCCTTTACAATCTGTACGATAAAGAGTCAGTAATAGTGTAACACGCAATTTGGGCATGTCGATTTGTATTTTTATTTTGATATCTTACTCAGAGACTTTTGATTAGTAATGGTTGCAAAAAGTAGGCAAAACTCGACATGACATTTCAAAAATCATTCTTTAATAAAAGTATAAAAAAACTTCAGACATCAATATGAAAATATCATAACTTTAGTAACATATCCAAAAGTAAAATATAATTAAGGACTGGATATTAACAAATATGAGAATTTATATATATATACGATTTTTCTATTATATATATATATATAATAGAAAAATCGTCCGTAAAAAGTAGTAGCTCTAAACTTCGGTTCAACAGGATTAAAAAAAATTACAGTCATAAAATCGAGATCAAGGAAAGATTATGTAACAAAAACTGTAAATATTTTTTAACATGCCTCATAACATTTATAAAAAAATAATATATTGAGAATTAATCATTATCTAATACTAATACAAAATAATATATAAACTATTGTGTAATACAAATGTTTTAAGGTACATATCCCATCGTATAGTAATACCAATTAAAATACATTTTTTTGGTGTATTTCATTTTTATCTGTATTCGGTGGTCGAATAGCATTTTTTCGGTATTGTTATAAATACATATCAAATTTTGCATTAGTTTTGATTACTGAAAAATCTACCAGTTGTCAAACAGTAAATACCATTGAATGCAATCTCAACGCGCAAAACTAGTGAGTGTTGGTGTTTATTCAACACATTACCTCCAGCGAACCGATAACAGAGTGGCTTAGTGGATAGGTTGGACTTTAAATTTAAATCTATGGGTCCTGCACGATGTAAAATACGTTGACACGCATGCGGCGCATTACTAATGATACGTGTAATTATTTAAAACCTCATCTTTGAACTTAGGGCAACTGTCCTTTTTCTTTACAATTGTTATATTAAACAATCTGATAGCAAGTAATTGCAGAAGTTGCTATTTATACTATTCCAGAGCGCTCTTTGCTTATCCGGACCTGTTTATACAAAATGTGAGACAATCCATGAAGACAACACACAAAGCGTTAACTCACCGTTGTCAATAATACTGTAAAAGAAAGACACGCAAATATATATCCGAATTTTCTTATATATATGCATACTTCTTTTCAACAATAATAACACATGAGACACGCATGAAAAAAACAAATCCAGGTCAAAAAGTTCCTACCTCGTGCCCGGCGTTCAACAGATGCTCAACGTAGCCGTTGCCGAGGATCCCGTGACTCGGCGCCGGCAGCGGGAACATGAGGAGTACTTTGAAGGCTTCGATAGTCCATATCATCGAGCTGATGATGCACAGCACTGCACACTCTTTGAGCATCTTTGCCGTACTGATTTTCCTCAATTGCAATTTTGAAATAAATCCGAAGTGATATTAGACAGAGAATTCGAAAGGAGGTATGATCCTGAACACTAAATCAATACTTTTATAACAACTTTTAACTTTGAAGACGCGTAAATTATCACATTAAATTAGTTCGCTTTTGCTTTTGCCATCGGCCCGGTTGTCGGATGCAGCGATCAGCACTAAAACAGATATTAATGTTAATCATAAGTGGGTAGTTGAAACATTGTTCGATTTCCCCGAGAGTCTGGTTTATCGAATTCAACACATTCCGCTTTGTAAATTTTTATGTGAAAAACGACAAAGACCGTACACAAAAATAACCACAGTTGCAATTTTCGATATCGCCGACATCCGTCGTGCTTTTACGTTATAATGATAAATGTTTAATGATTTATCTACTACACTGTGCTATATGCGTTGCATCAATGAGCGTGTATTATGCAGCTACAATGTCAATTTCTTGTTATGCACTTTCCTACTTCTTTACTGAACAAAGTTCAAACTATTTACAAATATCGTTTTCTTAAGAGTTTCGAATTTTCAACTAATTTTCTTATACGAAAGCAGATAAGTAAGTTTACGATATAAAATATTGACAGTAGTTAAATATTATTTTGATTCAGGCCTCCTATTATTTACCGTCGTCTAATTTTATAACGAGATATAAAAATAAGGAAATTGAAAAAACGGAACAACATAATATTTTTTTCCAAAAGTTCTTACTTGTAATGTGTGAAATTGAGTTAACACACTGTATAACAAGAAACGATGATTAAGATGTGAAATGATCAATAAGAGTACCCCCGCGAGCCCACGTTTACATTAGTTACAACCAATAAATTGATGAATTACAATTACCCGAAAACTCAACGTTTACAGTTACAAACAGTCGTACACATCACGACAGAGATCCGAAGAAGGACTAGAACCCAAGCAGATCAATTTAAAGTTTTATATGAGTATCATTGGAGACGTGCGCAAGCGTCTAGTAGTGACTAAGTGTTTTTTTTTTTTTGCAAGTAACAGATAACGAGTTGAATATACGTCCGCGGGTCGTTGCGACAGACGCGTGATTGTAGTGTGGGCGCCGCCGTCGTTGTGTACTCTTAAATTACATTTAAATACACTGCTAATTTGTGTACGGCAAACTCTAATCGGAGCCTCGCCGTGATGAGAATGTAAAACATGCTTATGAAGTCTTTGTGTTTTGTCTTGATTGATGTGTGACCCAGGAGTTTCAACGTACAAGTCATACTTTCGACACGGAAAACATTAAGAAGAAAATTGTTTCTTTCTTGCTTTGACGTAAGAAAATGTTCTTTTTAATGAGCGAAGGAAGATATTCTGAATTGGAGATTCGTTTATCAACCCCGACGCAAACAGAGGAGTGTTATAAGTTTGACGCGTCGCAACTCCTTAATAGGTTCAGCCGTTCGGGATCTACGTTCCCAAGTTCAATATAATCGATCAATACGATTTCAAGCGCTAAGTTGATAAATAAAATAACACAATGCAGTAAAAAATCATACAGTATAAATTTTAAATACAAGTAAGCTACCCAGATATAGTAAGTAAATATGAAAAATTTGAATCAGTGTCTGCTTGTTGGGTCTAAGTCTTAGCGGTCCCTCGAACCAACAACGCTTGCATAAGAATATTACCTACTTCTTATATTGAACTCAAAGGGTCTAATGATTTATCAAGGATATTGTTTACGACAGGGATTTTTAAGAATTTTTATTTATTTTTATATGAACTTCATTTCTAATCCACTAATATTACAAATGTCCACCTGAGTGGTTTATTACATATGTTTGCTCTGCACTGGAATGTCATATGATAAAACATAAATTGTTTGAGATAGCCGACCAATCAGTTCAATGAAAATGAATAAATGCTCGCGCATCCGCCCGTGTTGACATGGTATATATTCCTTCATCTTCCATACCTACCAGCGATCCCTTTTCAATAATGATCGAAGTGATCGATAAATACATCTGTTCTAGATTTCAATCCCGATTATAATGTGATTCTCGTCCCAATAAACTTAGATTCTACCGACATCAGTCCCACTTGGAGTTAGAAGTCGGTATCACTCTCGGCTTCAAAACCAATTCGGTTCTACATTTTTCTCACCCAGTGTCCCACTTTTAATTCCAATACCGCTACAATGTATTGGTTACTATTTATTTGAAAAACCAAAGCTATAATACCAATTTTCATGACCCTAATTTTAGAGCTACCCAATTTATCATACAAACACAACCTCCATTTTATTCCCTTTAAGGTTAAGTTTAGCACAAGCCCAGAAATACATATTCCTTTAATGAAAAAAATCCTTTCACCAATTGTTATTAGTTTAATAAAAATTTAATTATGCTTTCATACAAATCTTCACCCATCTTTTCACCTCTTTAGGCATTAAATAACAAAAACAGCTTTCTTAGTATTTGTATACGTTATTATAGAAATACAGTGTTAAAACATTTTGGCAAAGCTTCCTAGGAGCAGTGGTAAGCCAGTGAGTCTAGGAAGCTTCAATGTCATGGATATTCCAATATCAAAATATTGGAACATCGATGAATAAGACATCCAATAGGGAGATATAATTTCATATGTATGCATTTACGGCAGTTAAGTGAGCTAATGCAAATGACAAAGACTATAATATCTGCACCTGTTAGAGCACTTAACTTGTCGTAGTTCAGTATGAAACCCGTGTAGTGAAGTAATGTAAACCTCCTTACTTTTAAAATATACCAGACTTTAAGTGTAACTTTAAATTGAGATGTAACAGAATTACACATTTCAAATTTAAGTGTACCTTCTGCTTAAATCTAATGTTTTACAACTGCTGCAAAAGCTTCGTATTTCCCATCTTTTCCCACTCGGTTGGATGAAAAAAAAACTATATCTACAGTTTCTACATAACGTAGGTATTTGTCAATTTATGACCGTTTTGCCGCCCACTTCGTGTCACATTTTAGTAGGTAAATTTACGTAATAAAGAACTTAGCAATAACCATTTTCGATCCCAATTCTCCTCATGACTTTGTTCTAAGTTATGTTTTTCATTTCATTCCAAGCAAATAAGAAAGGGGCATAAAAGATGAAAACGCACCGCATTGAAACTGTCTTTGCTCAACGATTTACACAAGTCACACACTCTTTCATAATTACTCGGATGGCCAGTGTCTGCAACATCAAAAACTACTCCTTTGGTAAGATAAAAGGCATCATTCGGTCTTTGATCTTGCCTTGGAATTATATTCACAATGAATAATTCCCACGAGTTAACGGCCAGGTGAAGTAAAACACTTCTTATTTGCCGTCCACGTTACCATACACGTTCTCAATTCTTTCAATTCATAGCCCTAATTTTTATTTTGAGGTGATTTTGTTTTAATCATTATCCTAGATATCAAAATCAGCTGAGATCGCCGTAGATTGCATATCGATATTGTAAATTAGACAGTCTAGGACAAGTCATTAGATTTAATTGTAACTAATTAACTTAAAATGATTTATCGATGTGGTCTAGTTAACTCTTACAAAATGCACGAATATTGAAAATAAAGAATAATAAATAAGTTTATTTCTGTAACTGTGTGTTGACTTCTTTCGAAAACTATGCATATACGCCATGTCGTATTAAATCAAAAAGTATTGGACTTGTTGAGAGCTATCTGTGTCAATTCAAAGGGGAATAAATTTTGAACTTCAGTATATTAAGAATAGACAGAACGAAATCTCGTACAGTCTGTTTTAATGCAAAATCTAATTCCGCGTACATTTTTGCGAAATGCATCGGCCAAGACGTTTTATTTTATATTAAGCAAGGCCGTGTGTGGTTCAGTATAATCAGAGCCTGATTAACCCTTAAGCTAATTAGGCTGCAGCCTAGGGCACGAGGATCGGGAGAGCGCTAAAATCGTGTATTCGTATGCACTATTAGTCTAGCATCATTGCATCTACCCTACATATTTCAACTAGACCGACACAATGCACTATAACTATATGCGCTGTGAAGTGAAAAGGCTTGGGAGCCTTTGATTTTACCAATAAATTTTGAAATTTTAAAAGCGCGCCTAAAATATACACCGAGTTGTCACTCGAATCAGTCGGTGGTCGAGCGAGTGAGTGAGCTGGCAACATCGCAGCTCGCTGCGCTTTAACAGGGCTTCCATCCATACAACAAACGTGATTTTTCTGCCGTTTACGGAACCCTTCGTGCGCGAGTCCGACTCGCACATGGCTGGTTTTTTAAAGATAACGACAGAAGTGTAAATATTCAAAAAATACTTAAAGTCGAAGCAACTTCGCACACTAGATGGCCTCTAAGTTTTCTATAGAAACTAAGCCAATACAAGTCATGCGGTCAAACACAACATGGATTTGGTTTTCTACTTGGTAGCCTGCAGTTATGAGCTTGGTCATATAATACGTGAGGTGCTTTGCCTTTATGCAGAGTCAGCTTAAAAAAATTGTTTACCTCTCTAAGATTAAATGTGTTGCAGATTAAAGGAAACATTAATTTCGCTTGCAGATCGATCAGAAAACTTTTATAGATAGTGTGAACCATGTTAAAATTTTCACACTAGTAAACAAAATGAAAACTAATAAGATTGCTTTTTAGGCCGACCGTAACACACCTAGCGGGGGCGCGTGCTCATGATAAGCTAATCATGAGGACGCGCCCCCGCTTGGGTTGAAAAAGATCAGCATGGTGGCAAATTGTAGGAATCATATGTTTTTACTTTTTTCAAAAAGTGCTCATTATCTTCTTTTTGCGGAATAACTTTTCATTACCAGGTCAGGTAGCGTGCAGCTGCTAAGTTGTGCCCAGTTCTATCAAACGGACCTCGGCCGCTCTACTTTCTCTCTCGCACCTATTGAAATAGCTAAAATTCTAAAACTTTATAGCTTGGCAATTATATTTCTTGAACGATTTTTTGCAGGCGGGCCTATATGATTGGCTTTGTAATTAAAATATCTTACCTATGATATCAATTTCGATTGGTTAATAAATCGGGGTAGTTACGTATATTGACTTACCTGTTCGAATCTGCTTGCCAGGTAGCCATGAACAGAAATAAGTAGGCAAGTCTACCTAGGCATATTCTGTGTGTTAAAAACTATCAGTTGAGATGAAAGTTATTCGGTTATCAAAACAGTGAAGTGATGAAAAAAAATGGATTAAAATTAAAAATAGCTATTAACAATTTTCGATAGGCAAGTCATCAAAGACATATTTGTTTATCAATTATATTTGGTAAAAAATATGTCTCATCGAGTTATTAGATCGGTGAAGGTCGATCTCCCACCGGCTCTTAGACTATTATGTTTTGGTTTAGTTAATCACTATAATCCTTACTTCGTAGTGCAAAGAAATAAAAAAAATAGATGGCACGTTACTGCTCTCTCGAGTGGTTTTAAACATTTTTTTTTGTTTTTATTGTAGTTTTATACAAATAATTTTAATCTCTAGTCAAATTAGGCTTTTAAATATATTTTATACTATATTAATACTATCGTAATTGGTACTCATCAAACACACTGTCTGAAAGAGATTTATATTTAAAAAAATAACATCCAAATACGACGACTATATAATAGGGGACAGTTAAGATTACGGGTATTACGAAAAATGTCAAGTGCGAAATCTATGACTTATGACCAGGAGTGGATACTTATTATTACTCACGCCCTTTTTCCAAAAGCATAAACAGGTACCACAAGTCTTCTCATAGACGATCTTTGTCTATCTCTCTCGTTTCGATGACACCCATCAAACGTTTCATGTCTGGGGGTCGGTAGTGGACACAACACAAATTTGTAATTTAAAAACTTAAGATTTTCTAAAGTAAAATCTATAACGAATCGGGAAGTTGTTTGGGTGTTTATTATTTTTGAAAACTAATAGATCTGGACACTATCAGAATTAAGACCTCGCAGACGAACCAAAAAAATTTTATCACTATAATTTTTCTTGTATTTGAATTCTTTCAAATGCTTACATTTTATTATGCTGATGCAGTTCTGATGCAGTAAATCAGCCCTAAACCGGCACTGGGCTAGCAACATCGTAGTCATGGTATGGGTCAGCAGCAGTATACCTGGTCACACGACCTAGAGACCGGGTTATGTGGGAATTTTACCCACTAACAACAATCCCTTGGGGTGACTCTATTTTTAAAGCTAATATCCTATGATGATAGCCACAGGTGCAGCTGCTTTGCCGGGCGTCAAAGCGAGTCTTAAACTAAGCAGTCAGTGCTTTGTTTGGGGACTTCGCGGCGCGTGATTATATGTTATGTGATTTTTGAGCGAACTTCCCGGCTCGGTATGGGATGAAAAAAAGAGATTTATCTTAAACGAGTTAAAATTTGTTATTTTTAATCGTCTCTACGACAGAGCCGTGTTTAGGTAATAATAATTATTAGCAAATTTTCTACCAGATTTGATGTGGCCTTAAATGATTTCGCTAGATCCGCGAGTTCGTTAATATCGATGATCGATTTAACCGACATAATTTGACTTAATTTATCCGTAGACACATCGCTATTAGTTTTAAACGGGTTCTTACGGCGACCTGCTGTTACATTGGCGTATGAAATATTTTTTTGAGACCGCGCGCGAGCGCTCGATGCGGCGCGGCCTTATCGGTCGGAGAGTTATATTGTCTTTGCTATTCCTATTTGGAAGTGGGTATTTTTTGGGAGCGCGCGGACATCCCAAGTAATTGGCCTTGTGGCCAGACCTGTTACAAAGAACACAGGCGGGCGGGCTGTATCTTTGTTTCTAGTGCATGCTGCAGTGGCATGGTCGCCCAGACAGTTAACGCGGCGTACTTTCCTAAAACAGTTCTTACAACTGCGACCATATAGTTGACAGATATGACACTGTCCTGGTGTGCTTTTTTTTTGGGGTAATTCCACTTTAATCCCTGAGAGGGAGCACTTAGTATTGAAGAAGACATCTTTCACGTTATCTATAGGAATAAGTCGGCAGGGACCAGTACAAGGTCAAGCGGTTCACGGTTACGATTCGTGACGCGGCGGACCACCCGCACAAGATTTTATTGTGCTAGGTCTGTTTTGACATCTTTTAGCAAAAATTCTTTCGGTACACCCTTGAGAACAACACGAAACTCGCGTTCTTCTTTTAGGGAGTAGGTGTGATAGGCAGCTTTCATAGTTGCCAATAAATTAGACAGATTACTAAAATGTGTGACCGATTCTGGCTGGACTATTAGTCCTTTATTTTTGATATTATAATATTTTTTAATTCGCATTGTCTGCAAATTTCTGAAAAATGTTCTTTTGCCCAGAGATAAAAGAGGGGGCGGTCTCTGCACCTTGCGTTTGTAGAGATGGGGGGCGTGTCAATGTCAGCTTCGACGCTGAGTTCTGAATTTTCGGATTTTATCGATTTATTATCCGGTTGGATATTTGACAAGATGTTCTTCTTAGCACCCGCATTGCGCCACGAAGATGTAGGGGTGGGTGCTAAGGAAGCGTCCTGAGAGGGTGCAGACCCTGAATTAGTTTTGGCTTTATTGGCCTTAGAATAAAAAGAAAACCTGGGCCATATGTCACCGCGCCTGAGGCTTCCAGCCTCGATCGGCGAGCCGTAAGGCTTTAGACTCTAATCAACGGTTCCTCTTCATCGTTAGACTCGTCGGAGCCGAAATTGGGTTTGGACTCGTCAGACAAATAATGGACCGTAGTCCTCAACCTTGGTTCTTTTTCAAAATGCATTTCGGAATTTAAATCGAGCGAGGCAGGCGGGCGCAGTAATGCTCGACATATTTTGGTAAGCCGCATTTGGCTGAAAGTGATTTTACTTTCGCTTACATATTAACGGTAAAAACGAGAGCGCTCAGTCAAACAACAGACCGCCGTCGCCGTTTCCTGGGCAAATAACCGACGCGGCGGTACCGGTACGCGAACCGGGCCGTTCAGTCATGAGGGATTGGATAGATAAATATAAAATCCCCGAAATCTGAGGTGAAAGTGAGGCGGCAGAGCCGCGCGCACGCGAGCGCCGGACGATATCGCGGGCGCGCGCGCCGCGCTCGGCGCCATAGATGAATATGAATATATCGAGACTCGGCGCGACCGCTGCCGCACTGTGGTCACGGCGTTGCGCGATTAACGGAAAGCGAGCCGGTAGACATCGTTAGGTAAAGGTAAAGACGTGAACAGAGATTTTGGTCGTTTAAAAGTTTTTAAATGAGGAAATACAAAAAAAAAACAATTTATTTTATTTTTTATACAAAAAAAAATTGAAAACGATTATAGAAAATGGATATGAACACAGATTTAGTATAATTTAAGAATTTATATTATACTAAATTATTTTATTTTACACAAGAATGTCAGGTGTTTCTATCCTCCCATTCATTGTTTTACAATTTAATATTTTTAACATATCAAATAATTATATATCAGCGCTATAAACACTCCTTAAAATAATATAATTCGTTAGTTCCTATTGATTTTTTTTATCATACGTCAGAAATTTCGATTTAAATAAACGCTTCGCAGTGATGTATAGTCCGAATGTCACCACTGCTACTAGTGCCGCTAGGTCGAGGTAAGTCTTCTGGTGCCAGGGAGTCGAGAGCGCGCGCGAGCGCAGGTGCGGCGCGCCGCGGGTTTTGACCGCGTGCTCCACCCAGTGCACCAACAACCTGCCCGGCGGCACGGGCCGGTCGTGGTATACCAACGACAAGTACTTTGCCTTTTCTCTATAACTGTAACAAAATGTATGATGAAATGATTTTTTGTTTCATTATAACATGACTAAATGATGGGACGCGACATGGTGGGACGATTTTTGTTGCAATTGAAATAATACATGATTTTATACTTGCCGCTTCGAAAATCGAAGATTTTCAAGAAACAAGTAGGTTTATGATATGGGTTCGATTTACAAAAATCGAATTGTCATCACATCCCGATCTTTTGAAATCCCAGGAAACGGTCCGGATTAATTTAAGAAGAACGTCCTTGTGTATGTGTGCGTGTGTATGTGTGTTTGAGTTTGTGTAACTAATTTTTGTCGCAGGATATACATCTCAAGAATGAATCATTGGATTGAGACAATCCAATGAGGGACATGGCGTTCGAAATAATCCATTGAGACTTATATGTGATTAGAACTTCAAGATCTAGAAGGTCAATCGGTAGTAAAGTAGTGAAAAAAAATATTTCCAAGGTAACTTGCAAAATTTGTGTCTGACTGATTCTTAATCCTCTGCAAAAATTTTTGTACTCAAGCCGCCAAACTATGGAATCCAACACTGAGCGTGACCCTATATGCGCCGGTTTTTATACATTGAAGTCAAAGACTCCGTTGTACAAATGAACACTGGTCAGTCACTTTTACGTAATGTGTATTTATCAATTTGCACAGCAATCAAGAATATATTTATATACAGCATCTATTCCTTACAAAAGTTTGTTCCTAAAACAGCTATTAAAAATATAAAAGCGCAATTCAGAGGCTTTGTTAAGACATCTGTTGCTTGTTCATGAGTTGCAACATTATTTAATTGCCCTGCAGTTTTCCTCTAATACAATGAAAATTTATGTCTGAATGTTTTAATCTTCAATATTTTCTAGGTTACAAACTATGTGTTGATAATCCTTACATTACAATGACATATAAAAATTTTTCAAAGTTGCTAACCTACAAATAGAACTACAGTGAATTTTCAATTCTGTTGCTGTCGATGACAAAGACGCTCGTTTTTAATTTTTATTCTCTAACATACAAAATTTCCATATAAACTTTGAGCGTAAACTAAAACGGACTTTTTGTCTATCGGGTCCTCAGACCAATCAGTCAACAGATCATGGCAAATATGTTTAAAGTTATGCATATATACAATACCCATAAACAACATGTCTTTAAGTTGACTTAATATTTTTCTTTAATGCGAACCAATGCCGCCAAATCAGTGAAATTAGAAGTACGTGTTCAAAAGTTATTGCAGTTTGAAAATAGTCATAAATTTTATTTTAACCAGGATGTTAATGTGGTTTCATCGAGACGACGGAATCATAAGTTATGAACTGTATTTCAAAATATTGTAAACTAACGGTTCCGTGACTGAACACTTCAGTCGACTTGCGTACGTACGTAGATTAGCAATGATCCCTAAGTTCTTGCTTTGTCTACGTGTGTACGGACGTGACTCTTTTGAGAGGTGGGAGGCGCAACCATAATTTGTCTACATCGCGGTGCTAAAAGTTAGAGGCTTTTGATGTTGTTGGTTTTGTGTCAGCTTTTTATGACGCCACTGTTGAGTCATGAAGCTCCATAATATTTTCATAACAGAATAAAGGTCTTGAATACAAATCTCTTCACGTCGGTCCGATACGGTTTAACCCACTCAGAGTTTGGTAGCCATTATTGTTAGATAACATATTTCTCTGATACTCTATGAAAATAATACGTGAAATGAAGATGTGAAATGAAGATGTGTAATGAAAGGGTCGGTAAAGGACTCCTTAAAAAAATGTACGTAAGCGAAATGGGAGTCATGATAAAAAGGGTCATATCTGAAACACTCGAAACTGATAACTTTAATGAAACTATTGATGGATGTCAGTGAAGGAAAAGGGTTTCAAAATTGTAACATATAAATAAATGTGGTCGCTACCTACCTTTGTATGAAATAGACGCGAGTTTATAACAATAAAAATAATTAATGTGAACAAGAACTGTTCAATTCATGTCTCATGGTAAGTAAGGCAAATTAATTATAAGTGTGTTATTCGTTCTTATTACTTAAAAGTGGTCAATGAACGAACCTAGGATCACCGATGACTTCACTGATAGCGACTTTCAATCTTTTAGGAGTTTCGTGTGATAAATCCACTCTCTTAGCGAATCCTCTGCTGACGGACTTGTCAACATTGATGAACTGATCAGCGAAGACCGGTATGCCGATGATGGGCACGCCGAAATGGACCGTCTCCGTGGTCGAGAGCAGTCCTCCGTGAGTGATGAACAGGATGCAGTTAGGATGTGCTAGA
The DNA here is from genome assembly GCA_005406025.1 of Eumeta japonica. NCBI lineage: Eukaryota > Metazoa > Arthropoda > Insecta > Lepidoptera > Psychidae > Eumeta > Eumeta japonica. The sequence goes on from BGZK01000413.1 coordinate 98,673, forward strand.
ACCAGCGGTGGCATTTTACTTTGTTTATAGGAATCATTTTTAAGTTTTCTGTAAATTTTGTTGTCTTTTCATTCTTGTACATAATACATAAATTATACTTAAGCAGTGACAGAATTAAAAACGGAATTATACGATTCATCAATATTTTCTGTTTTTGTCGCTTTATTTTAAAAGAAAAACGGCAATAACCGAAAAAAAATCTTTTGTATAAGAGACGAGTTGTTATAAACGACTGTTTAATGTTAATCGTAAACGAATTTTCATTTTCAATAAAATATATGTGGCCAGTACTACATAGGTAAAATTTGTCTATTTATTGGACATCTTTGTTAAGAATTATCTCAACCTACAGCGGAGCGTCAATTATCCGAACGTCGATCAACCGAACGACCGCTTATCCGAACTCGCGCGTGTTACACTGCAGTGCCTGCGCTACGGTGTTCACGCACTCGTCTCCACTTGTTTGTTGTACTGGTATGCACTTCCAAGTAGCTGCTAGTCGATAGACTAAATTCGTTAAACTAAATTAAACTCTTTACTTAAAATACCTAAAGACACGTGTACTTTCTATAAAAGAGATCTGCTACGAGGCGAAGGTCGAAGACTTTTTTTTGAGCATTAATTGTAACTTTTTAGTTTTTTTTATTACAAGACTGTCTACACTGTTTTGTTTAATTCCTATTTGTCATTGAAGATAAATTTATGTCACTTGTACATAAATTTGTATAGACGAATCAATACAGTTCGACTATACGAAAAAACCAGTTTTCCGAACACCCATGTCCCCCAATTAGTTCGGATAATCGACGCTCTACTGTATAAAGTTCAACCCAATTATTAAATTCGTCTTCAAAAAACTTAATTAGTTGTTTTTGGATCCGATACCATCTAAAGCAAAGCAAATAAAAAGACATGCTAATCGCTAAACAAAAATACAAAACGTGAAACATTGAACGTTAAGTATATCAAATAATTGAAATTGAGACCTAACTGCATGCTAAATATTTTTAGCAGGCACAGACTACAACACAACTAATTGCTTTAATAGGTTTTTAAGATTGATAAACCATTATTTCATAAAGAACATTTTTTCAATATTTTACAGATAAAACAAGGTAAACGAAACAATACTTAGAAATTTATGGATTTAATGTTAAAAATATTTTTGGAAATCCAACATAAAACATTATTGAACTTGTGCATTTAGAAATTTTTGTTTCATGTCCCACTCCATGAAATTTGGTATTTTTGTTCTGAATTCAACCCTTGACTTTCGTGACTAAATTGCTGCTGTGACTAGTCAGCTTGCAATATTTGTGAATAATGTAAGGCCCTGTACTAAAATAATTTTGAAGAAACTAGGTTATGTGTACAGATAGATGCGAAAATTAACTCTATAAATATAAATATTTTGATTGGACATAGCAAGTTTTTGTAACACATATTTTTCTTCTGAATCGTGATTAAATCAGGAAGTCATTTAATTACATACTCGGTTTAAATAAAATAAAGCAACCGACATTTTCAATTTTTTTTTGTCAAATCCGAAAAAATTGTCTAGATTATATGAAAGCCGATTTTGCGCTGAACCTCCAGTTCAATGCCATCAATAATTTAGAGGACAATATTCAATTGACTTTAATTGATCTTACCTAAAATGCTTGGCTGTGGAGCCCACTTCAAGATGTGTACGTTTTTTGGGCAGACCAGATAGAGCATCCTCGAATTTCCAAATGACAGTCTGGTTCAGCTGCCCAAACATCTCCAAGAAATCTCGTTTCATCTTATCTGGTAGATCTTTGCTCTTCAAATTGGACCCCATACTGAAGTAGATCACTCCGTTCCTGGCGTCATCCATAAGCTTTTGAAGATCCTTAAAAATATTACCGGTTATTAAATGAATTTAATTTTGAACCATTATGTTATTTTATATAACCCTTTACTAACTCTGATTCTATTTTACAGATAATAACAATTAATTTCTAGACATTATTTTAACCCCCTTTCAACTGTTTTTAGACGACAAAATACCTATACTGCTGAACTTTTAAAAAAGTTGAATACAACAAAACAAAACGAAGTAAAGGAAGTACACACAGAAACTACCATACGGCAATACGAATTTATTTGAATCCAGTCGGTTAAGTTATTAAATCATATATCAGTCTCACTACGCCTCAAAATTTCTGTGACTACGCTTTGGCTAAATACGGACGTGAATTTTTTTTTTTCAAATGTCTTCAATAACATATAATACAAATCAAAATACTTTTTGCGAATTCGAATATTAAATCAAAGCATCAATGGTAAGAAAATTGGTGATTAGCTTAATAAATCACCCAACTCAATAAACCTTCATTAACAGCGAAGGATAATCGCACCCTTCGTATATATTTTTATTTTCTTTGATGGCCTAACTATCTAACATTTGAATGCATTTAGAAATTTAACTACTAAAGTAATAAACGGAAGGTTCGGTATTGAATTATTGTTCTTAGTTTTAAACAATGTGAAAGTTGTAAGGATTGTTATTATTAGATCATTATTAATAAAAAAAAATTCCTATCCAATAAAAAATCAATACTACCTTCGGCAAAGGTTTAAGCTTCGTATTTATGTGGTACCCGCCGACCGGTATGAAGTTCTGCGGTAGTCTGACCGATTCACCCAACGACACGTGGGAGTTGGAGATCACGAGTGATGCGTTGTACTTCACTTCTTCATAAGGAGGCATGACTATTCCCTTTATGTTGCCAGCCGGGATAAACACTTCATTGTACAACGCAGCATATTTTTTTGTCGAACGATCTATTTAAATTAATTAATGTTTAATATGGAGTAACTAAATATATAATACGCATCGTGAGTAATATAAGTTAACAATAGATTAATATCCTCCACATCACCTACAGATGTGGGTGTAATGCACTGTGTAACAGAACTTATTGTGGTAGAGCCGTGCTAGGGCCAACTTGATTACAGTACGTAAATGGGCCGGCGTGATCGATGCAATACCACACTCTCTAAGAATAGGTGGAGCGCACTAAAAATACTGGCATGTATGAAGCAAAATTGCTATGAATGGTGAAACAGAATTTTTGTTTTTCAAAATATCCTCCGTTAGCATAAATGCATTTATTCATACTACTAAACCAATTTTGAAAATATTTATGACACTCTTCTCTGGTGACCTCCGAAACATGTGTTTCATATTCTTCAACAGACTCTACTGGTGATGAAAATGGTTGACCGCGTAATTGGTTCTTAATTTTTGCGAACAAAAAAAATCAAGATATGCCAGGTTGGGACTGCATGCAGGAATTTTCGTAAATTCTACGTTTTCCTCCTTTAAAATGATTTCTCTGCTTGGTCGAGTGACATCTGGCATTGCCGTGGTGTAAGATAATACGACGTTTACGGTTATTTTTACAAAGTTCGTCAATAACTTCAACGACAATTAAAACGGAACAGTAGCCACGTGTCAAGTTTTATGAAAAAAAGAAACAATCATCCACATAGAGGCACTTCGCTAGCGCTACTTTGGCTGGTTTCCGCTCATCTCGACAGACTCATACGGTCGATCGCTGCTTTGTATTGCGGTCGTAACAATAAATCCATGTTTCCACATTTGTCACGAAGTCCTATCCCAAATTTGACGCCTCTTTATTGAATCTGGTACGCATGTCATTGCACCAAGTGTCGAGTCTCACTCAAATTATGTGAGATTTACCACAGGACACACAGCACAGCTTTTTCATACCCAATTTTTTGTGTAAGATTGATTGTATTCAACTCACCCCTATGCCTAAGGATGCCCGAATCTCATGATAGGTCACATGTCTGTCTGCTTCGATCATATGGCGAATAGCATCGATAGTTTTGTTGTTTATAGCGATGGATGGGCGACCATTACGAAATTCGTCACTGAGATTGACACGACCTCGCTTCAATTTTACGAATTAGTTATAAGTTCGGCATGGTGCTTTATCATCAAAAGCAGTTCGAAGCCGAGCAAGGCTCATCTGATATTTTAAATTACACTAAAAATTGTAGAAAATCATATTATGAAATTTTCACGACTTAAGTCCAAAGTGAAAAGGAGGCAAGCAATTTTGAAAACGACACCACAATGTAAAAACAATTTACAGTAAGATGAAACAAATTGTATTTTACTTTTAGTAGTAATTAGTAGTAAGTAGTAATTACTTTTTAAATATTGTTTATGTAATAGTTCCAGAAACTTATAGTGCGCCCTACGTGTAGGCGAGAAAAAATAGTTTTTGCTGTTTCATTTCGTCCAGTGAGTGAGAGTTCCGGTGGCCTACTCCCTCTCCATCATCCCATCACCTTTTCCATCACAGCCCCTGCCCCTTTCCGTCAGTTATCTCTTTCCTCCATCAGATGTATTATTCTTATCCAGCAGGCTGGTAATGCACTAGTAATGTCTATGGATGACTATTTTGTAAAATCTCGGCATTCAAGAACTTATAATTACAAGAAAAATAATTTTCAGTCTTCTGATTATAAATTAGAATTTCATGACTATGAAGATTATATATTAATTTCATATCCTTTTGGGAGCATATTTTCAAAAACACTTACCAGTAAATACAAACTAATACAAATAATTAATTTTAAGTGTTTTGGTATCTATCTCACTCAATAGTTGATTAAATCTTGAATACAACCTGTATTAAAACATATTTTTTTTGCATATGTCAAACCATGCGTTGCTATTTAAATTAAAAGTTGTTTTCTTAACTTTCCATTCGAACAATTAGTGCGTTTATGACACTTTAATGAAGTTAGAAGTGTTTAATAACAATGTTTTTCACTGCCGTTGAATATGTAAACATAATTATTGCATGTATTTGCAGAGGTGGCATTGTTACTTTAAGACTTTATAGTGAAAGTTACCCTGACAGTCAACAACTTGTAATTCTGCAAGCAAAATTGCGTACTGTGTATCGTTTACGCATTAACTTGTCTTAGCTTGCCTTGTTTGTTTAGAAATGAGTGGAACACGTGGAAAATCAGAGACTAATGTAATCATTGACAATATGAAGTGTTATTCACAGGTAAGTGACTAAATAAATTCATTAAAAATAATACATTGTATAGCCCGAGTGCGGGGCTTTCATGGTTTCTCTAGAGTTAGCGACTGTTACTACATAAATGCAACAGGAAAACATATACTCGCAATAAAAAGAATTTTATATTTCTTGATATTCAAATATAGAAAAACCGTTTTTGAAATTATAAAGAAAAAATTGGTTGCCTGTAAAGTCGGTATACGGGCGAAAGTTTTACGTGACAACGACTTTGAGTGGTAAAATCATTTTAATGTGAATATTCATTCGTATAGTAGGAAGAAGGATGAAATAATAGTAACAATTTAAAACATTTATTTATACAAAGAATTATATTTAAAACATTAACTTATACAAAGAATCTCGCACTGAATTTCATATTAACAAAATTTTATTTTTACCTTTACACATACATACGTATTTATATACAAATATACATACAATAACTTGCAATACATTTGCGTCTCTGTCTCTCTCGCTCTTAGGCGGGCTAACTGTGCTCGAGTGGAAGGGACGCGTGCCTTTCTCTTTTTATGTCTGTCTCTCTCGCTCTTAGGCGGGCTAACCATGCCCGAGTGGAAGGGACGCGTGCCTCTCACTCGCTCTCATTGTGAGCGCATAACGTGAGCGGAGCGTAACGCAGTTTCTTGAAGTGTCACCCGGCAAACCAATTTATAAGACGTTGTCACGTCAAAAATAAGCCTGATCAAGAGTTCTTTGCCGGTCAAATCGAAGCTAATTTTTGCTTTTGATGTAAAGGTAGGAAGCACTCGATATTGATTAAAAATGTTTTACGTCTTTCTAAAAATTCATTTTTGTAGATCATCTATACGATTGCTTGCTCAAGAAGATGTAATTACGGGTGACATGTATAACACAACTTACCGTACTTACATCATTTTGTGTGATAGGCGAACAATAAAATCAATGCTTACTTCATGGTCACAGATGTGCTAATCTGAGTCCACAACTCCTGTACCCGTTGCGAGAACGTGAAAGGAGGCAGGTTGTTGGACAGTATGTCGGGTACGTATGAGGGGTTCGCCGCTTCGTCGACCAGCTGCAGTATCAGCCAGTGAGGATCCAAAGAGCTTGACCAGATCAGAGGGCATTGGAACAGTGCGGCGAAACTGAAATTAAGAAAAAATAATATTTAAAAGCAAACTTCTGGCATATTTTCTAATTTTTTTATTAATAGTTCTTAATTTCAATACACGCTTTCTTTTCCCAAAAAAAGGAGTGTAATTAAGCGTGTAAATAAATAAGTCCTATTTATATCAGACATTTATATATAAAATTATAAGAGTCCAATCGTAACGTAAGTTAATATTATGGGAGAAAGATTTCAGAAAGTAAGTCTGGGACTCAAAAATAAGGAAAATTCAAAGAAAAGTCAAATGGCAAAAAGTGAACGAATAAAAACATAAAGAAGTCAAGAGTATCATTGAAAATGTGAATAGGTTTATTAAGTTACTTTTTGTAATGTTAGCTTCTCTATTCTTTTGTCGCTGAAGTTTTTTTTTATTATAAATGTACATCATTTGAAAATTGCGCTCCTAACAATTATAAATAATAGAGCAGCTCGTTTTTCAGTATGTAATACAGAGTTCCATTTGCTTATATCGCAAAATAGTTTTTGTTTTGTTTACGTTCAAAAATTACATGTTTATGACGTTGTTTACTGCAAAAACCTTTGTACAAGTTATCGTTCGCGAATACACGAATTCGGACGATGGAAGTCCGGTCCTGACAGCGTCCAGTGCGTCGGTAATTAATCTACAAGTAACTAAACGGTGAAAAGTGTATTTAAGTATACTTCTATGTATTTCAGTGTTTATTTTATTTGTTTATTCAGTGTTTATTTTATCGTCTACATCATCGAACGCCGATCACGGTAGAACGTAACAGTATTTATACGTTATTTTGTTAAAAGTGACTTGAATAATAAATTACTCAATTGAATTTGAACGAAGTTTTAATTTGCCTTTGCAGAAAATTTGCTTACCCCGCGCTTACTTCACCGTAAAGCCATTCGACCACTGCTACGTCAAAATTAGTGTTTTGATTCTTTATGAGCTCTTGGACATTTTCGTGTTTCAGGGCATGCTCGTACACATTGAAAACGAAATCCAACATCACATCCAAATCATTGAGGTTCGGCTTGTCATTCAGTATGTTTTTCATGTTAAGTATTTTACCTGAAAACTTTTATAATTTTCAATCATGGCAAAAGCGTATTCTCTCAAATTAAGAAACACAACAGTACTGACTTGGCAAAACCTCATCTGGATAATTAAGAACAACCTGATGTAGGTTAGGCGGTGGGTCTTCGTGAGGAAACGGTGTTATGTACGTCACCTGGAATTAATATTTGTTTATGTATTAGGGAAACTATACTGTTACGCAAATTATACTTTTGGTACTAGTGAAAATCTAATTAATATAATTTAATTAAAAAAAGAAATAAGTTCAAACATGGAATTAATTCATCCAACATTCTACGAATATATGTATTTATAAATTTTCCAAAAATAAATAAATTAACAAGAATATTAAGTTTTTTTTTGAAACCGCTAAGATGGTAGAATAAGATTCTTATTATTAGATTTCAGTAAATTGTCCATTCGTTTACTTTTCCAAAAAATTCATTCTTTTTTTGGAGAAAGTTATGATTATCTCACAATTAGTAAGTCTGTATAAACAAAGTGAATCAAAGTCAAAAACCAGTCAAGATGGATGTTTGAATACCGTGTTCACGGTTCTGTAGCGACATTTCACCAAAGCGAAGCTAATTTGGGTTTATTATGTTTATTTCAAGTCATATAACATCTCATAAAATTGAAAATCTAGGTTCCAAATGAAATAGGAAGCCTAAAATCTTATTGTACTTAATGTCTAATTGGACATTTCGGCTGACTAACGTGTTCAGTTTGAAAAAGTTTATTAGTGAATAGGTAAAACGATGTTCTAAATTGAACCTTTATTTATGATTATTACAATGTCAACTACCTCGGGAAATTGGAAATGGAAACATAATTTGTAACAAAATTTTGACCATAGTAGACTATGGTCTAGAAGAAGAATCGTTAAACAAAAATATTACAAGTTCTACATTTACAATCATTAAAAGCGGTAGTCAAACGATGGCTTGGCTCCCTCTAGCCGCCTACAATCTAAATTAACATTAGCATTTTAAATACAAAAATAACGTCTCTAATCTGCAATACGTGTATACGACAGGAATATAGAATACGCGTCATCACGACTTAGCATCGTACACCTACCAAATTTCAAATTCATGAGTTATATGATTATCAAGTTAAACTTCTGTGACCAATTGAGCTAGATATGGATACAAGCGGCGTCTTATGAGGGTTCTCTTTCTCATTTTGATGAACAAAAATGTTGGAATTTAAAATAATAGAATTGTTGTAACAAGTTTTGGTCATTCCGTTGCAAGTTTCACACGTTTCATTGCGAGTTATGACTGAGGGACTTGGTCCTCAGACCCTTCACGTTGCCGCGGTACAGAGTAAATTAGGTTTTCGTCGTTCCTTCCGTAGTGGAATATCAAAAAGCGTAGGAAATGGCAATTTCCTTTAAATTGAGGTTTTGTCGGTACTTGATAAGAAAAAACCCAAAAACCTAATTCCCTGATATATTTATGACTCAAAATAGCATCAAAATTCGTTTGATCGTTATGACATACAAATCAAATAGAAAGTTTCTAGATATGTTTAAAAAATAATATAGTACTACACAACATACATTGAAGAAACAAATAGAATTTAATTCGCCCATTTATAAATGCGACTGTATTAATTATTAAAAAAAAGGCCAAAAGTGCGTCGGGCCACACGCACTGGGTTCCATAGCTGCCCGTTACAATATAAAAGGGAGCTTTGCGTTTCATATTATGAACATATTAATTGAATTCATAATTTAACGACTAATAGTTGACTTAAGTAACTTATCGATTATTTTTTTTAAGTCTCAAAGTACATTTTATAAGGTGTCATTACTAGTTAATTTGTAAAGCCTTCTTAGTTGTGATAGTTTTCCTTTTTAACCGACTTCAAAATTAAAAGGGAGGAGGTTTTCAATTCGACTGTATCTTTTTTTATATTTGTAACCTCAGAACTTTTGACAAGGTGAACCGATTTAAATAATTCTTTTTTTATTTGAAAACTGGCGCTTCCCGTGTGGTCTCATTTCAATTTGGTTTAGTTTTGACAATGGCATCCACGAGAAACTCATATAAATCTTAAATTAGCATTAAATATGTGCGCGACAAATGAACGTAAACTCAATATCACGCCAACCCATTTTGATGATTCTTTTTTTATTTAATGGAAAGGATTTACTTCAAGGGTAGTTTGATGAGAGTTTCGTTAGGTACTGATTATGGGATCCATGACAAAGTAACGGAACTCTTCAATTCTTAGGAGCAAATTAACAATACTCGGCGGAATCTTTTATAGGCTATCCGGATATTTGAATCAACTACCGTAATGTCGTTATCGTCAAGTAATTGTCGTAATCGATATGATGATTAATGGAACTCCTTAACGGCTTACAGTAAGGGTGTGATCTATGAGCAGCACGCTTAGTAGGTTTACCCATATTCAATCAAATTAATGTACTTCAGATACAGTAAAAATCAAGAAATAAACAAAAATTTTAACAAAAAAAAAACCGATTTCAAAAAAAACTATTCTAAAACAAGTCAATATGCACTAAAATCAACACATATCAATGAATAGTAAACAATGATCAAAATAAATTTTATAGTTCTCCTAAGTGAAATTAAATGAAAAGTATTAGACTACTTAAAAGCCAATCAAATTATTACGATTATATAACGTAGTTACAATTATTGTCATTTTTGGAGCAGTTGTCTATTGCTAGATATATTGTAGTGTTTCCTTAGCTGACAGCGACTCCAAAAATAACAATAATTATAACTACATTATATTATTGTAATAATTTGATTAATTTTTAAGTAGTCTAATATTTTTCATTTCATTTTACTTAGGAGAACTCTAAAAAATATTTTGATCATTGTTTGTTATTCATAGGTATGTATTGAGTTAAATTTGGAGTGGGTAGGTACCTACATATTGATGAGTAGAAAACGCAAGTTGATTATTAAGTTGTAAAAGAATACGCAATTATTTTTTTAGATTTTATTGGATATTAATTTGTTTAGGTATATTTTTTTGAAGTCGGTTTTTTTTTGTTAAATTTTTGTAATTTCAATATAGTAAATATACTACTGTCGTGACTTTTTTTCATATACCCAAGAATAATCAATTGGCTGGTAGAAGGGGACATTTGACACACACACACAAAACTTAACATTTTAGAGCTTAATAATTTGCAAACGAATATCAGAACCGAAAAGTTAATTTCAGAGTATTTAATATTTTTCAATAACCTATAAAACGGTACCACATATCACGGGATAGACTAAAAAAGTCACTCTACGTATAAAAGAGGTGCCTTAAAGAGAATTATTATTTTTCAATTTTCTCGGCAAGATTAATATTTATACCTGTGCAAAATTGCAACTTTCGATTACTAAAGGCCTCTTTTACACCTCCTTTTAAGGTAACTTTTAAGAAAAAAGCATTTTAAAATAAAATTTGAGTTCCATGTCCTCCTTTTAATGGTTGTTCAGGCTAAAAACCCTCAAAAGTTTTATTTTAAGAGTGACCTTTTGTTAAATTTCAATTTAAAAGGAGGTTGTGGAAGAGGCTCTAAGAGTCTGAGCTAAACCGCTGACAGACGGACAGGCGGACGGATATGGCGAAACTATTAGGGTTCTTCATTGACTAGATAACCCTAGAATTTTATGTAATAGAAGCAGAAAAAAAAACAATTTCATTAAACGTAAGATGTACAGTTAATCGATGAGGGACGTTTAATCATCGCTAATAAAAGAATTCTTAAGTATAATCGCTAATAAAGGAATTTTTCGTGCCAAAAGCAATTTCTTGGAGAAGACCTAGCAGCATTGCTGTTAGTCGCAGTTCTTTAATAATCCTCACGGATCGTTGAAAATGTGTCACATTCAGAAACTTTCATAACCACCCAACTCCGACACTTCGGTCTGTGTATTAGCGAAATATCCCATATTTTATGATATCATAATCATCGGGAGATAGAAATCTAATTTCCTTGAAACCGCACTTAAAATAATTCTTCCTCATACAATTTAAAATTCATGATTAAAATAAGAAAAAAATGTGAGTTTATTTTTCATTAACGAGTACAAATATAAAGTCTTTCATATTTGAACTGTAAGTGACTGCTGATTGTCGCAGTTAATAGTGACCCTAGTTACTACGCTGAGGACTTGGGTTCGATTCTCGTACAAGACAAACATTGATTTTATTAAAAATTAATGTGAATTTATTTAAAAAAAAGTATATGTATATTCTGTAAACTATATAATCCAAAGTACAAGCTTCGTTTCTTAATTTGGAACTAGATGATGCTATGTGTGTGTGTGTGTGTGTGTGTGTGCGTGTGTGTGTAGTTCAGATGTCATTATTTTAATCCAATTGAAAGCTAAAGAAAACTTATCCATCAACAAATGGGCTGTTTGTTATAACTTCATCTAATTAGATTGTGTTTATCAATGGCGAATGACCTTCGTGAACGATGACTTGATAATATTGACGAAGCTCAAATAGCTGAGTTAGTGTGTCAAGTTATCTGATGAATGATGACGACGCTAAATATAGCGTCATTTCATTTTTCTATTTTGTACATGTCATATATCGTGACTGTTGAATGGTCGCATGAGGCCATGTGTTATTGTCAGACATAACTCATAATGCCATAAACATAACCCACGATGTTGTACTAATAAAGACTTTACAAGCAACTTAGTCAAGTTCCTTTACAATCTGTACTATAAAGAGTCAGTAATACTGTAACACGCAATTGGGGCACGTCGATATGTATTTTTATTTTGATATCTAACTCAGAGACTTTTCATGGGTAATAGTTGTAGAAATTATGGAAAACTCGACATAGCGTTTCATAAAATCATTTTTTAATAAAAATATAAGAAAACTTTACACATCAGTACGAAAATTTCATAATTTTAGTAACATATCCAAAAGTAAAATATGAACAAGGACTGGAAATTAACAAGTATGAGAATTTATATATTTAATATAATAATCGTTCCTAAAAAGTAGTAGCTCTAAATACTGGTTCAATGATATTAAAAAAAATCAGTGATAAGAATTAAAATCGATTTCAAGGAAAGATTATATAACAAAAACAGTAGATAATATTTAACATGACACATCACATTTATAAAAATATGACTATCAAAATTTTGATTCATATTTTTTATAAATTTCAGCCAACGAAACACTACAATATATCTAGCAATAGACACCGACTCCAAAAATAACAATAATTTTGACTACATTATATCATCATAATAATTTGATTGACTTATAAGTAGTCTAATATTTTTCATTTCATTTTACTTAGGAGAACTCTAAAACTATTTTGATTATTGCTTGTTATTGATAGGTATGTGTTGAGTTAAATTTGAAGTGGATAGATATCTACTTTGCATAGTAAACACATAGATCGTACCTACATATTGATGAGAAGAAAAAGTAAGTTGATTATTAAGTTGTAGAAGAATACGCAATTATTTTTTTACTTTTTAGTGCATATTATTTTTTTATGGAATAGGCCTTGTTTTGAAGTCGGTTTTTTTTATTTATATTTTTGTTTTTAAATCTATGGGTCCTACACGTTGTAATATACATTGACAAGAATGCGGGCCATCATTAATGATCGTGTTATTATTTAAAACCTCATCTCTGAACTTACGACAACTGTTCTTTTTCTTTACAACTGTTGTATTAAACAATCTGATAGCAAATAATTGCAGAAGTTGCTATTTATACTATTCCAGAGCGCTCTTTGCTTATCCGAGCCTGTCTATACAAAATGTGAGACAATCCATGAAGACAACACACAAAGCGTTAACTCACCGATGTCAATAATACTGTAAAAGAAAGACACGCAAATATATATCCGGCTTTTTTTATATATATGCATACTTCTTTTCAAGTGTGATAACACACGAGACACGCATGAAAAAAACAAATCCAGGTCAAAAGTTCCTACCTCGTGCCCGGCGTTCAACAGATGCTCCACGTAGCCGTTGCCGAGGATCCCGTGACTCGGCGCCGGCAGCGGGAACATGAGGAGTACTTTGAAGGCTTCGATTGTCCATATCATCGAGCTGATGATGCACAGCACTACACACTCTTTGAGCATCTTTGTCGTACTGATTTTTCTCAATTGCAATTTTGAAATAAATCCGAAGTGATATTAGACAGAGAATTCGAAAGGTGGTAAGATCCTGAACACTAAATCAATACTTTTTATAATAATTTTTAGCTATGAAGACGCGTAAATTGTCACATTAAATTAGTTCGCTTTTACTTTTGCCATCGACCCGGTTGTCGGATGCAGCGATCAGCTCTAAAACAGATATTAATATTAATCATAAGTAGGTGGTTGATACATTGTTCGATTTCCCCAAGAGTCTAGTTTATCGAATTCAACACATTCCGCTTTGTAAATTGTTACGTGAAAATCGACAAACACCGTAAACAACAATAATCACCGTTACAATTTTCTGTATTGCCGATATCCGTCGTATTTTTATTAAGATTGCCGATTGGATAAAGTTAAATGTTTAATGATTTATCTACTATACTGTACTATATACGTTGCATTAATGAATGTGTATTATGTGGCTGCAATGTCAGTTTCTTGTTATGCACTTTCCTACTTCTTTACTGAACAAAGTTCAAATTATTTACTAATACCGTTTTCTTTAGAGTTTCGAATTTTCAACTAATTTTCTTATACGAAAGCAGCTAAGTAAGTTTACGATATAAAATATTGACAGTAGTTAAATATTGTTTTGATTCAGGCCTCCTTTTGATTGCCGGCGTCTAATTTTATAACGAGATATAAAAAATAAGGAAATTGGGGAAAAGGAACAACAAAATATTTTTTTTTTTACAAACGTCCTCACTTTTAATACGCCAAATTGAGCTAACACACTGTACAACAAGAAACGATGATTAAGATGTGAAATGATCAAATAGAGTACCCCCGCGAGCCCACGTTTACATTAGTTACAACCAATAAATTGATGAATTACAATTACCCGAAAACTCAACGTTTACACTTACAAACAGTCGTACACATCACGACAGAGATCCGAAGAAGGACTAGAACCCAAGCAGATCAATTTAAAGTTTTATATGAGTATCATTGGAGACGTGCGCAAGCGTCTAGTAGTGACTAAGTGTTTTTTTTTTTTTTGCAAGTAACAGATAACGAGTTGAATATACGTCCGCGGGTCGTTGCGACAGACGCGTGATTGTAGTGTGGGCGCCGCCGTCGTTGTGTACTCTTAAATTAGATTTAAATACACAGCTAGTTTGTGTACGGCAAACTCTAATCAGAGCCTCGCCGTGATAAGAATGGAAAATATGTTTAAGGAAGTCTTTGTGTTTTGTCTTGATTGCGCTAAGTTGATAAATAAAAAAAACACAATGCAATAAAAAACAAGCAAGTACAAGTAAGCTACCCAGATATCATAAGTACGTATCAAATCTTTGAATCAGTAGCTGATTGTTGAGTCTAAGTCTCAGCGGTCCCTCGAACCAACATCGCTTGCATAATGATTTATTACCTACTTCTTATATTGAACTCAAAGGGCCAATATGTTTTATTTTAAGGATATTGTTTACGACAGGGATTTTTAAGAATTTTTATTTATTTCTATATGAACTTCATTTCTAATCCACTAATATTACAAATGTCCACCTGAGGGGTTTACTTCATATGTTTTGCTCTACATTGGAATGTCATATGACAAAACATGAATCGTTTGAGATGGCCGACCAATCAGTTCAATGAAAATGAATAAATGCTCGCGCATCCGCCCGTGTTAACATGGAATGTATTCCTTCATCTTACATACCTACCAGCGATCTCTTTTCAATAATGATCGAAGTGATCGATAAATACATCTGTTCTCGATTTCAATCCCGATTCTAATGTGATTCTCGTCCCAATAAACTTAGATTCTACCGACATCAGTCCCACTTGGAGTTAGAAGTCGGTATCACTCTCGGCTTCAAAACCAATTCGGTTCTACATTTTTCTGACCCAGTGTCCCGCTTTTAATTCCAATGCCGCTTACAACGTATTGGTTACTATTTATTTGAAAAACTAAAGCTATAATATCAATTTTCATGACCCTTATTTTAGAGCTACCCAATTTATCATACAAACACAACCTCCATTTTATTCCCTTTAAGGTTAAGTTTAGCACAAGCCCAGAAATACATGTCCCTTTAATGAAAAAAATCCTTTCACCAATTGTTATGAGTTTAATAAAAATTTAATTATGCTTTCATACAAATCTTCACCCATCTTTTCACCTCTTTAGGCATTAAATAACAAAAACAGCTTTCTTAGTATTTATATATGTTATTATAGAAATACAGTGTCAAAACATTTTGGCAAAGCTTCCTAGGAGCAGTGGTAAGCCAGTGAGTCTAGGAAGCTTCAATGTCATGGATATTCCAATATCAAAATATTGGAACATCGATGAATAAGACATCCAATAGGGAGACATAATTTCATATGTATGCATTTACGGCAGTTAAGTGAGCTAATGCAAATGACAAAGACTATAATATCTGCACCTGTTAGAGCACTTAACTTGTCGTAGTTCAGTATGAAACCCGTGTAGTGAAGTAATGTAAACCTCCTTACTTTTAAAATATACCAGACTTTAAGTGTAACTTTAAATTGAGATGTAACAGAATTCCACATTTCAAATTTAAGTGTACCTTCTGCTTAAATCTAATGTTTTACAACTGCTGCAAAAGCTTCGTATTTCCCATCTTTTCCCACTCGGTTGGATGAAAAAAAAGTTGTTGTATTTGATCAAATTAATGCAAGTGAAGTCAATTCGAAATAATAGCTGTTAAGTGATTACTGCTACCTGTAAGCTCATTCTCATAGAGTAGACCCTATCACATTACAAATGCCGGTCTATTTTGGCTTTGGTTTTGCGCTGGTGAGTTCAATGCCGATTTAGACGGTAGTTATATACTATATCTACAGTTTCTACATAACGTAGGTATTTGTCAATTTATGACCGTTTTGCCGCCCACTTCGTGTCACATTTTAGTAGGTAAATTTACGTAATAAAGAACTTAGCAATAACCATTTTCGATCCCAATTCTCCTCATGACTTTGTTCTAAGTTATGTTTTTCATTTCATTCCAAGCAAATAAGAAAGGGGCATAAAAGATGAAAACGCACCGCATTGAAACTGTCTTTGCTCAACGATTTACACAAGTCACACACTCTTTCATAATTACTCGGATGGCCAGTGTCTGCAACATCAAAAACTACTCCTTTGGTAAGATAAAAGGCATCATTCGGTCTTTGATCTTGCCTTGGAATTATATTCACAATGAATAATTCCCACGAGTTAACGGCCAGGTGAAGTAAAACACTTCTTATTTGCCGTCCACGTTACCATACACGTTCTCAATTCTTTCAATTCATAGCCCTAATTTTTATTTTGAGGTGATTTTGTTTTAATCATTATCCTAGATATCAAAATCAGCTGAGATCGCCGTAGATTGCATATCGATATTGTAAATTAGACAGTCTAGGACAAGTCATTAGATTTAATTGTAACTAATTAACTTAAAATGATTTATCGATGTGGTCTAGTTAACTGTTACAAAATGCACGAATATTGAAAATAAAGAATAATAAATAAGTTTATTTCTGTAACTGTGTGTTGACTTCTTTCGAAAACTATGCATATACGCCATGTCGTATTAAATCAAAAAGTATTGGACTTGTTGAGAGCTATCTGTGTCAATTCAAAGGGGAATAAATTTTTGAACTTCCAGTATATTAAGAATAGACAGAACGAAATCTCGTACAGTCTGTTTTAATGCAAAATCTAATTCCGTGTACATTTTTGCGAAATGCATCGGCCAAGACGTTTTATTTTATATTAAGCAAGGCCGTGTGTGGTTCAGTATAATCAGAGCCTGATTAACCCTTAAGCTAATTAGGCTGCAGCCTAGGGCACGAGGATCGGGAGAGCGCTAAAATCGTGTATTCGTATGCACTATTAGTCTAGCATCATTGCATCTACCCTACATATTTCAACTAGACCGACACAATACACTATAACTATATGCGCTGTGAAGTGAAAAGGCTTGGGAGCCTTTGATTTTACCAATAAATTTTGAAATTTTAAAAAGCGCGCCTAAAATATACACCGAGTTGTCACTCGAATCAGTCGGTGGTCGAGCGAGTGAGTGAGCTGGCAACATCTCAGCGCGCCGCGCGCGATGCAACACATCAACGACGCGCGGGGACTCCCCGGGGGTTAATAGTTAGTATACTTTGCCGCGCTTCATTCATTTGTCTTATTTCTCTCGTTAATCGTCGCCCGTCCGTCATATTCGTCCGTTTCTTGTGATTGATATTCATTGTCCTTTCCTTAGTGTTTCCGTGTATTTTTTAATACTAATAATAATTTCCGCTGCACTATCGCCAGCGGTCTCGCGCTGGTCCCTCTACCGCGGACTGCTCTTACGTTTCTCCGTCCGGCACTAGCCCTATAGCAGCGACGACGGCGACGAGCTACAATGAGGACGAAATTCTAATAGAAGAAAAGCCGTCTATTCCGTCAAGTGACCCTGCACTGTGGCAAGTAAATGATGAATTTCGAGATTATGTTATTAAAAAAGGACTGCAACAAAACGAAAAATTTGATTTTTCCAGATCAGAAAGGCAATATAAAAATCAAAAAAGGTTTTATATAAAAATATGTTTGAGATAAAGCTTGTTAATGGCGAAATTGCGAAGAGAAGCTGGTTAGTATACTCAGAATCCACAGGTCGCTTGTTTTGTGGTCCTTGAAAATCATATGGAGGAACATCCGTATTTGCCAAAAGTGGATTAATGACTGGAAAAGTTTTAACTTAATAACTGATCATGACAATTCTCGGGATCATCGTAAATTTTTGGGACGATATGTATGTAGAGGAAACCTTTTACAACGATTGGATACCCAAATAGTCAAACAATATAATGAAGAAATAACTTATTGGCGAAATGTATTACTACGTGTAATAGAAAAAAATAAGTGTTTAGCTTCTCGTGGGCTTCCATTTCACGATCAAAATGAAATTATTAGATCTGTACTAAACGGAAATTTTGTCGGCTGTATTGAGCTCATATCTGAATTTGATCCTTTCATGGCTGAACATTTAGTGAGCTTTGGACAGAAAGGCAGAGCTTTTCCATGATACTTGTCATCCTCTATAATCGATGAATTTATTTTGCTTCTCGCTGACGAAGTTCGGTATTCGATTATAGGAGGAATTAAAAAAGCAAAATATTACTCTATTAGCATTGGTTTCACTCCAGATATTTCACACACCGATCAGTTGATATTTATAATTCGTTATATTTTGCCTGACGGAGAACCTGTCGAACGGTTTGTCACATTTTTACTAAATTGCGGTCATAAAGATGAAGACATGGAGAAGGTTGTTCTTGCGACGATTGATAAAACTTTGGAACATAATATTAAAGAACATCGTGGCCAAATTTATAATAATGCTAGCAATATGTCTGATCAATACAAAGGTCTTCAGTAAAGAATTAAAGCTGTAAATCCTCTGGTTCCTTTTGTTTATTTGCAGCACATTCTCTCCAACTCGTGGAATTGGCTGCTGCAGTAAGTAGTGACGAGTCAACTGCTTTTTTTTATACTGGGACAACTATACATTTTTTTTTCTGGATCTACAAGCAGATGGCAAGTTTTGTTATCTAAATTGGATGAAAAATCGTCGGTACTAAAAAATTTAGGTAAAACTCGATGGAGTGCGCGAGCAGAAAGCGATTTATACTTAAAAAATAACATCCAAATACTACGACTATCTAATAGGGGACAGTTAAGATTACGGGTAATACGAAAAATGTCAAGTGCGAAATCTATCACTTTGTAATTTAAAAACTTAAAATTTTCTGAAGTGAAATCTATAACAAATCGGGAAGTTGTTTGTGTGTTTATTATTTTTGGAAAACTAATAGATCTGGACACTATCGGAATTAAGACCTCGCAGGCGAACCAAAAAAATCTTATCACTATAATTTTTCTTGTTTTTGAATTCTTTCAAAAGCTTACATTTTATTACGTTCTGATGCAGTAAATCAGCCCTAAACCGGCACTGGGCTAACAACATCGTAGTCATGGTATGGGTCAGCAGCAGTGTGCCTGATCACACGACCTAGAGACCGGGTTATGTGGGAATTTTACCCACTAATAACAATCCCTTGGGGTGACTCTATATTTAAAGCTAATATCCTATGATGATAGTCACAGGTGCAGCTGCTTTGCCGGGCGCCAAAGAGAGTCTTAAACTAAGCAGTCAGTGCTTTGTTTGGGGACTTCGCGGCGCGTGATTATATGTTATGTGATTTTTGAGCGAACTTCCCGGCTCGGTATGGGATGAAAAAAGAGATTTATCTTAAACGAGTTAAAATTTGTTATTTTTAATCGTCTCTACGACAGAGCCGTGTTTAGGTAATAATAATTATTAGCAATTTTTCTACCAGATTTGATGTGGCCTTAAATGATTTCGCTAGATCCGCGAGTTCGTTAATATCGATGATCGATTTAACCGACATAATTTGACTTAATTTATCCGTAGACACATCGCTATTAGTTTTAAACGGGTTCTTACGGCGACCTGCTGTTACATTGGCGTATGAAATATTTTTTTGAGACCGCGCGAGAGCGCTCGATGCGGCGCGGCCATATCGGTCGGAGAGTTATATTGTCTTTGCTATTCCTATTTGGAAGTGGGTATTTTTTGGGAGCGCGCGGACATCCCAAGTAATTGGCCTTGTGGCCAGACCTGTTACAAAGAACACAGGCGGGCGGGCTGTATCTTTGTTTCTAGTTCATGCTGCAGTGGCATGGTCGCCCAGACAGTTAACGCGACGTACTTTCCTAAAACAGTTCTTACAACTGCGACCATATAGTTGACAGATATGACACTGTCCTGGTGTGCTTTTTTTTTGGGGTAATTCCACTTTAATCCCTGAGAGGGAGCACTTAGTATTGAAGAAGACATCTTTCACGTTATCTATAGGAATAAGTCGGCAGGGACCAATACAAGGTCAAGCGGTTCACGGTTACAATTCGTGACGCGGCGGACCACCCGCACAAGATTTTATTGTGCTAGGTCTGTTTTGACATCTTTTAGCAAAAATTCTTTCGGTACACCCTTGAGAACAACACGAAACTCGCGTTCTTCTTTTAGGGAGTAGGTGTGATAGGCAGCTTTCATAGTTGCCAATAAATTAGACAGATTACTAAAATGTGTGACCGATTCTGGCTGGACTATTAGTCCTTTATTTTTGATATTATAATATTTTTTAATTCGCATTGTCTGTAAATTTCTGAAAAATGTTCTTTTACCCAGAGATAAATGAGGGGGCGGTCTCTGCACCTTGCGTTTGACAGAGATGGGGGGCGTGTCAATGTCACCTTCGACGCTGAGTTCTGAATTTTCGGATTTTATCGATTTATTATCCGGTTGGATATTTGACAAGATGTTCTTCTTAGCACCCGCATTGCGCCACGAAGTTGTAGGGGTGGGTGCTAAGGAAGCGTCCTGAGAGGGTGCAGACCCTGAATTAGTTTTGGCTTTATTGACCTTAGAATAAAAAGAAAACCTGGGCCATGTGTCACTGCGCCTGAGGCTTCCAGCCTCGCTCGGCGAGCCGTAAGGCTTTAGACTCTAATCAACGGTTCCTCTTCATCGTTAGAGTCGTCGGAGCCCAAATCGGGTTCGGACTCGTCAGACAAATAATGGACCGTAGTCCTCGACCTTGGTTCTCTTTCAAAATCCATTTCGGAATTTGAATCAGGCGAGGCAGGCGAGGCAGGCGAGGCGCAGTAATGCTCGAAATATTTTGGTAAGCCGCATTCGGCTAAAAGTGATTTTACTTTCGCTTACATATTAACGGTAAAAACGAGAGCGCTCAGACAAACAACAGACCGCCGTCGCCGTTTCCCGCGCAAATAACCGACGCTGCGGTACCGGTACGATGTAAAATGTACATAAATTATTTTTTGCATCTTTATCTTCTGTCTTATTCTATCGCTGAAGCTTTTTATAAATATACATATTGATATACTTTGCACACTACGCTCATAACAATTAAAAAGTAATAGAGTAAATTTGCCATTAAATAATAGAGGGTTCCACTTGCTTATATCGAAAAATGCGATCACAAGTTGTTTTAAAAAATCTACGAAATTCTAATCATCTAATTATTATTATATTATGCTTTGTTTACGATCAAATACTACACGTTTTTGGCCTTGTTTACTACAAAAACCTTCTGTCGAATATACGAATTTGGGCGATGGAAATTCAGTCCTATTAGCGTCCAGTAAGCCTAGCACGACGCCCTAGAAAAGAATCTCTCTGTAGGACTGTCCTTCTCGTGCAAGGTAATAAATGAAAGAGTTAGCCCTATAGAGAGACTTGTGTTTTGTCATAGCATTATGTCATGCTAGGCTTGCAGTGCGTTGATAAATAAGGAACAAGTGAGTAACCAAGCAAAGAAAAGTGTATTTAACTATACCCCTTCTATTTGATTTAGTGTTGACATTTTATTATCTTCATCCTCGACGCTCGATTATGCTAGAACGTAAGAGTATTTATACATAATCTTATTAAAAGTTACTTCATTTTTAAAGTTAAATTACTCAATTGAATTTCAAGGAAGTTTTTTCTGTACCATCAGTCGTGCAATCCAAATAGAAAATTTTCTCACCCCGCGCTCACTTCACCGTAAAGCCATTCGATTACGGCCACGTCGAAATTCTCGTTTTGGTCCGTCATGAGCTTTTGAACGTTTTCGTGTCTCAGGGCGTGCTCATGCACATTGAAAAAGAAATGCATCATCCGGTTCAAATTGATGTTCTGCTTGTCACTCAGTATATTTTCTATGTTAAGTATTTTACCTGAAAACTTTTATAATTTTTAGTCACGGCCAAAGCGTAGTCTCCCAAATTAGGAAACACAACAATACTAACTTGGCAAAACCTCATCTGGATAGTTCAGAACGACCTGATGTAGGTTAGGCGGTGGGTCTTCGCGAGGAAACGGTGTTATGTACGTCACCTGGAATTAATATTTGTTTATGTATTAGGGAAACTATACTGATACACAAATTACATTTGTTGCACGAGTGAAAACTTAATTAATATAATTTAATTAAAAAAAAGAAATAAGTTCAAACATGAAACTTATTTCATCCAACTTTCCACGACATATGTATTTCTAAATTTTCAAATAATAAATAAATTAACACGAACATTGAGATTTTTTTTAAAACCACTAAAATGATAGAATATTATTCTCATTAATCGATTTTAGTAAATTGTCTATTTGTATACTCTTCCAAAACATACATTGCTTTTTTTGGAGAAATTTATGATTATCTCACAATTAGTAAGCCTGTATATTCATGCGTGCACGCATGTATGTTTGCATGTGTATGTGTGTCATTCTGATGTCATTATTTTAATCCAATTTAAAGTCAAAGAAAATTTATCCATCTACGAATGGGCTGTTATAACTTCATCTAATCAGATTATTTTTATCAATGGCGAATAACTTTCGCGAACGATGACTTGATAATATTGACGAAGTTCAAGTAGCTTAGTTAGTGTGTCAAGTTATCTGATGAATGATGACGACGATATATTGGGCGTTTCAAGTTTCTATTTTGTACATGTCATACATTGAGACTGACGGATGTGCGCATGAGGCGATCTGTTATTGTCAGACATAACTCATAATGCCATAAACATAACTCACGATGTTGTACTAATAAAGACTTTATAAGCAACTTAGTCAAGTTCCTTTACAATCTGTACGATAAAGAGTCAGTAATAGTGTAACACGCAATTTGGGCATGTCGATTTGTATTTTTATTTTGATATCTTACTCAGAGACTTTTGATTAGTAATGGTTGCAAAAAGTAGGCAAAACTCGACATGACATTTCAAAAATCATTCTTTAATAAAAGTATAAAAAACTACAGACATCAATATGAAAATATCATAACTTTAGTAACATATCCAAAAGTAAAATATAATTAAGGACTGGATATTAACAAATATGAGAATTTATATATATATATATATACGATTTTTCTATTATATATATATATAATAGAAAAATCGTCCGTAAAAAGTAGTAGCTCTAAATTTCGGTTCAACAGGATTAAAAAAAATTACAGTCATAAAATCGAGATCTAGGAAAGATTATGTAACAAAAACTGTAGATATTTTTTAACATGCCACATAACATTTATAAAAAAATAATATATTGAGAATTAATCATTATCTAATACTAATACAAAATAATATATAAACTATTGTGTAATACAAATGTTTTAAGGTACATATCCCATCGTATAGTAATACCAATTAAAATACATTTTTTGGTGTATTTCATTTTTATCTGTATTCGGTGGTCGAATAGCATTTTTTCGGTATTGTTATAAATACATATCAAATTTTGCATTAGTTTTTATTACTGAAAAATCTACCAGTTGTCAAACAGTAAATACCATTGAATGCAATCTCAACGCGCAAAAACTAGTGAGTGTTGGTGTTTATTCAACACATTACCTCCAGCGAACCGATAACAGAGTGGCTTAGTGGATAGGTTGGACTTTAAATTTAAATCTATGGGTCCTGCACGATGTAAAATACGTTGACACGCATGCGGCGCATTACTAATGATACGTGTAATTATTTAAAACCTCATCTTTGAACTTAGGGCAACTGTCCTTTTTCTTTACAATTGTTATATTAAACAATCTGATAGCAAGTAATTGCAGAAGTTGCTATTTATACTATTCCAGAGCGCTCTTTGCTTATCCGGGCCTGTTTATACAAAATGTGAGACAATCCATGAAGACAGCACAGTTAAAAAAGGGCATACACGAAGAGAGACAAACAGACAAATCTTTTAAAAATGGTAAATATAGATTACGTGCACATTCATACTTACTATATTTGTACACATGTATGTACAAACAGAGCCTGCTACACTGGGTGGTCGAAAATTCGTCCACTTTTGAATAATAACCACAGAGAATTCTGAATAAATAGTATATTTTCATAAATATTATAGTTTTATTACCATATGGGGAATATGGTACAAATAAATAGCATAGAAATAAATAGACTAATCCCGCATTTAAATCAAAATTCGTGGTCACCCTACACGGTGTGGATACGAGTACGATACGATGTCTCTATTCGATATCAAATGATAATTTTTTTGATTTTATTTTGTGACGATTCAGACTCAGTTATGAGATATTACTTACTATCATGTGAGAACGTGTTCGAGTTGTCCTTCAACTGCCAGGCATTTTTCAGTTCTTGAAATTGAGGCCAGATGCGCAGTATGTACGCAACGCCGGAGGCGTATTACCGCGAATTACTCCATAACGCAAAGTTATATCAAATCAAATCAAAAATCAAAGCCAGTAATGTGATTAAACCAAATAATCTGCCTGTCTAATAATTAAAGTAGCATCAAATAATCACTATCGATAAACAAAACACAGACTTAATTGCAAATGAATAGTGGTAAATAAATAACAACACGCAACAGTCAGATTACTTATTTCAAACCAATGACCGATGACCTATGTCCCGTCTATCTCATTCGGAAATTTGTGTCCGACTAATTGAATTTTTAAAAGTAAGTTTATCTAAAACAGTTCAATTGCGTTGAGGCGGTCACGAAGAATAAACGACACGACAGAACACGAGGTACAAGCAATTCTTAGTTTTTCCGTCTTCAAAACTAAATTTATTAGTTATTTTCTATTTCTAGCGATAACCTTAGTTATGCCACGCTAACAACTTAGCATTACAATTTGTAGCGATTATCAAAAGTTTAAAAATGAATGCTTTTTGTTATTATAAAATCAGCTGAGATCGCCGTAGATTGCATATCGGTATTGTAAAATAGACAGTCTGGGACAAGTTATTAGATTTCATTGCAACTAATTAACTTAAAATAATTTATTGATTTGGTCTAGTTTATTGTTGCAAAATACACGAATATTGAAAATAAAGAATAATAAATAAGTTTTTTCCCGTACCTGTGTTTTGACTTCTTTCGAAAACTATGCATATACGCCATGTCGTATTAAATCAAAAAGTATTGGACTTGTTGAGAGCTATCTGTGTCAATTCAAAGGGGAATAAATTTTTGAACTTCCAGTATATTAAGAATAGATAGAACGAGATCTCGTTCAGTCTGTTTCAATGCAAAATCTAATTCCCCGTACATTTTTGCGAAATGCATCGGCCAAGGCGTTTTATTTTATATTAAGCAAGCGCCATGTGTGGTTCAGTATCATCAGGGCCTGATTCACCCTGAAGCTAATTAGGCTGCAGTCTAGGGCGCGAGGATCGGGGGAGCGCTAAAATCGTGTCTTCGCATGCACTATTAGTCTAGCATCATTGCATCTACCCTAAATATTTCAACTAGACCGACACAATACACTAAAGCTAAATGCGCTGTGAGCTGAAAAGGCTTGGGAGCCTTTGATTTTAACAATAAATTTTGAAATTTTAAAAAGCGCGCCTAAAATAAGCTGACTTGTCACTCGATTCAGTCGGTGGTCGAGCGAATGAGTGAGCTGGCAACAGCGCAACTCGCCGCGCGTCATTAAACACATCAACGGCGCGCGGGGACTCCCCGGTGGTTAATAGTTAGTATACTTTGCCGCGCTTCATTCATTTGTATTATTTCTCTCGTTAATCGTCGCCCGTCCGTCATATCATGCACTCGCGTATATTCGTTTCTTGTGATTGATATTCATTGTCTTTTTTCTTTGTGTTTCCGTGTATTTTAAGGCTATTAGTAGTAATGAGAGTAGTTTGATAGTAAAAAAGCCAAGTGTAGCAGAATACAGAAAAAAGCATAAGAAAAGGAAAACATTTTAAAACATACTCGTAAAATAGAAACATTTTTTACGAACTCTGCAGAAATGAACGAAACGGTGACGAATGCTGCGCTATCGCCAGCGATCTCTTGCGCTGGTCCCTTTACCGCGGACTGTTCTTACGTTTCTTCGTCCGGCACTAGCCCTATAGCAGCGACGACGCCGACGAGCTACAATGAAGACGAAGTTCTAATAGAAGAAAAGCCGTCTATTCCGTCAAGTGACCCTGCACTGTGGCAAGTAAATGATTAATTTCGAGATTATGTTATTAAAAAAAAGGACTGCAACTAAACAAAAAATTTGATTTGCTCAGTTGAGAAAGGCAGTACAAAAATCAAAAAAGATTTTGATTTAAAAATATGTTTTACATGAAGATTGTTAATAGCGAAATTGTGAAGAGAAACTGGTTAGTATACTCAGAATCCAAAGGCGTGTTTTGTGGTCCTTTCAAATTATATGGAGGAACATCCGTATTTGTCAAAAGTGGTTTTAATGACTGGAAAAATTCCAACTTAATAACTGATCATGACAATTCTCCGGATCATTGTGAATGTTTGGGACAATATGTAAGCAGAGTAAACCTCTTACAACGAATGAATACCCAAATAGTCAAACAATATAATGAAGAAATAACTTATTGGCGAAATGTATTACTACGTGTATTAGAAAAAAATTAAGTTTTTAGCTTCTCGTGGGCTTCCATTTCACGGTCAAAATGAAATTATTGGATCTATACTAAACGGAAATTTTGTTGGCTGTATTGAGCTTATATCTAAATTTGATCCTTTCATGGCTGAACATTTAGTGAGATTTGGACAAAAAGGCAGAGGTTTTCCAGCGTACTTGTCATCCTCTTTAATCGATAAATCTATTTTCTCGCTGACGAAGTTCGACATTCCGTTATAAGAGAAATTAAAAAAAGCAAAATATTACTCTATTAGCATTTATTCCACTCCGAATATTTCACACACCGAACAGTTGACATTTATAATTCGTTATGTTTTGCCTAACGGAGAACCTGTCGAACGCTTTGTCACACTTTTACCAAATTGCGGTCATAAAGAGGGAAACATGTAGAAGGCTGTTCTTGCGACAATTGATAAAGCTTTGGAACATGATATTAAAAACTGTTGTAGTAAAAGTTATGACAATGCTAGTAATATGTCTGGTCAATACAAAGGTCTTCAATAAAGAATTAAAACTGTAAATCCTCTGGCTACTTTTGTTTATTGTGCAGGCATTCTCTCCAACTCGTGGTATCGGCTGCAGCGGAAAGTAGTGACGAGTCAGCTGCTTTTTTTATACTGGAACAACTATACAATTTTTTTTCTAGATCTACAAGTAGATGGCAAGTTTTGTTATCCAATTTAGATGAAGAATCGACGGTACTAAAAAAAATATGAAAAACTCGGTGGAGTGCACGAGCAGCCTTATACTGTTCATACAAACAAGTTCTGGAAGCATTAAACTCTATTTGCGAAGTTGAAAATGAAAGTAAAGATACCAAAGTAGAAGCAAAAGCAATATTAGAAAAATTGAAAACTATAGAAATTACAATAATGCTTTTGGAACTCTGTACTCGTAAAGTTTCACATCGTTAGTGCACAGCTACAAGCAAGTTCTGTTGATTTATCTAACGTCGTTACTCTTTAAGAGACATTACATGTTTATTTTGAAAGGTTGCGTAACCAAAAAGAGTTCGAGAATTTTGAATCAAAGGCAATCAAGAGATGCGAAGTGACCACATACAAAAAAGATGCAAGAAGAAGAAAGAAACCAAAATTTCAATTTGATTATATTAAAACGGGGCTACATTGAATTAGAAGGGAGACGATCTTTCATCGTTGATAATTATTATGCAGCTCTTGATTGTCTTAAGGTGCACTTAAAAAACCGGTAAATTATTTATAATACCGTAAATACAGAGTTTGTTCTTATGGAAACTGCATGAACTAGACGACAGTGAATATATTAGAAACAAAGCAAAGGAGTTAAAACAACTATATACCACTGATTTAGAAGAAACCCTTGCAGAATAATGCGTCCATTTGCGCAGTTTTTTAAATCTGACACTGAGGTCGAACATTCTATTTCTATCAGAACCCCAAAGAGTTTGTTGCAGTTAATAAAAATTTTAATATTTTATGCTTGATCCCGAACGTGGAGATAATATTAAAAAAATTTTTAACAATGAGTGTTACCAACTGCAGCAGCGAAAGGTCTCTTTCAACACTTAGAAAAGTAAAAAAAAATACTTGCACTTCACACTTCGCCAGCGAAAACTTGTAGCGCTCTCGCTAATGTATATAGATAGTAATTTTTTCAAACTAATAAAATTGAAAAAATTGTGGAAAAATTTACAAACGCTAAAACACGAAAAAGGACTTTTGTATAAGCTAATAATAATTACTGAATTACTATAATTTTCAAATAAATCATTAATCACTTTCAAAAATGTTTCACTTATATGATGCCACTCGTCTTTTTAGGGTTCCGCACCCAACTGGTACAACGACATTCTATTACTACGACTCCGCTGTCCATCGGCCACCAGTCTGTATCTCATGAACCGTGATAGTTAGACAGTTGAAATTTTCACAGGTAATGTGTTTCTGTTACCACTATAACAACAAATAACAAAAACAGAATAAAATAAATATTTAAGGGGGCTCCCATATATTGTAACAGTGGTAGTTTTAAATATATTCACAGAATATTTACTTATATTATTCACTTCACAAATAAACAATTCAATTAAAATAAATCAAATATTTAACGGGGCTTCCATCCGTACAACACACTTGATTTTTTTTGCAGTTTTTATAGATAATGGTACGGAACCCTTCGTACGCGAGTCCGACTCGCACTTGGCTGTTTTTTTTTAAAGATAGCAACTGAAGTGTAAATATTTAAAAAATACTTAAAGTCGAAGAAAGGTCACACACTAGATGGCCTCTAAATTTTCTATAGAAACTAAGCCAATACAAGTCATGCGGCCAAACACGACGTGGAATTTCTACTTGGTAACTTGCAGTTATGGGTTTGGTCGTATAATGCGTGAGGTGCTTTGCCTTTATGCAGGGTCAGAAAAAAAAATTGTTTGCCTCTCTAAAGTTGAATGTCCTGCAGATTAATAGATCAGAAAACTTTTATAGGTAGTATGAACCATATTAAAATTTTCACACTAGCAAACAAAGACATAACTAATAATACTACTTTTTAGGCCGACCGTAAGACACCTAGCGGGGGCGAGTCTTCATGATTAGCCAAGGGCGGTCAGAATCCTTGATCAGTCGCTGAGAATAATATAGTAATATAGCCTTTGACCGCGCCCGAGCTCTAAATGACTTTGATATTGCTGAACTTTAGTTTGATTTGGTTTATGTTTTGGTTTAGTTAATCATTTTAATACTTACTTCGTAGTACAAAGAAGTAAAAAAAATATATGGTACATTACTGCTCTCTCGAGTGATATTGAACACTTATTTTTTTTTGGTTTTATTGTGGTTTTATACAAATAATTTTAATCTTTAGTCAAATTAGGCTTTTAAATAACTTTTATACTATATTAATACTATCGTAATTGTTACCCATTAAACACACTGTCTGAAAGCGATTTATATTTAAAAAAATAACATCAAAATATTACGACTATATAATAGGAAACAGTTAAGATTACGGGTATTATGAAAAATATCAAGTGCGAAATCTAAAATTACTGTCTGATGTAGTAAATCAGCCCTAAACCGGCACTGGGCTAGCAACATCGTAGTCATGGTATGCGTCAGCAGCAGTATACCTGGTCACACGACCTAGAGACCGGGTTATGTGTGGGAATTTTACCCACTAATAACAATCCCTTGGGGTGACTCTATTTTGAAAGCTAATATCCTATGATGATAGCCACAGGTGCAGCTGCTTTGCCGGGCGTCAAAGCGAGTCTTAAACTAAGCAGTCAGTGCTTTGTTTGGAGACTTCGCGGCGCGTGATTATATGATATGTGATTTTCGACCGAACTTCCCGGCTCGGTATGGGACAGAAAAAGAGATTTATTTTAAACGAGTTAAAATTTGTTATTTTTTAATCGTCTCTACGTGAGAGGCGTGTTTAGGTGATATTAGCAATTTTTCTACCGGATTTGATGCGGCCTTAAATGATTTCGCGAGATCCGCGAGTTCGTTAATATCGATGATCCATACCACCGACATAATTTGACGTAATTTATCCGTAGACACATCACTATTAGTTTTAGACCTTACGGCGACCTGCTGTTACATTGGCATATGAAATATTTTTTTGAGAACACGCGCGCGGGCGCTCGACGCGGCGCGGCCTTATCGGTCGGAGAGTTATTATTGTCTTTGCTACTCCTATTTGGAAGTGGGTATTTTTTGGGAGCGCGCGGACATCCCAAGTCATTGACCTTGTGGCCAGATGTGTTACAAAGAACACAGGCGGGCGGGCTGCTTCTTTGTTTCTAGTGCACCCTGCAGTGCCTTGGTCGCCCAAACACTTAACGCAGCGTGCTCTCTTAAAACAGTTCTTACAACTGTGACCATATAGTTGACAATTATGACACTTTCCTGGTGTGCTTTTTTTTGTGGAGTAATTCCACTTTAATCTCTGAGAGGGAGCACACAGTCTTAGTATTGAAGAAGATAGCTTTCACGTTATCTTTAGGAATAGATCGGCAAAGACCAGTACAAGGTCGAGCGGTTCACGATTACAATTCGTAACGCGGCGGACCGCCCGCGCAGGATTTTATTGTGCTAGAAGGTCTGTTTTAACATCTTTTAGCGAGAATTCTTTTGGTACGCCCTTAAGAATAACACGAAACTCGCGTTCTTCTTTTAGGGAGTAGGTGTGATAGGCAGCTTTCATAGTTGCCAATAAATTACGAAAAGCTCTGACCGATTCTGGTTGGACTTTTAGCCCTTTATTTTTGATATTTCGTGCATGCGAAATAACTATATTTTTTTATTCGCATTGACTGCGAATTTCTGAAAAATGTTCTTTTTGGATGAGGAAAATAAGGGGCGGTCTCTGCACCTTGCGTTTGCGAGAGATGGGGGGCGTGTCAATGTCAGCTTCGACGCTGAGTTCTGAATTTTCGAATTTTATCGACTTATTATCCGGTTGGCTATTTGACAAGAT
Source organism: Eumeta japonica (assembly GCA_005406025.1). Classification (NCBI taxonomy): domain Eukaryota; kingdom Metazoa; phylum Arthropoda; class Insecta; order Lepidoptera; family Psychidae; genus Eumeta; species Eumeta japonica. Next base: position 130,094 of record BGZK01000413.1, read on the forward strand.
GTTCTTCTTAACACCCGCATTGCGCCACGAAAATGTAGAGGTGGGTGCTAACGAAGCGTCCTGAGAGGGTGCAGACCCTGAACTAGTTTTGACTTTATTGGCCCGAGAATAAAAAAGAAAACCGGGGCCATATGTTACCGCGCCAAAGACTCCCAGCCTCGCTCGGCGTACCTTACGGCTTTAGACTCTAATTAACGGTTCCTCTACACCGTTAGGGTCATCGGAGCCGAAATTGGGTTCGAACTCGTCAGACAAATAATGGACCGTAGTCTTCGGCCTTGGTTCTTTTTCAAAATCCATTTCTGAATTCGAATCAAGCAAGGTAGACGAGGCAGGCGAGGCACAGTAATGCTCGAAATATTTTAGTAAGCCGCATTCGGCTAAAAGTGATTTTACTTTCGCTTACATATTAACGGTAAAAACGAGAGCGCTCAGACAAACAACAGACCGCCCTCGCCGTTTCCCGCGCAAATAACCGACGCGGCGGTACCGGTACGCGAATCGGGCCGTTCAGTCACGAGGGATCGGATAGTTGGGATAGACAAGTAAAAGGACCAGAAATCTCGAGAACCGCGAGGAGGCAGGGCCGCGCGCACGCGAGCACCGGACGCGATCGCGGGCCCGCGTGCCGCGTTCGGCGCGAACGCTGTCGCACTGGGGTCGCGCCGTTGCGCGATTAATTTAAAGCGAGCCGGTGGACATCGTTAGGTAAAGGTAAAGAAGTAAACAGAGAATTTGGTACTTCCAAAGATTTTAAATGAGGAAAAAAAACAATATTGTTTATTTTGTATACAAAAAAAAAATTGACAACGATTATAGAAAATGGATATGAAGACAGATCTTGTGTAATATAAGAATTAATAGATTATCTTATTTTATACAAAAATATCAGGCGCCTTTATTTCTCCCGTTCATCGTCTTTCAATTTAATACTTTTAAAAAAATATCAAATAATTATCAGCGCTATAAACACTCTTTAAAATAATATAGTTCATTAGTTCCTATTGATTTTTTTTATCATGCGTCATAAATTTCGATTTAAATAGATGTTTTGCAGTGATGTATAGTCCGAATGTCACCACTGCTACTAGTGTCGCTAGGTCGAGGTAAGTCTTCTGGTACCAGGGCGTGCTGAGCGCGCGCGAGCGCAGGTGTGGCGCGCCGCGGGTTTTGACCGCGTGCTCCACCCAGTGCACCAACATCCTGCCCGGAGGTACGGGCCGGTCGTGGTATACCAACGATAAGTATTTCACCTTTTCTCTATAACTGTAACAAAATGTATGATGAAATGATTTTTTTGTTTCATTATAGAATAATTAAATGACGGGACGCGACATGGTGGGACGGTTTTTGTTGCAATAGAAATAATACATGATTTTATACTTGCCGCTTTGAAAATTTTCAAAGCAGCAAACGAAGATTTTCAAAAAAACAGGCATGTTTTTGATTTGGGTTTGATTTAGAAAAATCGAATTGTCATCACATCCCGACCTATTAAGATCCCAGGAAACTATCCGGACTAATTTCAGAAGAACGTCCTTATGTGTGTGTGTGTGTGTGTGTGTAAGTAATTTTTGTTGTAGGATAGATATCTCAAGAATAAATCAATGGATTGAGACAAGGGACGTGGCAATCTATTGAGACTTTTTTTACATTATTTCAAGATAAGTTGCAGAATTTATATCCACTATATATATATATAAAATTTTTGTACTCAAATTTTTGCCGCCAAACTATGGAATCCTACACTGCGCGTGACCCTATATACGCCGGTTTTTACAAATTGAGGCCAAGGACTCCGTTGTACAAATAAACATCGGTAACTCACTTTTAACTAATGTTTTATTTATCAATTTGCACAGCAATCAAGAATATATTCATATACAGCATCTATTCCTTACAAAAGTTTGTTCCTAAAATGGCTATTAAATATATAAAAGTGCAATTCAGAGGCTTTGTTAAGACATTTGTTGCTTGTTCATGAGTTTCAATATTATTTAATTGTCATGCAGTTTTCCTCTAATACAATGAAAACTTATGTCTGATTGTTTTAATCTTCAATATTTTCTAGGTTACAAGCTATGTGTTTATCTAATTGACAATCCATACATTATTCAAGGTTGCTAAATTACAAATAGCACTACAGAGAATTTTCAATTATGTTGCTGTCGATAACAAAGAGGCTCTTTTTTTAATTTTTTTCTCCAACATACAAAATTTCAATAGAAAATCTGAGAGTAAACTAAAACGGACTTTTTATCTATCGGGTCCTCAGGCCAATCAGTCAACAAACCATAGCAAATATATTTAAAGGTATGCATATATACAATACCCACAAACAACATGTCTTTAAAATAACTTAATATTTTTCTTTAATCTGAACCAATGCCGCCAAATCTGTGAAAATAGAACTACATGTTCAAAAGTTATGGCAGTTTGAAAATAGTCATAATTTTTTTTTAACCAAGATGTTAATGTGGTTTCATCGAGACGACGGAATCATAAGTTATAAACTGTATTACAAAATATTGTAAACTAACGGTTCCGTGACTGAACAGTTCAGTCGACTCGCGTACGCACGCAGATAGAGCAAGGATCCCTAAGTCCTTGCTCTGTCTACGTGAGTACGGACGTGACTGTTTTGGGGTGGTGGGAGACGCAACCATAATTTGTTTACATCGCGGTGTTAAAAATAAGAAGTTTTTTGGTGTTATTGTTTTTGTGTCAGCTGTTTATGACGCCACTGTTGAGGCATGAAGTTCCATAATCTTTTCATAACAAAATAAAGCTCTCGAACACAAATCTATCCACGTTGGCCCAATATGGCTTAACCCACTCAGGCTTTGGTAGGCATTATTGTCAGATAACAGATTTCTCTGATACTCTTTGAAAATAACATGTCAAGTGAAGATATGTAATGAAAGGATCGGTAAAGGTCTACTTAAAAAAAAATTATGTAAGCGAAATGGGAGTCATAATAAAAGGGTCAGATGTGTAACACTCGAAACTGATAACTTTAATGTAACGAATGCTGGATGTCAGTGAAGGAAAAGGGTTACAAAATTGTAACATATAAATAAATGTGGTCGCTGCCTACCTTTCTATGAAATAGACGCGAGTTTATAACAACTAAAATAATGAATGTGAATACAAGCTATTCAATTCATGTGTCATGATAAGTAAGACAAATTAATTATAAGTGTGTTATTCGTTTTTATCATTTAAAAGTGGTAAATGAACGAACCTAGGATCACCGATGACTTCATGGATAGCGACTTTCAATCTTTTAGGAGTTTCGTGTGATAAATCCACTCTCTTAGCGAATCCTCTGCTGACGGACTTGTCAACATTGATGAACTGATCAGCGAAGACCGGTATGCCGACGATGGGCACGCCGAAATGGACCGTCTCCGTGGTCGAGAGCAGTCCTCCGTGAGTGATGAACAGGATGCAGTTAGGATGTGCTAGAACCAGCAGTGGCATTTTGTTTTGTTTATAGAAATATACTATCATTTTTAAGTTTTCTATAAACTCTTTTATCTTTGCGTTCTTGTAATAATTACGAATGTGGCTAAAATGAAATTATATAATCCTTAAGCAGTGACAGATTTACCACTTGATTTATAAAACTGAACCACACGATTCACCAATATTTTCTGTTCTTGTCGCTTTATTTTAAAAGTAAAACGGCAATAACAAAAAAAAATCTTTTGAATAACAGACGAATTTTTACAAACGACTGTTTAATGTTAATCGTTAACGAATTTTTTTTTTCAATAAAATACTTGTGGCAAGTACTACATAGGTAAAATTTGTCTATTTATTGAATATCCTTTGTTACGAATTGTCTCAACCTACGATCATAAGCTAGATGAATTATAAAATTGAACCCAATTATTAAATTCGTCTTCAAAAGTTATAAAAATAGTTGGTTGGTTTTTGGAGTCGATACTACCTAAAGGAAGGCAAACAAAAGGCTGATCGCTAAACAAAAATACAAAACGTAAAACATTGAATGTTAAGTATATCAAATAATTAAAATTAAAACCTGCATAGTAGGATATTTTTAGCTGGCACAGACTCCAAAAATTTTAACAGAATTCCTGTAATAGATTTTTAAAGTTCATAAACCATTATTTAACACAACTTGTTTTAATATTTTACAGTTAAAACAAAGAAGACGAAACAAAATACAGTAATTTCTGGATTTAATGTTAAAAATATTTTTGGAAATCCAACATAAAACATCATTGAACTTGTGCATTTAGAAATTTTTGTTTCATGTTCCACCCCATGAAATTGGGTAGTTTTTGTTTCTGAATTCAACCCTTGATTTTCGCTACTAAATTGCTGCTGTAACTAACTAGTCAGCTTGCAATATTTGTGAATACTGTAAGGCCCTGTACATAGCCTATTTTCTTCAAAATAATTTTGAAGAAAATAGGCTATGTATACAGGTTGACATAAAAAATAACTCTATAAATATAAATATTTTGATTGGAGATACCAACTTTTTGTAACACACTATAGTAATTTATCCAATCCATAACCTGGAATATATCATCAGCTCAATATTTAATTTGTTTCCAATAAAAGTCATTCGAGAAATTTCTTATAGTTTTATTAATTGACGCCACTATTAATTTCTTTCAAAGAAAATATTTTATTTCTGGATCGCGATTAAATCATTAAGTTTTTTAATTACATAATCAGCTTAAATAAAATAAAGCAACCGCCAACTTCACTTTTTTTTTGTTTAATCCCAAAAAGTAGTTTTGATTATATCAAAGCCACTTTTGCGCTGAACCTCGAGTTCAATACCATCAATAATTTAGAAGCCAATATTCAATTGACTTCAATCGATGTTACCTAAAATACTTTGCTGTGGGGCCCACTTCAAGATGTGTACGTTTTTGGGAAGACCAGATAGAGCATCCTCGAATTTCCAAATGACAGTCTGGTTCAGCTGCCCAAACATCTCCAAGAAATCTCGTTTCATCTTATCTGGTAGATCTTTGCTCTTCAAATTGGACCCCATACTGAAGTAGATCACTCCGTTCCTGGCGTCATCCATAAGCTTTTGAAGATCCTTAAAAAAATACCTGTTGTTGCATAACTTTAATCATGAATCATTCTGTTATTTTATATAACCCTTTACTAACTCTGATTCTATTTTACAGATAATAACAATTAATTTCAAGGTCTTATTTTGACCTCCTTTAAACAAGTGTTTTACTGTTTTTAGATCGCAAGATACCGATGCTGTTGAACTTTAAATAAAGTCGTCGAATGCGACGAAACATAACGAAATAAAGGAAGTACACAGGAACTACCATACGGTAATATGAATTTATTTGAATTCAGTCGGTCAAGTTATTAAATCACATGTCAGTCTCACTACACCTCGAAAATCTTGCGATTTCGCTTTGACTAAATGCGTGCGTGAATTTTGTTTTAATATTTCATATAATAACACTATAATGCCATACTTTTTAAAATACGTAAAATAATTAGTATTAAAATGATAACGATATCACGTAATTATTATTGCTAATAATAAATCAGGTCAGGGTGGGGATCAGACCTTTTTATGCAAAGTTTTATACAGAAGAATGAAATGAAAAATAGGTTCAAGTATACTGAATTTCAATCGATCTGGTATTACAGGATTCTTTATAAATTTGAAAAAAATGTAAAATAATTCATGTGTAATATGTGTTTCCATGATGAACTATTGTATTCAAATCTAAATGCGTGCATTGTTACAATTAACAACTAAAAATATTTGAAACACTCAATAAACCGATTTCATTTCAAATAAGTTTCTGAAGATTAATTTACAAAATTTTATTGCTGTGTGTTTTTTATAAAACCCATGTAGGAGAGTCATGCTGTGGCCAACTTGGCTACAGAACTAAAATGGGTCTGCTCAAACGGTTAGATACTACATTCTCACAGAACACGGACGTGAAGTGGCAGCTTTTGCTGTTACGTTTCGTCCCGTGACTGAAAGTTCTGGTGACCTACTTCCCCTCCATCAAATATCCTATTCCTACTTAAGCGTTCCAGTTGCTCACTTCCCTCTTACCCAATATTCTATCCTTTACTAAATGGTCGGCCATGCACTGGTGACTCCTCCGGAATGGCGGGTCTCCGTGGACGGCATTGATCACCTACTCTTTAGTAGGTTGTATATTCATTTGACCCTTGAAAATGCCACAAAAATATTGCTGACAAGTTAAAAAAGAGAGGACATAAAATTAAGGATTTTGAAAGTTAATAAACAGTTAAATAGACACTTGAGAGAAAAACCTTGAGAACCTTTAATGCATTTTTAAATGCCTTTCCAACGACACTTAACAATAATTTATTTGCCTTTTATTTTTATGTATGGAAAACCATCCCATATATATTTTTTAATTCCTTTAGACATATCTATGGCGATTTACAAGACGCCTAATTATAAGATTTCATGAGAATCGATAAAAAAATGGCAGAGGTTAATGACGGAGGAATAGATGGATAGTACGAAACCATGAGGGTTCTTCTTTTGACTATGATTGAAGAACTCTAAAATATTGTTTATATACACAGAAAACACATTTTCTGGTCTTCAATAACCTATGATACAAGCAAAAATATTTTTTGCGAATTATGAATAATAAATCAAAGCATTAATGGCAATAAAATTGGTGATTGGCTTATTAAATTACCCAAAATAATAAACTTTCTTTAAGGGTGCAGGATATGTATTTTCTCTTTTACTGTATTTTCATTTATTTTTTGCTCTAACTATCTAATATCTGAGTATATTTCGTGTTTAGAAATTTAACTACTAAAATAACAAATGCAAGGTTTAACAATGCCTTGTTGTTAGTTTTAAACAATAAAAAAGTAAAAATAATACATTATTAATAAAAAAATATCTCCATCGATTAAAAAATCAGTACCACCTTCGGCAAAGGTTTAGGCTTCGTATTTATGTGGTACCCGCCGACCGGTATGAAGTTCTGCGGCAGTCTGACCGGTTCACCCAACGACACGTGGGAGTTGGAGATCACGAGCGACGCGTTGTACTTCACTTCTTCATAAGGAGGCATGAGTATTCCCTTTCTGTTGCCAGCCGGGACAAACACTTCATTGTACAACGCTGTATATTTTTTGTCGAACGATCTATTTAAATTAATAATAAAATTAGGATGGAGTAAACAAGTATATAATAAGCATCGTAAGTAATATAAGGTAACAACTAGGGTAATATAGAGGTAATATTTAATACATGTGTTGTAACACAGTTTATTCTGGTAGAGCTATGATGTGGTCAACTTAGATGCAGCACGTAAATGGGCCGGATCTAGCGGTGCACTGCCTCAATCTCACGATTTCCGCTGTTTCCTAGGTTTTCACTGTTGAATTTCGTCCAGTGAGTGAAAGTTTCGCTGCCTCACTCCCTCTTCATCGCACCACCTCATTCCATCACAGCCCCTACCCTCTCCATCGGTCATCTCCTTCCTTCATTAGGTATCCTATTCCTATTCAAGACACCGACAGTGCACTACTGAGTGAATTTCTTTGGGTGATCTTTTATGATAATTTCGGCATTTATGAACATAGAATTAGAAATTATTAGAAATCAAAATTTCAAGATTATCAAGATATGTCTTAAATTCATACCCTTTTTGGGGCCACTTTTCCAAAAACATATTTTTGAAAATACATCCCATAAAAAAGGAAAATTGGTTTTTTACAAGCATATGAAAAAAACGTAATTTTGGTATTTACAAAAGATAGTTTAACCCATATAACCAAAAGCTTGAATAGCTGGAGATTTATTGATGATTGAAAGTCAATACACCCAGGGGCAACATTACTGAGATTGTCATTGTCATAGTACCAACAACGGCCAATGGCGTGTATATTTTTTAATTAATCACGATTATTTCACCTTTTTTTTTTAATTATATATATGACAATTTCCCGAAATTAGAAACTACAACGAATAAATATATCTTGAAAACGTTAAGAGTTAATTTAAAAAGTATAGAAAGTAAGCACGGAAATATTAAAATGAAATGTTATCGTAGGCTTGAACAAAATATTGCTTTTAATATTTATTTTGTAGAGTTTTGGTATGTATTCCTTCAATCGTAGGTTTAATATTGAATACGGCCTAAGAAGTATATTATTTGCCTACCAATGTAACAACGAGATGCGTCGCTAGTTTAATTAAAAATTGCTTTCATAACTTCCCTCTTGTACATTTAGCGCGTTTATGACACTTAGGAATCATTTGATAGATATTCGTTGTGGAAAGCTATTCACTAGAAAAAAGGCAGCAGTATAAAGCAATATAAATTGTTTTTTCTGGATACAATTAATTTTCTGTACACATGATCTCATGAATTAATGATGTAAATAGTTCAATGGATTAATAAGTGTAAGGTTCATCAAAAATCTATATCAAGGCCTTTTCTGTTTTTAATACACATTTGTTAGAAATATTTTTGGTTATTTGCTGATGACTCTATTCTGGCATTTAAAATAAATAGGAATTAAAGAACTTATAAAATTGAAATCCATATTCCCTATGTTTGACAGCATCCAACAACTATTGGTGGCACTTCGTTTCGACCCCGGTCCCGTTCTCCAATTCTTTCCCGACCCTGGGTTTAGATTCCGTACCCCGTCCGTTTTCAATCTTTATAGAATATCCCGAACCCCCTCACTATTTCAACCCCCCACTATCTCGATCAAACCCCCACCCCATTATTTCGACCCTCCTATATGTTCATTGTGAGAAACGTGTCTAACAACTTATAATAGATAATATTGATACCAAATCTCATATTCATTACTCGCTCCATAAAAAAGTTTATACAAAATTCAATCCTCCTTTTATCCTACTTGAAAAGTAAATTTTAAAAGGTGCTTTATGTCATCTCTTATGTCTCAATCGATCTATAGTTTCGAAGATCTCATGATAGGTGAGTGAGTGTGCGCTTACATATATAATTAGCGAACCTATCTTGTTAGGCAAAACCATAAAAACTAACTTACAATGGCGTCCCCATTAAGCTTGCTGGAAAACTGTGCGTTACTTTTTGCAACTAGGCAACGTAGGTACACTTTTATTTATAAAATTGGGACTGTTATAAAAACAGGAAGATTTAATAGTTAAGGTGTAAAGTTTTAGTGTTTAAAATATATAATTATGTACGATATGGAATTATTTTGACATGGACGAAGAAGCTTAATTATCGTTAAAGGTTACAATAAACTTATAAAGTGTTATATTTGTTATTAGAGTTAATTTATTTTTAACTTTTTAGTTCATTTTATTAACAAATAGTAAAAACTAGTTTTTTAAAAAAGTTTTTTTTTAATTTTATTTTTAACTCTTTAGTTTTTTAATTCAAGTTTTTTCTTCTGTCTTGTGCATGCATTCTAACGATATTTTGCCTATTTGTGCGTTGTTCTTAAAATACATTTTTCCTTCTCTCTTGTCTATGCACTCTTTCAATATCTTCCATTCCCCAGAGGTCCATTGTAGAGGAATAAGGGCTTTAGTGCAACAGGGTTCGCCCTGGTAACCCTGAGGCGCAACGTTAGCGATATGAAATGTTTATACACCCTCATACCATTCAGCTCTCGGCACGTACTCACCTTGGCATTGGGTCATTCACCTAATCAATCAGACATAACCCACATTCATAACAAACGGAACGAACTTTTTTTCCCAAATTTGTTGGGAGTTGCATATTCACGCCAACCAAGATACTAGTCAAGACGAATCAAACGAGCCCAAACTCGATGGGATTGCGTCCTTTAATTATGGAGTTTCTATGGCCACCTTCCAGCTCCATCATCATCTCTATGTCATAATAATATTGCATTGTCATCCAATTTATACATGTATGCAAAATTTCAGCTCAATCGAAAACCAGGAAGTGGATTAAATTTAACTTGCAAGATTTCATTAGAGACAACTGGACAGGTGAAACTAAATAAAAGCTTGTAATTAGCGACTGTCACTGTATAAATACAACAAGAAAATATGTACTTGCAGTTTACAGAATTTTAAATTTCTTTATATGCAAATATAAAATAGAAACTGTTTAATTAAAAGTCTTTCCAGTCCAAACCGCTGCAAATTTTTACTTTTAATGTAAACGATCGATATTGAATAAAAATGTTTTATACTATTTGGATTGCTTGCTCAAGAAGATAGAACTACAGGTGACATATATAACACAACTTACCATGCTCATATAATTTTATGTGATAAGCGAACATTAAATCAGTGCTTACTTCATGGTCATCGATGTGCTGATCTGCGTCCATAATTCCTGTACCCGTTGCGAGAACGTGAATGGAGGCAGGTTGTTGGACAGTATGTCGGGTACGTATGAGGGGTTCGCCGCTTCGTCGACCAGCTGCAGTATCAGCCAGTGAGGATCCAAAGAGCTTGACCAGATCAGAGGGCATTGGAACAGAGCGGCGAAACTGAAATTAAAAGTTTATATTCGTCTAACACATTTTCAAAATTTCTCTTTTGTAGGTCTCTTTTTCAATATGCGTACTCTTTTCTCAATGTGAATGAACTTTGACGAATGAAAATGTGAATGAACTTTGACGACCACGCTAAATAAAAATTTAAAGAAATAAATTATATTTTATTATCGTACTAATATAAGTTAATTTTATGGGAAGAAGAATTTAGAAAGTAAGTGTGAGAATCAAAAATAAGAAGGGTTTAAAGAAAATTTAAGTGTCAAAAAGTCAATGATTAAAAACATAAAGCACTCAAATGTATCATTAAAAACGTAAATGAGTTAATTAAGTATTTTTTTGTTATTTTATCTTCTCTCTTCTTCTATCGCTGAAGCTTTTTTATAAATACACATCATTATGTATATCATTAGATACTTTGCAAACTACCCTCATAACAATTAAAAAGTAATAGAATAAATTTTGCCAACAAATAATAGAGGGTTCCACTTGCTTATATCGAAAAATGCGATCATAAGTTGTTTTAGAAAATCTAAGAATTTCTAATGATCGAATTGTTATTATTTTGTGTTTTGTTTACGATCAAATATAACACGTTTATGACCTTGTTTACTACAAAAACCTTTTATAGAAGGCATTATTGGCGAATATACGAATTTAGCAATGGAAATTCAGTCTTATTAGCGTCCAGTAAGCTTAGCACAACGCCCTAGAAAAGAGTCTCTTTGTAGGACAGTCCTCCTAGCGCAACGTAATGGGATAAGTATAAAAGGGATAGCCCTATAGAGAGACTCTTGTCTTTTGTATCATGCTAGGCCCGCAGCACGTTGATAAATCAGGATGAGTAACCAAGCAAAGAAAAGTGTATTTAACTATACCCCTTCTATTTGATTTAGTGTTGACATTTTTTTATATTCATTCTCGAACGCTCGCTTACGGTAGAACGTAGGAGTATTTATACTTATTTTTTTTTAAATTATTTCATTTTTAAAGTTAAATTACTGAATTGAATTTCAAGTAAGTTATCTCTGTACCATCAGTCGTGCAATCCAAATAGAAAATTTGCTCACCCCGCGCTCACTTCACCGTAAAGCCATTCGATTACAGCCACGTCGAAATTCTCGTTTTGGTCCGTCATGAGCTTTTGAACGTTTTCGTGTCTCAGGGCGTGCTCAAACACATTGAAAATGAAATCCAACATCTTGTCCAAATCATTGATGTTCGGCTTGTCACTCAATATGTTTTCCATGTTAAGTATTTTACCTGAAAACTTTTATGATTTTCAGTCACGGCAAAAGCGTAGTCTCCCAAATTAAGAAATACAAAAGTACTTACTTGGCAAAACCTCATCTGGATAGTTCAGAACGACCTGATGTAGGTTAGGCGGTGGGTCTTCGCGAGGAAACGGTGTTATGTACGTCACCTGGAATTAATATTTGTTTATGTATTAGGGAAACTATACTGATACACAAATTACATTTGTTGTACTAGTGAAAACCTAGTTATCGTAATCTAATAAAAAAGAAACAAGTTCAAACATGGAATTTATTTCATCTAACATAACATGAATGTATGTATTTTACTATTATACTAATATTATACTAAATAAATTAACACGAATATAAAGAGTTATTTTTAAAAACCACTAAGATGGTAGAATGAGATTTTTATTAATCAATTTTCGTAAATTCTCAATTCGTATACTTCTCGGAAACTATATTGCTTTTTTTTAAAATATTATGATTATCTCCCAATTAGTAAGCCTATATAAACAAACCGGTCAAGACGGATGTTCAAGTAGCACTTTCACGGTTCCGTAGCGACGTTTTACCGAAACAAAGAAAAATTAGGATTTTTATTATGTTAAAACAAAAAAAAACAACAAGTACTTTATTTGCAATAATTAAAAATAGTAGTCAAACGATGGCTTGGCTCACTCTAACCACTCATAATTTACATTAACATTAGTATTTTAACCCCGAAAATAACATTTTACAATCTCTGTCCAGGGATATATTAGGTAGGAGAAAAAGTTTCTTCGTATTTTATAATTAAAAGTTGCAGTAAAATCTCTTTGGTTGTACTGTTCGTATCTGGCTCGTTTTGGGGAGTTAGTTTAGATGCCATTTTAAAATAAAAAATAAATAAAATGTAAGAACCGCGTCCCGCCATTTTTCTATTGTTTTTCTCTCCACCAAAATGAGTGAATCTAACATGAATCCAAAAAAATCGATACGTTGTGAAATTTTATTACAAAAAAAGGAAAAATGCGGCACAAGTCACCAAAAAAAATTGTGATGTTTATGTATCTCATGCAGTGTCGGTAAGAATAGCCCAAAACTAGTTCAAATGTTTTAGTCCGGTAATTTTGATATGAATAAAGTCGATTCCGTTTTGGAAAAGGTAGAGAGAGATCGGTATATTATTTTTTACAATATAGTTGAAGAGCTGGAGATTGATCACAAAACAGTTTTGGCTCATTTGAAAAAAGCTAGATATACATAAAAGCCCGATACTTGGGTCCCACACGGACTCACTAAAAGAAATCTAATGATCATATGTACACATACGCGATTCTCTATTGAAATGTATTAAAACCGCACCGTTTTTGAAAACATTGTTCACTGGTGATAAGAAATGGATTAACTATGACGAGCACGTACGAAAAAAAATCGTGGTAAAAAGGCAAGCTAGCTCCAAAGACTACGAGGGGCGGCTGATAAGTCCGCGGCCTAAGGCATTAAATGAAAGAAAAGTAGAGTATTTTATTTTTATTTTTCAATATAGTCTCCCTCAAGCGAAATACATTTTTCACATCTGGTGTATAACACCTTCAAACCGCCCAAAAAATATTCCTTTTCTTTGCAGTCAAAATGGCTTTCTACAGCCATCTTTATTTGATTGTCATCAACAAATCTACGACCACGTAACTCCTTTTTTAAATTGGAAAAAAGGAAATAGTCGCTGGAAGCTAGATCTGGGCTGTAGGGTGGGTGGTCAATTTCAAGAAGCCCGTGTCCTTCAGGGCCTGCCTCGAAACCCGCGCCGTGTGGACAGATGCATTGTCTTGTAAAACAACACTCCGCGCGATAACTTCCCACGTCGCTTCTGTACGACTGCCTCTCGTGCCTGAGCCAATAAATTCGCGTAATATTGGCCATTCATAGTAGTCCCCTTTGGCAAGTAATCAATTAGTAAAACACCTTCACTATCCCAAAAAATTGTCGCCATAAGCTTCGATGCCGACTTTTGAACCTTGAATTTCTTCGGCGGCCTTTCTCCTTTTTTCGTCCATTGCATGGACTCCTGTTTAGATCCCGGATCGTATTGACGAACCTAGGTTTCATCCACGGTTACAATTTGGTCGCAAATTTCGTCTATATTATCCCCGACTAACTCCAAAAAATCCTTACTTGTCTGAAGTCGCCGCTGCTTGTCAAACGGCGTTAGCATTTTTGGTACCCAACACGCACTGATTTTTCTCTAATAATTTAAATAATAAAGTATAATTTCTCCAACTCGTTCTTTACTAATCTGCAACTCTTCAGCTATCGGCCATAATTTTATTTTTCGGCCGGCCAGTACTAATTTTTAGATTTTACGAACATTTTCCTCCGTCACTACCGTCACAGGACGCCCTGGGCGAGGATCATCTTCACAGCTTTCTCGTCCTTGTTGAAATAAGCGAGCCCATTTTTTGACCATCGTATACGGAGGCGCAGATTCCTGAAGAACTGATACCATGTCTTCAAAAATTTTTTTGCGCGTTTTTCCTTTCTTTACGAAGTACTTTATTACGGCGCGATGTTCAATATTACTGAGATTTGACGATTCGGCTGACATGATGACGTTTGTGCTTCGACAGATAATTTGTTAATGACTTTAATAACGAAAGGAAGCTATATTTATACTAACAAGAAGTGTCGCAATTAGTGGTAATAGTTGTGAAATAATGAGTCATCGCTAAGTACCTTGGGCCGCGGACTTATCAGCCGCCCCTAACGAAACCCGGATTAACTCGCAGAAAATTGATGCTGTGTTTATGGTGGGAAGCCAAGGGTATTATTAATTATGAGCTTTTACCGCCGAGTATAACTATCAGTTCGGATCTTTTCTTTCATCACTTAACGATATTTAAGCAGGAAGTAAAGAAAAAACGACCGATATTAATTTAAAAAAAAGATGTAGTTTTTCACCATAATAACGCCAGACCACATATATATTTAGCCACTCAGCAAGTATTGAGAGAGTTTGGTTGGGAAGCGTTAATGCATTCACTATATAGCCTGACCTTACACCCTCAGATTTTCATCTGTTTCGGTCACTTCAGAAGTCTTTAGGTAGCGTTAGGTGAACATCAAGAGAGGACTGTCCAGGTTACATGTGGTAGTTTTTTGATCAGAAGCTCCAAAATTTCTTCGGAAAAGGACTACCTACAAAATGGCAACAAGTTATTGAACAGAAGGGCATATTTATTATAAGCGAATGTAAATTAAATAAGATGAAAATTTATCTTGAATCTGTATATTAAATACAAAAAAACTTTTTCCCCAACCCAATGCAATACCTGTCATCACGACTTAACGTTGTGCACGTACCAAATCACAAATTCATGAGGTATATGATTTTCAAATGACACTTCTGTAACCAATGAGCTAGATGGATACTAGAGGTTGTCCTATGAGGGTTCTGTTTTTCATTTCGATGAACAAAAATATCAAAATTTAAAAGAATAAAATTGTTGCAGTTTTGATCACCACGTTGCAAGCGTATTACGCTCACAGGATCTTTTATTGTGGAGTTTGACTGAGGAATTTGGTTCTCAGAATCTGTCTATAGAAGTTTACATTTCAAAAATGTTAGTTCATTTTTAACTACAATGTTCAAATTTCAACTAAGCTCCCGAGTGAGATCGAATATAAACTCTTCCATTAGTGACCTGTAAGTGACTACTGATTGGCGCAGTTGATGTAGTGACCCTACACCCTACTTGCTGCGCTGGGGCATGAGTTTGATACCCGGACAAGGCAAACATCTATTTGATTTAAAGTTAATTTAATCTTAAGTTTGGTATGTCTGTGAATTATGTAAATTTATTTAAAAAATAATTATGTGTGCATGCATGCGTGCATGCGTGCTTAAGTACGTGTGGGTGTGTGTGTACTAAGATGTATATTATTATTTTTATATAAGAAAGTTCTCTACTAAATACTAAAATACATGCACACACGGGCGTCATTATTATAACACAATTGAAAGTCAAAGAATTGAAACTTTACCACATCAACAAATGGCACTGTATAGCTCCGACTAACCAGATTGTTTTGGTCAATGACGAATGACCTTGGCGGATGACGACTCGATAATATTGACGAAGTTCAAATAGTTAGTGTGTCAAGTGTTTCTCGAGCGCCCAATGATGAATGATGATCACACTATATTGGATGATTAACTTTTTTTTTTTGCACGTCATACGTCGTGACTGGTGGGTGGCGCGCGAGGCCATACATATTGTCAGACATCACCGAGCTTGTATTAGATAACATAACTCACTATAATAGAGTGTCGAGAACTTTATATACAACTTAGTCAAATTCTTATATAATCGGTACCATGAAGTGTTAATAATGTAGTAATAACACACTATTTGGGCACGTCAATATGTATTTTTATATATTTATTTTGGTCAGATAATTTTGACGGGTGATCGTTACAAAAATATGCAATACTTGACATTGTATTTGATGAAAGTATTCTTTATTAAAAGTAGAAAAATACTTCCGCCTTTAATATAAAAATCTCATAATGTAGAAACACATCCAAAAGATCGTTTAACGAAAAAAATGTATTTGTAAAGTAAAATGTGAAATAAAGTACTACAAAATAAATATGAAAATTTATATATCCCACAAAATTGTCGTTTCTAAAAAATAGCATGTAAATATACACCGACTTAAAAGAAATAGACCTATGCTACACTGCTCTCGTATTTCTTGAGTTGTCACATTGTCTCATAACAATAAAGACTGTTGTTATACTGATAGAGCCGCTTCTTTTTTTTTTATTTATATTTTATTAACAGAAATCATACGATAGATTAAACTTATTCCCAAAAAAAATACGTTTATTATATTTGAATTTGTTTTTTAGCATATTATATGTAAGTATTATTTTCATTAAAATATGTTAATGTTTAATGATTTGTCATCTTATTATATAAATAATTAGAAAGTTTTATCTCATTGTACTCTATACACTTTAGAAATTATCAAGTTCTTTCATATATATTTTAACCGACATCATGAAATTAAAGGTTCATATTAATTTTAATCATAGGTGATTACTACATTAAGTTTTACCTATTGAAGAAAAATATGCTATAACTCTTTTCATACTTTCAACGAAAAAACAATAATGAAGATTTAAAATAATATTATGCCATTCCATTGATGCCTTGTTTTAGAACGTCACGTATAAATTGTTAAATAATAGGAGTTATTGACTTCTAATAACAGTGTTCTTTAATTGTTATCTTTACATTTAAAAATGAACCTTATATTACGACATTTCGGTTGAAATTTTCAGATAAAAAATAATGTACCTTCCCTTCTTTTTTTTAGAACTGCAAAATAGTATTGTAAAATGTGAGACAAAGATATCAGCCTGTGCATCTTTTTTTTATACATCTATGATCAAGGTCAAAAATTCTTACCTCGTGCCCGGCGTTTAACAGATGCTCAACGTAGCCGTTGCCGAGGATCCCGTGACTCGGCGCCGGCAGCGGGAACATGAGGAGTACTTTGAAGGCTTCGATAGTCCATATCATCGAGCTGATGATGCACAGCACTGCACACTCTTTGAGCATCTTTTCCGTACTGATTTTTCTCGATTGCAATTACTAAATTAGATCGGAAGCGATATTGGACAGTGAATTCGCCAGGGAGTCTGATTTTAAACACTAAATCAATATTTCTTATTATACAATAACTTTTAGCTTTGGAGGCGCGTTAATTAGAAAATTTAATTTGTTTGCTTTTTCTTTTGCCGCTATTGCTGGTTGTCGCACTCAGCGATCGCTCTAAAACAGATATTAATATTGAATCATATGCAGGTGGTTGATACATTTTTCGATTTCCCCAAAAGTCTGGTTCATCGAATTAAAGACACTCAGCTTTATAAATTGTTGTTTGTAATGTGGGAAACACAACAACAAACACCGTGGCAAACAACCCTAATTTAAATAACTATGGAGGATTTGTTTTGTAATATTTTACCGATTTCTCAGTATTGCCGACACCCGACGTGTTTTTAATAAGTTCGCCGGTTGGATAACTTTAAAACTGAAATGATTTACCTGCACCTACACATTGAATTAATGTGTGTGTATTTTGAAGCATTAATGTTAGTTTCTTAACCAAGAAGTAAAATAATAGTAAAGTTAAAATAAAATAAATGTTCAATAGTACAAAATTCAAATTATTTACAAGAAGAAACTGCTTACGAATATTTCGAAGTGTATGACATGTTTTTTTTTTTGAGTTATAAAGTTTCAACTAATTTTCTTATATAAAAACACATATGTAAGTACACGGAATAAAATATTGAAAGTAGTTAAATATTACATCGTTTCATGCGTATTATTTACAGTCAACTAATTATAAAATAAGATGTAAAAAATAAGGTAATTGAAGAAACGAATACATAAAATATTTTTTTTACAAACGTCCTCACCTGTAATAACAATCTATACAAAAAAAAGATGAGTAAGATTTGAAACGATATGTAAGATTTCAAAAGATCGAATATAAGGTATAGAAACACTTGCCCATTTTTTCATATTAGTTGCAAGAAACAAATTTATGAATTACAATTACGCGAAAGCTCAACTTTTACAGTTAAAACAATCGTACATACCGCGAGGGAGATTCACCGAGGAACTAGTATCCAAGCAGTTGATTTATAGTTTTATATGAGTATCAGTGGAGACGCGCGCAAGCGTCTAATAGTGACTAAGCGCTTTTTTTTGTGTAACAGATAATGAGTTGAATATACGTCCGCGGGTCGTTACGACAGACGCGTGATTGTAGTGTGGGCGCCGCCGTCGTTGTGTACTCTTAAATTAGATTTAAATACACAGCTAGTTTGTGTACGGCAAACTCTAATCGGAGCCTCGCCGTGATAAGAATGGAAAATATGTTTAAGGAAGTCTTTGTGTTTTGTCTTGATTGATGTGTGATCCAGAAGTTTCATCGTACAAACCACGCTTTCTATACGGAAAATATTTAAAAGGCAAATGTTTCTTTCGTGTTATGTCGTAAGAAAATGTTCTTTTTAATAAGCGGAGTGAGACATTCATTGACCAAGGAAAAATTTGGACAATGTTTCCAAATGAAGAATTATTTATCAACAGAGGCATGTTATAAGTTCGATGCATGTATTTGTGTGTGTGTTTGCGGCATCGTAACTCCTTAATAGGTTCAGCCGTTCGGGATCTACGTTCCCAAGTTCAATATAATCGATCAATACGATTTCAAGCGCTAAGTTGATAAATAAAATAACACAATGCAATAAAAATGATAAAGTATAAATTTTGAATACAAGTAAGCTACCCAGATACCGGAAGTAAATATCAAAACATCAGTATTTAATTTTTGAGTCTGTCTTAGCAGTTACCCCAACCAACAAACATATTACCTACTACTTGTATTGAACTTTAAAGGGCTAGTATAGATTTTTTTTTTACTTTTAGGGGTATGGTTTACGTCAAGAAATTTTGATTTTTTTTTATTTTATCTCATATGAACTTGATATCTAATCTAAGCAACGACTTAAACTAATATTACACAGAGTAAAGATATTATACAAATGTCACACCTGAGGCGTTTATTTCATATGTTTCGCTCTACACTGGAATGTCATATGACAAAACATGAATTGTTTCAAATGGCCGACCAATCAGTTCAATGAAAATGAATAAATGCTCGCGCATCCGCCCGTGTTGACATGGAATGTATTCCTTCATCTTACATACCTACCAGTGATCTCTTTTCAATCATGATCGAAGTGATCGATAAAGACATCTGTTCTCGATTTCAATCCCGGTTCTAATGTCGTTCCCATCCCAATAAACTTAGATTCCACCGACCCCAGCCCCACTTGGGAGTTAGAAATCGGTACCACTCGCGGCTTCAAAACCAATTCGAATCTACATTTTTCTGACGCAGTGTTCCGCTTTTAATTCCAATACCTCTACAACGTATTGGTTACTATTTATTTGAAAAACCAAAGCTATAATACCAATTTTCATGACCCCTATTTTAGAGCTACCCAATTTATCATACAAACATTCAACCTCCCTTTTATTCCCTTTAAGATTAGGCTAGCACAATCTCTAAAATACATGTTCCTTTAATTATAAAAAATCCAATTGTTATTATTTTAACTCAAAATTTAACGGTGCTTTCATATAAACTTTCACCCATATTTTCACCTCTTTAAGCATTGAATGTCAAAACAACAATCTTATCAAAAACAACACTCTTACCAAAAACAACAATTTTATCAAAAACAACAATCTTAATATTTATAACGGTAATAACATAAACTCACGTCTATTTCACAGAAGGGTACGCAGAGACCATAGATTTCCAAATGATACAATCTTTGCATATCGCTCTTGTTTCACTAACAGCCATCAATCTTTTTATGCAAGCTCGTCGGTTACGGGGTGCTTAAAATTTGGCCTTTATTTAATATGCCACCAATAAGGTCTGCATAGGCTTTTCTAGGGCGACCCTTGCCGACCTTTCCATCACGCACATTCGCTTTATAGATTTGTTTTTTCAGTCTACTTTCATTCATCTATTCCAGATGGCCAAACCACCGCAACGTACCTCTTTATACTTTAGTCACTGCATCTTCCTTCAAACCACACCACTTTCTAACATCACCATATTTACATCTATCTTTCCGAGACACTCCACACATACTATGCAGCGATCGCATCTCCACTGCAATGATCCTACTTTCATTTTTTTCTGTCATACCCAGCTTTTTCTACTATACATAAGCGTAGGGATCAGGATCTCATTAAGAATGGTCAAACTCGCTTGTTTTGAGTCGCTTTTACTATTCATAATAGCAAGCAAGGCCCCATTCACTTTATTTCCGGCACTCACTCTCCTTACGATATCTCTTAATATTTATTTGTGTTATTTAAAAAACATAATCTCAAAACATTTTTCCAAAGCTTTCTAGGAGCAGTGCTTTGACATTGTTCCTAGAAAGCTTCAATATTACGGATGTTTCAATAAAATATTGGAACAATTAGGATTCATATATTCGATCGGTAGATATATTTTCATATGTATACATTTATTTGCTGACCTAAGCCAATTCAAATGACAAAGAGCATAAAATCTGCACCTGTTAGAGCACTTACTTGTCGTAGTTCAATATAAACCCGGTGTAGTAAAGTAATCGAAACCACCTTATTTTTGTAATGTACCAGACTTTAAGAGTAATTTAAAAGTAACTCGTCTAAGCATGAAGACTAGCAGAATCACTAGAACTATGTACTGTAAATGCTTCATATTCCCCACCTTTTTCAATTCGATATGGATGGAAAAAGCTTGAACTTTTGAACTTGAACAATTTAATGCAATGCTTGAATTTTATATTTCTTTTGACATAAACCAGCTTTTCATATATGTATTTTGACACTACAGTTAAAAATTAATTTCTTTAAACTTTTCTCTGAGAGATGCTGTTGGTCTCAAGTTATAAATAGCACGAATAGCCTGCTTCTGCAGCAAAAAATTTTGTTTATATTGGCCGCTGACCCCATAATAAAATTCCATAGGTCATGAGACTATGAAAGGAACTAAAATAAATTAATCTCGCGTGGCTTTCATTTGTTAGCCACCGAAATCTTTTGACTGCATATGCTGCAGAACTAAACTTTTTCACCAATTTTGTTATGTGGTAATTCCATTGTATCTTACTTTCTAAAGTCAGACCAAGAAATAGGGTCGTGTCCACAATATCGAGTATCTCGTTCCTTACCATTATCTTTATGTCAATCGGTTTAGCACTTGTCAAGGAAAATTCAACAAGTTTTGTTTTCTTCTTAATGAGAAGAGGATTATTAATACTAAACGACTCAACTATTTCAGAGATGGTACAGTTTATTTCGTCAAAAACTGGTAGTTACTTACTAATCTCAAAAATTAAAGAAGTATCATCAGCAAACCGTATAATCCCATTCCTACCTTTAACGAGATGTGGTGGATCATTAATAAAAACTAGGAATAGAAATGGTCTAAGAACTAAACCCTGTGACGCATCTATATTGACTACAGATCCCGACGACTTCTCACCATTAATATCAACCTTTTAAATTCTACCTCTTAAATAAGACTCTAGAAGTCCAAGTGATCAACCCGACACCATAATGATGTAATTTTCTTATCAATGTATAATAATGAACACAAACAAAAGCCTTGGATAAATCACACAATAAACCGATTGCATCCCGTGAATCCTCCCAGGCATCAAAAATATGTTGAATAAGCTCAACACCGGCTTCAATTGTTGAACAACCTTTTTTGAATCTAGACTGTTTAACGTTCACAAATTATTGTTATAAAAATACCGCAATAATTTATCTAAATTATTATCGGTAGTACTGATATCGGTCTAAAGATAGAAGTGTCAGATATATTGCCGAATTTAAATATTGGAATTATTTTACTTTGCTTTATTAGATTTGGAAACACACTACCTTAACACATGCATTAAAAGTCGATACTAAACATGGAGAAATGCAGTCTATTATTGAGTTAATTATTTTTATAGAGAGCCCATCAAGATCAGCAGTCTTTTTAATTTTTATAGATTTAAATGTTTTAAGAATATCCTTATAAATGACATTCTCAAATTTAAATGCAACGCCACAATCAACGACGTTATGCTTCAATAGAGCCTCAGCGATAGTGGGCGATGACTTTAAAAGTTGTATAGTTATGACTGGACTATTCTTAAAAGAAATTTGAAGAGCAAAAGCTAAGTCCATATCTTTGTTTAAAATTTTATCGGCTACTTTTATTTGAAAGTCTGAATGACACGTTGTGTGTTTTCCAGTTTCTCTTATTGATTATATTCCAAGTAGTTTTAATCATACCTGTACTTTTTTTATTTTATTACAGGGAAATATTGATATTGCGGCTGCGCATACACGGTTAAATACTTTTGAATAATTTCTTACATAATTTATAAACATATCCGAATTAATATACAATCTTTCCTCGCAAAGTTCGTATAATCTAAGCCTGCTATAATGAATGCCCATCGTTGCCCAATCGCTAAATGATAACCCATTTTTAACATTAATGTTTTTTTTATCTAAAGGCTTTATTACATTTAGACCTGGTCACAGTCAACAATGAACCATATATTTCGCATTGTAGGGTCACTATATATTTCAGATTAAACAACTTTATTAGTACATTATGTTTGAACTGCTCAAGACTACCAGTGTTCACGGGTACGATTTTTAGTTTACGTTTTGTATTTTTTGCAGCATTGATTTCAAACGTAGCTAGCTGTCCACAATGGTTAGATGATAAATTATTTATGCCCTATAACCTACATCTTGTACTGTGGTTTAATATTTGTGAACATGTTATCGAGGCAAGTTGAGGAAACACTTGTGTTCCTAGTCGGTCAGATATCAATTTCCTAAATTATAACATTCGAAGTGAAAATATAAATTATAATATTTAGTGACAATTAAAAGTCAGTTATGAAATATTACTATTATGTCAGAACGTGTTCGAATTATTTTTCTTTAATTGTCAGGCATTTTTCAATTCATGAAATTGTGGCCAGATACACCGTATATACGCAACACCTGAAATGCATTACCGGGAAATTCTCTATAACACAAAATTATATCCGCGTATTCAACGTTGAAGAATAACATTTTCAGCTCCGTGAATTAAAAATTAAAACTAGTAACGTAATTAAATAAATTATTTGTCAGTCTACTAATTGAAATAGCATCAAACAATTACTATTGATAAACAAAACACAGACTTCATTAAAAAGGAATTGGTGTAAATAAATAACAACACGCAACAGTTAGATTACTTATCTCGAACCAATGACCGATGACCTATGTTCCGTCTATCTCATTCGGAAATTTGTGTTCAACTAATTATTTTTTTAATAGTAAGTGCATCTAAAACATTTCGGTTCCGTAGGGGTGGCCACAAATAATAAACAACAGAACATGACGTACAAGCGATTATTAGTATTTGCGTGCCGTAAAAGGCGTGAAACTTTTAATAATTTTCTATTAGTAACGACAACCCTAGTTTTGCAACGCTAAGAACTTATTGTTCCAAATTGTAATAAATTTCATAAATTTAAAAATAAACGCTTTTTTGTAATACGTTTATAAAATTTGTTGTCTTCTTTGACCGCGCGGCTTTGTTCTAAAACGATCTTAAGAAATAATAAAATATTTTTATATTTTAATCGTATATCTGCAATCAGTCGCTAGACTATGAGCAGGTGAGTTGAATGGAAGTGATGTTTAGCGATATAGGACCACTGCCCTAGCTCCCTTTATTCAGTTAGCACGTCGGCTCTTTTAAGTCTTTTAAATGGATATGGCTGTAAGAGCAAATTAGATAAGGGTTTGGATGTGTTGCCAGTCGGTTTTATAGTTAGTTGAGTACCGTTTCGCCTCTACCAAAACTGTTGGGATTTCCAGATAATCGTGTATTTCTGAGTTGCGTGCATACCAGGGTGCTGACGATAAGGTCCTCAGTATATTGTTCTGAGCTCTCTGAAGGCACACAATGTTGGATTTACTGGCAGATGACCACAGTTGTATCCCATATGTCCATATTGGTTTGATTATGGAACAATATACCCGTAGTTTGTTGGAAAGAGATAGTGCGGACTGTCTTCCGAGGAGCCAGAGGAGGTTTTGAAACGAAAATTAATTTCATTGCGCTTATTTTTATATGATCCTTCCATGTCATTCTTCTGTCCAGGTAGAACCCCAAGTATTTGACACAGGTCGATTGTGGAAGTTTGTCGCGGCCTAAGTTGACTGAGGGGCAAGTTTCATGTCTAAGCGCAAACGTGATATGATGCGATTTTGGGGCGCTAGCTTTAATGCGCCATTTGGTTAACCAGTCATGGGTGATGTTGAGTTGACTCTGCAGCAAAGTGCTGGCCTGCTTCGGTCGCGGCTGCATGCGAGAAAGGCCGCATCGTCAGCGAAAGTTGCCACGGCTACTTTGTGAGACTGGGGCAGGTCGCTGGTAAAATATTATAGAGGACTGGGCCAAGCACAGAACCCTGGGGTACCCCGCTAGACAGGTGTAGAGAGGATCTTGCATCACGCAGCTTGACCTGGAATGTTCTATCGCAGAGATAAGAGCTCATTAAGAGGTAATAGGAGTGAGGAAGGATTTTCTTAATTTTGCACAGCAGTCCCTTATGCCATACACGATCGAACGCTTGTTGGACGTCCAGAAAAGCAGCAGAGCAGTATTCTTTTTGTTCGAGGCATTGCCTTATAGTGCTATAGACACGGTGGACTTGCTCTATGGTAGAGTGATGTTTTCGGAACCCATATTGGTGGTCTGGTATTACGTAGTTTATTTCTAGACACGGTGACAATCGTTCCAAGACAATCCTTTCCCACAACTTTGACAGTACCGGCCTTTGGCTGATGGGACGGTATGATGAGGCTCTGACTTCTTCAAGACTCTGGGCAACAGATTCATCGCTGGAGGTGACTGGAACGCGAAGCATTCTCACTGGGGATCAAGAATAACGGTAACCAGGGGTAAGGAACTTAAGAAGAGTATTGATGCTAATCACCTCAGATCTATGTCAACCGGAGAGCCCACATACTGGCCTACGGATAGCAATAAAACTCCTGATCTACTAGACTTTTTTATCACAAAAAACATCTGCTTACAGAATACTCTTATCAAGTCAAGCTTAGATGGTTCCTCTGACCACACACCAGTTATACTGATACTTAGCCCAATAGCTATACCCCATGATTCTGGCACCGACTATCTCCATAACTCCAAAACGGACTGGGATTGTTTTCGTGAATACCTGGAATCAAACATTGACCTCAAACTATCTCTTAAGACTAATGAAGAAGTGGACAATGCAAGCCTATACATCACCAACTTAATCCAGGTAGCTGCTTGGACTAGCACCCTGAGCTAAAGGCATCATCTTATAGTGTTCCGACACCTCTTGTGGTCAAGAAAAGTTGCTGAAAACGTCGTCTTCGTAGAGTTTGGCAGTTATCCCATAGGGCCTCAGACAAAACAAAGTTAAACCGTGCTATTAAAGAACTAAAGAATCTCCTTGCAGAAACTACCAATGACATGATCAAGAAAAGGCTGGAGAAGATGTCTCCCAATGGACATGGAGCCTACAACCTTTGAAGGCTACAAAGCTTACCGCAGCCTCAACAGTGTTCCCACCCATTAGATCTGGAAGCACGTGGGCCCGAACGGATCAAGAAAAATCTGAGGCCTTTGCCATTCATCTTTCTAGTGTCTTTAAACCCAATGACGCAGATACCCCAGAAGACCCTGAAATAGAGGCAATACTGAAACAAGACCTGCAGATGTGTCTACCACTGCGCCATACTACTCCAAAAGAACTGACTAAAATAATATCCAAAATGAACCCAAATAAATCTCCAGGATTTGACTTAATTACACCAAGACTACTGAAAGAGCTTCCTAGGAAGTGTTTAGTTTTCTTAACTATCCTTTTTAACGCCACATTTAGAACCTCTCACGTACCGACACTTTGGAAGACATCTCAAATTGTTATGATTCATAAGCCTGGTAAGCCACCCAAGAAATAATAAAATAATGTTTAATTTGTTAATATGATATTATTTAGGGCGTTTGTAAAGGCATCCCGTATTATAAGAAAGTATAGACTTACAAATAATGAACTTAAGACTTATTCAGATTGTAAGTGTACTTATGCTACGAGTTCGCAATTCTTTTAATACACAAGCTTAATTTTCAAGTTTAAGTGTTTTCAATATTTTCTTTAATCACTGTCCTAGATATCAAAATCAGCTGAGATCGCCGTAGATTGCATATCGATATTGTAATTTGGACAGTCTAGAACAAGTAATCAGATTTCTTGTAATTAATTAACTTAAATTATTTAGTGATGTGATCTAGTTTATTGTTGGAAAAAACATGAATATTGAAAATAAAGAATAATAAATAAGTTTTTTTCCAGTAACTGTATGTTGATTTTTTCGAAAACTATGCAATTGGGCCAAGTGATATTAAAGCAAAAAGTATTGTATTTGATGATAGCTATCTGCGTCAATTCAAAGCGGAAGAAATTTTCAAACATCCAGTATAGTAAGAACAGATGGAATGAAACTTCATAGTCTGTTTTAATAAAAAATATTATCCCGCGTACACTTTTGCGAGTTACATCGGCTAAGGCGCTTTATTTTATATTTTATTAAGCAAGCGCTGCAGGCGGTAGCATATGCACGTAGTAGCATACGAGAGTCCATTATTTTGACTCGTGACTTTGACCGCGCCCGAGCTCTAAATGACTTTGAAATTACTGAACTTTACACGATCCACAGTTACTGGTCGTTTATTATGATTGTTACTGTGTATTACATTACATAATCTGATTCAGTTAAATATTTAAGAAAAGCGTCAAGAAACGATATATTTTTAGCTCTGTCATTGAAACCATTATACATCTTTATTGAATAATTGAAAATACAAACAATTAATTGACAACTCTGTTATATAGGTACTTATAATTTAATCGCATCGCCTTCAGACTTAGTTCTTCGCCGTTTTTAACTATACAAACTCTACGTCAACTCGCAAAGGATGAAGAGACTTTATATTCACTGACTGCATCTTTTGTAACTACAGACGTTAATATCGACGACTTAGTATCTTCGTCAGCGTTAGAGAGTAAAGCCGCTATTGTAGCGTAGCAAGCTTCGATTCAGTCAAGTGGACCAGAAACTCTTCGAAGCTAATTCCCGTTTCGTATCGTCAATCAGAAGAAGTTGAATTTGACTCTATAGATGTAACAAAAATATTTGGCCTTCAATGGTATTCTTGTTTAGACATATTTTTTTTCACTATTTCTAGTCCAGAAAAGAAATGTACGCTGCATCCTATCCGCTATTGCACTATTATATGATGTTCTAGGTTTAGTCGATCCTGTCATTCTCTATTAAATGCTACTTATAAAGCAATTGTGGTTGCAAAAAATAGACTACACCGCGACTGTCCCCCATGTTGTCAAGTCATGGAGATTGTTTATAGGGGAGTTGTCTCTACTTTCATAGCTTTATTTCCAGCGAGCAACATTTGGGTGTATCTACCTCAAATTAGTTTCGATATTACTGTTTGCGGATGCGTGCGAAAAGACCTATGATTGTGTTATCTATGCACATGTTGTACATGATGGTCGAGCTCCAACCACTAGACTGATTTGCTCTAAGCCTCAAATTGCTCCTCTTAAAACGATAACATTGACTACACTAGAATTATTTACTATAGTATTGATGTCTAGATTAATATGCGTTGTGTTTAATAACTATTTAGCAATGTGTGAAAAAACTATTTCATATATCACTATAGTTTCTGATGAAAACCTTTTCTTTAAAGCTTAGTTTAAAATTTGCAATATGGAATAAATTTCTTCGATGCCTCGTTTTGGTTTTACGCTTCATTCATAAACTCCCGCGTAGCGACTTAATATCACCAATAGATTTAGATTTAACAGAATTTTATATTTTCAATATTTTCTAAAGATTTCATTAATTTAAGTAAAGGAAATTCTTGTTCGCATATACATCATAAGTTTTATTCACAAGAATCTCATTGGTGAGGTCGTTTTAAAAATAAAAGCAGAAACATCCTATCATTTTACCTCACCACGCTCACATAGTTAATCTCATAATCGATTATTATTATCATCAAAGATATTATCGTGCCGGTCTTCAACTTCTTTTCATTATTCTGAAATACTCTCCGCTTGTAGGGTAGTTCGCGCTCGTGTAATTGTAATTTTGTATAAATGTAATTTTTATTTTAAAACGAATCCAAAACCGACGTTTCCCATAATGTCGGATTTACCGGCGTGCTGTCTAGAACAGTGAAGGTCTTTTACACATACATGTGTCGTATACCAGCCCGTATTACATCACTCTAGCTCACAAACTTAGATTGCATTCAAAAGCGTATATATGGCATTTGTTTTGTCACTCGTTCTGTCCATTTAGAATTGGTATCTGATCTTAGATCGGCTAATTTTCTGGATGAGTTCAAACGTTTCTTATCCCGCCCTTGTTTCTTGGACCTTGCAAGTTTACTTATAGTAATAATGATACAAATTTCATAGGCGCTAATGGGTATCTAGATGAGCTTCACCAACGAATTCTCCTCTAACCGTATTGTATGGAAGTTAAATCCACCGCACTCTCCACATTTCGGGGAAATTTGGGAGGCATACATAAAATCTGTTTCGTGTCATAAGCGAGCAAACTTTAACTTACGAAGAAATTATTACTGTCCTTGTACAAATAGAGCCAATGCTTAACTCTAGACCGTTTTATTCGTTGAACTCTGATTCTTCGGTGCCCTCTGCGTTCACGCCGTCTCATTTCCTGTGCTCTCCGTCGCACACTTCATTCCCTGAAACAGATTTGAGCAATATAAGTGTTCACTCGCTCATTCGATATTCCTTAATGGACTCTCTTGTTCAATCTTTTTGGAAAAGGTTTCGAACCGAGTACCTCTATACTTTACAAAACAAAGAGAAATAAAACACTGTATCACATCCTGCATCAGTAGGAACCATAGTCTTGATCATAATGGATAATGCACCACCGTTGCAGGGGCCTCTAGGTGTGACTATTAGAGTACACCCTGGAATGGACGGTTCTATATGTGTTGCACAGATGAAAACTAAGAACAGTATATATGACAGACCAATAGTAAAGCTTTGTCCGCTACCTACGCAGTAATTTTTATCATTATTTTAGCAAAGGTTTGTTAAGATAACATAAATACCAAGAATTGATTTTATTTTTTGATTATTTGTAAGTTTAATGCATTATTGCCTAAATCACATCTTGTTATTTTTTTTTTTGATACTCTTTTTTTGATATTTAACTTTATTACCGCATAATTGTTTTTTTTCGTGTATATTTTTTTAAGGAAATCCTTTGAAGATCGGGGGGATGTTCGCGCCATTTTCAAATAGGCATGTACTACTTCCTTTCTTCCATCATTTTCCCACTTGTAAGCCGAAGATTCGCCGTCTCTTTCTATTCGAATAGTGGAAAGGATTTTCAAACGTAACGGTCGATATCATTCGATCTTTTTTTCACAAGAAGGAAAAATTACCACCACCATTGCTATATGATACCACGCCGCAATAATTTATTACAACCATATTTCCGCTATTTATTCGATAAAATTGTGCCTGCTTCGCCGGCGATTCGCGTGAGTGCATGTGAATATTAATTTATGAACTTTGATGCATATAAGTGTTCCAACTAAGTGAACATTCTAAGGATAGGAGGAGTTCTTGACAGACCAGGCAAAGGGACGTCGAGAGCAACGAACGTTAAGCTGCATACAATTCGAGAGACAGTGTTACAATTCCTGATTCCTATCCGCGAGCTGGCTCACACGCATCCACTTTACGTGCCTATTGGATTTCTAAGGTCCTTCGAAGGAGTATGACCCACTAAGCTCATCTGTTGAAAATGTTATGACGTCGTGTTTACTCAACATAATGTTATGCCCAATTAATTATAGTAAGGTTTAATTAATAATTTTAATATTTGTTTAGTGGTGCAAAGAAATAAAAAAAAAACTAAATGGCACGTTACTGCGCTTTTTAACTATTTTATTGCTTTTCTTTTGGTTTTATACAAAATTATTTTTTTAAATATATATTCTATACATATATTTAAATATACTGTCTGAAAGTGATTTGTACTTAAAAGAATAATATCCAAATACAACGATAATCAATTATGTCAATTCTTGTTTCAAAATACACTTATCAAAGTAAAAAATATTAAGACATAACAAAAGAATATGTATATCAAAAATTGACACTTCAGGAAAATCCATATGCACGAAACAAACTTGCGCCTATCTGTTTATCTGAGATAATTTGAAAACGCCCTTCTGTTTGCTTCCTACGTGAGCGAATAATCTCACGGTCTGTGACGTAGGGTTCTGTCGTCTGCGTGCTGTCTGCGTGTGAATCACGCGCCGCGCAGGGTCAGTCGAGATTACGGGTATTACGAAAAATGTCAAGTGCGAAATATATGACACATAACCAGGAGTTGTTACTTATTATTTTAAACTCACGTTCCATTCCAAAAGTGTAGACAGGGACCACAAATTTTCTTTGTCTATTTCTCTCGTTTCGCTGACACCCATCAAACGTTTCGTGTTTTGATATCGGTAATGGACACACAAATTTGTAATTTAAAAGCTTGAAACTTTCTACAGTAATAATCTATAATAAATCTGGAAGTTGTTTGAGTGTTTATTATTTTGGAAAAGTAATAGATTTGGACACTATCGGAACTAAGACCTCGCAGGCAAACCAAAAAAAAAATCTTATCACTACAACTTTTCTTATATTTGAATTCCTTCAAAAGCTTACATTTTACTATGTTCTGACGCAATAAATCAGCCCTTAACAGGCACTGGGCCAGCAACATCGTGGTTATGGTATGGGTCAGCAGCAGTATTATGATAAATTTCTGATACACCTTATAAATGTAACAAATATCAATTTTCCCCTTAAAATAATTATTTTTCTATTTAGATTGTACTTTGCTCGACAGCCCAATCCTCGTTGGGCTACTCACCCAAATGCTATTTATAATTTTATTGTAAATTACTTTTACCATTTTACTTATATCAAAAGAAAGTAACGAAAAATTTTGACCTTGAAGCTATCATTTTCAAAACAGAACCTCATCTCCTATTTATAAAAAAAAAGTTTCATCAATGGTCTTCTAGAATACAATGTTCACGGCACTCTGAAATAAATATTTCAGTCTTGGTGATGATTAATATTATTACTGAGTCTAATTAGAAATAATGAATTGCAAAAAATTTTAATCTAATCATTACACATTATAATAAGTAATATATTCAATATATATCTTCAATTTACGCAACAGCGATAAAGGATATCAATAAAATAGCCGCATAAAGCGCTCTAATCGTTTGCACAACTCTTCGTTTTCGTTTTCAATTCGAATATAATAATTCTAAATTCTATTTATAATTAAAAAAATACATATAAAAAAAATGTTAAAAAAATTTTGCATCTTCGCCGCCGTAGTTTTTTTATTCGCATCTCTTGCTGAGAGCTACAAAATATTAGTTGTCTACACGATTCCTGGGATAAGTCACTCGCTTCTCGGCAACGGGTATGTCAAACATTTGGCGAGCGCTGGACACGAAGTAAGTGATATTACGATACTGGGGACGAATTAATAAAATCGTCTAAGCGCGATTTAAATAAACGAGAAAAAGTGTTCCGTCGTTTAGTACTCATTATTCTCGATAAGAACGAAATTTCTCTCTTTAGAACTTAATGTTATTTTTTTTAGTATTTACCATTTATTTATATTTGGATCTTGGTCCATTTTTCTTTCGTATGATAACTAAATTAGAGTATTTCGCAAAGTAATTCGGCAGACCTACTAACGAATGTCGACTTGATCTCGAATCTTATTCAAATTTCCCTTTATATACCAATATTGAAATAAATAGACAAAAATAGAAACTGAAAGGTTTTCAAAAGAAACAGTTACGGCACCTTTCAATGATTTGAAGATATTGATTCTACTTGAAAAAAATAAATATTCTAAGTATTTATTTTTAGGTCACCTATATCACACCGATACAAATGAAAGATCCACCACGGAATGTCCGCCAAATCCACATCGAATATCCACCCGAACTGCTGATAAGTACGTAAGATCACAACAACGTGATAGAAATAAAGACATGATATTAAAAAGCATGTCATTTAAAAAAGGAAATTTTTTTTGTTTATATTGATTCTAAATTAGGGGTCATGCAAGAATTGCGTCACACATTAAGAGGGTGGAAAGGGGTCAACAAAGTATGACGTCGTGTGACAAGTAGGGACACTTTGTGATTTCATAAGCATAAAACTTAAATATTAAAACTCTAAACTTTAACTGTAGCGAAAAACTATCGCTGTAGCTATGGCGTCATACTTTAAGAACTCTTCTAAAATGTTTGATTTGTTGTTAAGTTTATGAAAGTGGATTTTAAATAGGACTATACAACTTTGGAAGTTCTGTTTTAAATTAAATAATTTCTAAATTTAAAAACATCAAAATATGTGACGCCATACCAGGGGGGAGGGTCATACAAATGTGACCATCTGTGATATAGGCGGGGGGCTCCAAGATCATGAAATATTTGTGACGAAATTTAGAAACAGCTCCTTACACCAAAAATATTATGTACTTTGATAAAAAAATTAAATTAAACAAAATGTACTATGTCCAAATATTAATAGGTCCATTGAACGGATAATATAATTAATGTGTGACAGAAAGGATGTAATACAAGTAGCAGACGTTCTTTCAAGATGACGAACATCTATTGTGAGTTGTTTACAAGATTAGTAAGCTTTTTGTTAAAATCAAATTGCCTTTTCTATAATTGGATAATTTATACAATGACACTAATCAACTTTATCTGGGTACAATCCGATAATTTCTACAAAGCAAATGCATTTAAATGTTATAAATCCAATGCTTTTATAACATTTTGTCTTTTGTCTTCGAAATTATTTAAGGATATCTTACCTGTTGCAGTGGGTACTGTAGCCGATTTGTAACGTCGAAAGTCAATCAATAAATATTGGGAATGCTGGCAGTGCCATGAATCGTGTGCATCACTTAAAATATAGATAATAAATTAAATTTTATGTGTGTTGATTTCATAAAATAAATTAATTAAAATGAATCTCAAATATCTTATACCAGTTTAAGGTCAGTTGATCCTAATGTTTCTAAGATTAATTAAAATAAATTTAAGGTCAGTTGATTAGAAACGATTTCTAAAAACAAAAAAAAAAGATTTTCCGAATTTCAGTTTTAAAGGTGTATTTTTTTAATTGCTCCAGATGATTAATATATTAAAAAAATACATGCATATATCCCAATAAACCTACTATGAACAAAAGTTCGAATACACGCTATAGAGATTATGTACATCAAAACCCAACAATATAAATAGACGACGACAATGGAAGGTTATCACACATAACATTAAAAAAAAATAATAACATAAAACTGTTATTTCACGATTTCAGACGATGACACATTTACCCTGGACATGATACTCAACAACAAGATTGACCTGACTGAACCTGGCGATTGGTTTAGCGGATTCTACGAATACGCGAGGGTCATACTCAACAGTGAAGGTGTTCAGGCACTGATCAATGACCAGAAGGAGAGCTTTGACCTGGTCATCGTAGAATGGATGTACACAGAAGTGCATTCCGGGTAACAATGCAGATATGCTATATTTTTTACTATGTTTATATAGAATAAGCTCATCAAACGGATTTGATAATTGCAATAAATTTTGCTTACTGATGAACATTGATCTTCAATGATCACGTAAGCTCGGATTAAAATCGAACAAAAAACAATAAAACAGAACAGATTGTATTGAATGACCATGCAAGCAGGCACAAACAGAAATTATAATTTAACTTAACACATGTACAATATCGATCATTTCATACATCTAGTACGTACTGTTTATTTAATTTTTATTATTTTACAAAATATCTTATTAAAATATTTCTGTACTTAAATGTTTTATGGGCTTCATCTTTATATTTAATGCGGTTTTTTTTTTCAAACAAACTGATTGACATCAGTTAAATGTTTAATATTTTCTTGGTTATTTTTTTCATATAAAGTTCATTTCAGTTTCGCAGCACTGTTCCAATGCCCTTTGATATGGTCGAATCCTCTGGAACCTCATTGGATGATCCTGAAGCTGATCGACGAAGTACCGAATCCCGCTTACACTTCTGACTTCAACTCTAACAACGTGCCTCCCTTTTCGTTCAAGCAAAGACTGCAAGAACTGTGGACGCAGATTAAATCATCTTATTACGAGAGGTACCTAACTACTTTGTTGTTTATTTGTGTTAAATGTCATGTAACTAAACTGTACTATGAAATATTGTAAAATTTTCGCCTCTTTTTTGAGATTATTTTATAGATAAATGCCAATTATTACGTTGATAAATGGCTATTATTACGTTGATAAATGGCAATTATTACTTTATTCTATTTCCTAATAAGAATCCACTATTATACCTCGGTCGTGACCACCTCAGCTATTACAGTCTTCATTACAAAATTACGTTTCACTGCGGTAGAGCCATGCTGTGGTCAACTTGGCTTCAGCGCTTAATGAGCCAGCTCGACCGGTGCAATATCACACTCTCACAGAATAAAAGCGTGAAGTAACAGTTTCTGCTGTCGAATTTCATCCAGTGAGTGCGAGTTCCGGTAGCCCACTCCTTTTCCATCACTCTACAACCTCCTTTCATCAGCCTCTTTTCTCTCCGTCAGCCCACTTCTTCCTTCATCGGATATTCTATTATTATCCAAGAAGCCGACAACGCACTGATGACTCCTCTGGATCGCTAGTGTCCATGGGCGGCAGTGACTACCTACACTCTGGTAATTCGCATGCTCGTTTGTCCTTCGCTAATGCTAGATATTTATATATAAACTTAGGTGGTCCTTGATATTGGCATCATATAAATTGTGATGTCAAAGGAAACATTATCATAAAAACAATTATAACGTAAGTAGCAAATAACTTTAATAATCTGTGTATGTACCTAATAGATTAGATAATTCGTTACATATCTCAAGTTGCATATAGATTCGAACTCGATTATAATTTTGATCTGTAAATTTGTTATTTCATGTCAACTTCAATTTAAATAACTTCCACCCGTGGTTTATTAACACTAAAAATAATATATTATTATTTTTAGTTAATAAAATCTTTGTTAACACAATTGAAGATGGTGGCGCAGTAGTTACGAACGTTGCCTTCAAACCTGGAAGTTATGGGTTTCGATCCCGACCACCGGCGAACTGACGAATCGGTTTTTAACTTAAGTCAATTTATGCTACACGCTCAATGACTCGAAGAACGACTCAAGCCATTGGTCACAATCGTCATCACAGTGATAACAATGGTCGTTAGCGGTACCGACTCGCACTGGGTCCTATATAGGAGCTAAAAAAATCTTTGAATTTATGCTTCATCAATACGGAGATTAAAACCTGATACAGTCGAATGATACAATCTTAAGCGAAACGTATGACGAATTTTCTAAATTAATAATAGTATTTTAATGATAATGAGCATCGAAAAGTGAATATAAGGGAGTGACTTCCTTTCTATAGTATTATTTACAAACATGTACAGTCCTATTACATCTTAAATAGTCCAGTTTATACTTTATATAAATAGTCCAATGACTCGCTGCTTCAAGCCATTCTGATTTCAGAGCCATTCGTTCGACTACCGAGTCCCTGTATGAAGAGATTTTCGTAACCGCCGCTAAGAAAAGAGGTATAAATTTGCCCCCTCTTGAAGAAGTTAAATATAATGCCTCGTTCGTGCTGTCAAATTCTCATGCGTCGATCGGTGAGCCCTTAACACTGCCTCAAAATTACATACAGATCGCCGGGTACCACGTAGACTCGCAACCTAAACCCTTGCCTAAAGTAAGTATTGTATATAAGCTGTTACCGTCAACATTAATAGATATTAAATTGCATAACAAAAAAAAAAGCTGTGTTTAATTTATTTGTAATTAATGAACCTGAGTTATAATTTCCCTGAACCATGTTTATATAAAAATCTAAAATTAACGCATAAACAATGCTTAATAATCCTTAGTACAGATACCATACAAAAAAAATAACTTTTTTTAAGGAACTTCAAAAGATCATGGACGACGCCAAGACGCATGGAGTTATATATTTCAGTTTAGGGTCAAATGTAAAGAGCAAAGACATGCCGGAGAAAATGAAAAGAGAGCTTTTGAAAACGTTCAGTAAGTTCCAGCAAACCGTCATCTGGAAGTTCGAAGAATCGCTGCCCGATCTGCCCGAGAACGTACACATAGTGCAGTGGGCGCCGCAGCAGAGCATTTTAGGTAAAAAGACAATATTTCAACATATATCCACAGCATAAGAGATATAATAACTATAAATTTCATGCTGTGGCCAAATTTACTGCAACACTACAAAGAACCGTCTCGACCGACGAAACACCACACCATTACAGAATATAGACGTGAAGTAGCAGCTTCCGTTGTTGCGTTTCATGTAGTGAGTGAGAGTTCCTGTTAGCCACTCCCCTCCCCGTTCAACAGATATGTTATTCTTAAGTAAGAAGCCGACAACGCACTTATGACTCTAGCGTTGTGTGCTCAGGGCCCCCTGTGGCCACCTAATTCCTGGTTATTCGTATGCTCATTTTCATCTCGAAAATGTTATAATAAATCAATGAAATAGAGGGTAAATAAGAAATTGAATAAATCAATTTATATATGTATTAGCTACAGTTGCAGCGATAAAGTAATTTCACCAAACAAGATAAGAAATGTTGTAATGTAACATGTAATTGTAACATAGCAGCAAGCAAATCCCCATTCGCTTTAATACCGTAATTGCTTTCTTTGCAATATTCTCATAACGGTCCTCTTAACGAAATGACGTATTCATTTCTTGTCATTGTAAATGATAAATGGAATTTAGCGTACTTAAATCGCAACAGTATCAGAAACTGGACTGAAAGTTTAACCTATTTTAATATATATACATTTATAAGAAAAGTCGTCATTGAAAAGGTTTCACTTAAGGTTTATGATGTTACAAGTTCAATATCGTAATTATTTCGAAACAATAAAGTTCACAAAGTTCCTTCATGTTTTATTTGCATGTAAATTGCTTGCCATTGTTTCAGCACATCCCAACTGCGTTCTGTTCATCACTCACGGAGGATTGCTTTCAATAACTGAAACTGTGCATTTTGGAGTGCCTGTTGTTGGTGTACCGGTTTTTTCGGACCAGTTCGTTAATGTCGCGATGGCTGTTAACAGAGGTTTCGCTAAGAAAGTAGATCTGTCATACGATATGGCTAAATATCTGGAAGAAGCAATTCATGAAGTTTTAAATAATGCAAGGTGAATATTCGGAAAATATAAAATCGTCTGTAACATTTACCGTATCGTTGAATCAAATCGAATTTGGCGTCACAGTATTTTAATATTGTTCTGGGATTAAATCAAGGTTTGTGAAAAAGAAATGAATGAAAACTTTCTCGAAAGCTTTGTATTTTTTGTACTTTATAAACTCTCACCTATTTACCAGAAGGATAGGCAGAGACTACAGATTTCCGCAGGGCAAGTTCTCAGCATATTTCTGTCACTTGACTAACACTTTTCAGGTATTTCATGCAAGGTCTTTGATTTACTGTGTTAAAAGTTTGTCCTTTTTTTTAATACATCACCAATTCGGTCTGAATAAGACTTTCTAGGGCAACCCTTGCCGACCTTCCTATCACACAAATTCGCTCAGAGGATTTATTTCATCAATCCACTTTTCATTTATCCTTTCCGGATGAACAAGCAACCACAATATGTACCTTTTTCAACTATGTTCACTATATTTTTTTTTCAAATCACATCGCTCTCTGACATCACTGCTCCCATGTATAATTATAGATATATTTTAAAGATACTCTACATATATTACGCAAAAATTTGGAAAATCCAAAAGTGCACGCCTCACCGCGGTCATTAACTTCTAAAATAAAAATTTTCAATAGAGTTTTTGATAAAGAAATTTCAAAAAAAGATTTATCAAATTCGAATTTCGCGCCATTTCGTGAGATATTTACAATGGCGCATGCGCTAATCTCAACTTTTCACATATGGCTTAAGGCTAATCTTCATTTGTATATAAATATAGATATACAAACACCACCTCAACGCTCCGCTTGTGAAACGTGCAAAATCATATTTCCACTGGATCGATTTTACTTTTATTTTGCTTTTGCCATACCCATTCATTATCGATAACTTTACTATTCATAATAGCAAGTTCGACTCTATTCACTTTATATTCTGTACTTACTCTCCTTTCAACACATGTATCATGTACAGCTTTCAATTTAAAATACAATGCTATATAGAAGGACAAACAATTCTCCAGATCTGTAGTCCAATATATAATATTTAGTAGTTGTAACAGATTAAAAAATACAATATTTCATATAAAATATATTACGTAGGAAGATTTTGCGTGTACGATATAAATTCAGGTTTTCGTTTTCTGTTGTAACTGTTACAGTTACCGAGAACGAGTTAAACATCTTTCGCTGGTGTACCACGACCGGCCGGTGCCCCCGGCCAAGGAGCTGGTGCACTGGGTGGAGCACGCGGTCAAGACGCGCGGCGCGCCGAACCTGCGCTCGCGCGCGCTCAGCACGCCCTGGTACCAGAAGACGTACCTCGACCTAGCGGCACTAATTATACTGATAATATATGCGTTTTGCATTATTATTAAATTGTTATTGGTGACTTTTAAAAATTCGGCAACCTAAAATAAGAAGATCGATTAAAATTTAAAAATCAATGTGTGTGTTCTAATACCTTTCTTTTTATTGTTTACACAGCCTAATTATCTCCTTCATTTTATTTATTAAATAGCATGTTTTACTATTTCACTTCAAAAAATTACTTCTTTCTTTCATTTTTTCTAATTTTATTTTTCTAATATAAGTCTTTTATATAAATATTTGTACTAATCCAGTACTCTATTCTTAATTCACTGCAGTAATCTATATACATTATAAAACTAGTAATCTCAAATATTTTGTACTTTTGTAACCATTTGATTACAGATTGACTTCATACGATAATTTTTGAACTGAACTGAAAAAATTTAGTTGAATTTTTCGATTGTCGTTGCAGATAAATCGTAATTGTGTTCACAATTTTGTTATGAATCATTGGTATGAATTTATGTACAAAAAATAATGATGAAAATATCTACCCCCTTTATTTTATTATTAAACATGTATATGAGTTGGTTACACTACCATAATACTTACGTAAATGTTGATTTTGAAATTTGTTTATTTTTTATTTCCTTGTAAATTTGACATTGGTGTAGGAAATAAAGAAATTTTTAAATAGTGCGTTTTGAATTGAATTTCCTGTTTCCTTTTTCATGATTTGTACTACCTAGCGTGTTGAACGAAGTTGCAAGCAATGTAACACCTGGCTCAAGTTCATTTAAATCAACATGATTAACCATTTATTTAATCCAAAATAATATAAGTTAAAGAATTAATACTGTAAAAACAAAAATTTTACTCTAACAATATTTGAATCCACTGCATTTGTCACAGCAGTCGAAATTCTACAGCGAGCTAACAGCTTAGCTAACTAAATATTGTTGCTAATTTAAACTCGTACAAAACGATTTTTTCCAAAAACTAATTATAGATTTATTTTTCATTCCCGAAAATTCCCATATCGAAATCGTTTAAGCCGTTTTATAAAACGTAAATACAAAAAAAAAAAACAATTTAACATTAACATCAATCATTCAATAGTGTAGGATGAAAATAGTCTAGAAAAGTCTAGCATTTCAATATTTCACTATGGTATTAACGATTCGGGCCACGGTCGATAAGTGACAACACACGGGCCCTGTCGTAAACACAAATTAGCCATATTATTAGTGTGAATATAGGTTGTATTATATTATGAGTCGCATACGTTTGCATATTTAATTACGAATTATAAGAAGTATGCGACATAAATTACTATTTGTTTTCTTATACAAAGTGTGATATCAATTTTATTTTTGAAATTACAAACATTATTAAGTTAAAAATTGCAATATCTTAATATTAATTCTAAAGGCTCGCTTGAATTTGATAAATCGGGTTCCACCAAAAGTTTCCTCTTCTAATGCCGATTCAAACGAACCCAATTCCGAAATTCTATGACCACTCACTACTCTGATAGGTTGCGAGGTGTGAGGTATCCCAGTAGGAAGGAATAGGAAATCGACGAGTCAGAGGGGAAAGTAGGATCTATCCCTCGGAGGTGTATGGTCTCTTAATTCGTGACAGGACACATAAAAGAGGAAATAGAAAATGAAGCAAGTATGTAATGCGGGGGGCGGTCGTAAGGGGGCAGGAAATATATTTATAAATAAACAGGGAGTAAAGTAAAAACCCACTACTCAAAGGAGTATAAGTCACCTAATTGGTGACCTAGGGGAGTGTGTATAGGAAAATAAATATAAAATAGGGGTATAGCACTGAAAGAATTTCACTAATATTTTTTAAGAAATGAGCGAGAGAGGCGCTAGTATTTCGAAGGCACCTAAGTGGTGACATAAGGACAAATTTTAAAAAAGATATGAAAATAATACTAATCGACAGACAACGAGGCACTTACAAATTAATATTAATTTCTTATAATTAAAAGTGCCACCTAATGGTAAACCTTATTGGCACATCAGTTATTAGTGTTTTGAAGTTGCTCGCTAAACTGTTTTGTGCAGGGCCGGATCTATCATATGGCTTTTTGGGCTTCAGCCCAGGGCCCCTTGGATTCAAGGGCCCCCCGGGTAAGTCAATTCAGTCAAAAATAGATGATATGCGAAAAAATAGGTGGGCCTCTAAATAGTATTAGCCCAGGGCCCCCTTAACTCATGGTCCGGCCCTGGTTTTGTGAGCAACTTCATACTGTAGTTTTCGTGTCACCCCGATAAAAAATTTAGTCACATCAGTTTTCATAACGCGCTAAAATATCACTCGGCCGATGAAATATCACGCCGTTTGCGACATT
This sequence comes from Eumeta japonica, assembly GCA_005406025.1. Lineage (NCBI taxonomy): Eukaryota > Metazoa > Arthropoda > Insecta > Lepidoptera > Psychidae > Eumeta > Eumeta japonica. Next base: position 171,674 of record BGZK01000413.1, read on the forward strand.
CAAAAAGGATCATTCAACTTGCATTTACTAAAACGTTTAACTAATTGTAACGATTGTGAGGAATCTCAAAAATAAAGATTTTAGAAAAATGTTTTTCTTTTAAACTTTGGACTATTCTACTGACCGATAGGAAAATTTAATTAGCGCTTTTTACTGAACAGGTGCATAGACTGTCGGAAACTTCATAACAATCGGTTGAATTTTTCAAAAGATACTATTGGAGAATTAAATAAAAAATTAAAAAAAAAAGAATTTTAGTACAATTTTTTTAAAAAGCATTCCAAATCCCTAAGTCTATTCAGGTATTTTCTTAAAAAAAACCACGTTCATTGTTTCTAAATTCATTAAAATCGGTTCAATTGTTCTTGAGATATTGTTGAAGAAATATTTTTTATAAATTGTTTCATTAAAATATTTTTATACTACTCTACTTATAAATTCTAAAATCTAATCAGCTTTTCTTAAGCAATGTCGATCCTTGTAAACTGAATCAAAATCTGTTACTTCATTCGAAAGATAACGTTAAGGCAATATTCGACTAAAAAAGAATTTTCAAATTTTTATTTGATTATGTTTGATACTAGGTGATATTTTTTGTTTAAAAACTGCGTCGAATGCCATAAAACAAATCAAAATCGAAGAACACGTTCGAAAAATGCATTATATAGTTCAAAAGTTAAAAAAAGCGTTTTTCTAGTATAGACAGAGATCAAAACGTTTTAAAAATTCTATGTTTGATGTTAAAGAGCTTCAAAACTAACAAAATTAATTTTTTGATCTCAATAATTTACAACACCTTTATTTTCTAACACTGAACTCGAAAGTAGTAAGAAACTTTAAAGGCTACTTGCAGTTCAATTTATCAAATTGCAGGGTCAGCCGTTTTTAAATTTTTTTATAAATACGATATCTTTCGAATACGTTATTCGAATTTGAACTCGTTTTCCAAAGCCAGATTAAAAAAAATCTCGTTGCTTTTAATAATCATATTACCAATTATACATTTTTTTATTAAATTTAAAGTCGATAAAAAAGTCACTTTTTGAAAGCTAAATGCTTATTCTGGAACGCGTTTCCTACTTTAAAAAAATAATTAAAATATTTCAAAACATTATTTAGGGCTTCTGTCGTCACAAATCAAAATAATAAAGTATCCAGTATTAAAACCGCAAATTAAAAGAAGTATGTTTGCCGAAAGAAGAATAAAAGATATACGGCGCTGGATCATAGAAATGCGCGCGCGCCGACGACACAGAAAATAATACGCCGGAGACGCCACGAAGCCGGGCAGGTTAATCAGCATAAGTGCATTGAAACCATTGACCCATATTATAAGATTTGTGATATTACTTTTAAGATTTCTGACAAAAAAAAATGCGGTAACCTTCGTAATAGATTTTGTATTTTCAATATCATACAATATTGAATTCCAAGAAAATTTATCAACAAGTAAAATATAATTATGTATGATTTGGTGTCTTTATATAACAATATGGCAATCAATTAATCTTCTTACTTTTAGACGAAAGACGCTATTACGTTAGCTGACGTGCAGTTAACAATTTTATGCGAAATCATTCAAAATCGTTTGGATTGAATGGGGAGGAAATTAAACACAATAAAAAGATAGAATAAGAAAAAAAATTGCAAAATCATTTTCTAACGGATCGTTTTAATAATAAATAGTGAATATTTAAGCTTTAAAAGTTTTAAAATAAATTTAAATTACAAAAGAAAAGAAAATTTAGTAAAATAAATAGATTTTTAACTCTCAATCAAATTTCTTTTTCTTTATTATCAGTTGTATGACATTCGTTAATATAAATTTAATGGGAATATAGGAAGCTAGTGTTATCAGTATAATTAGTGCCGCTAGGTCGAGGTACATCTTCTGGTACCAGGGCGTGCTGAGCGCGCGCGAGCGCAGGTGCGGCGCGCCGCGCGTCTTGACCGCGTGCTCCACCCAGTGCACCAGCTCCTTGGCCGGAGGCACCGGCCGGTCGTGATACACCAGCGACAGGTACTTGACTCTCTCCCGGTAACTACAACGAAATTGATAAAATGAAAATTGCAAAACAAGTAAACATTGTTGTTGAATCAACCACAGTTAAGTACGTGCTTACGCAATGGTTAGATTACTATCAATTTAACACTCATTGGCTCAGTATTTTATTAAACACCTAAAACTAATTATTGATGTTTTGCGAAAATATTATGCAACTTAATTAAACCGATAATTACTATAACATTTTCTAATTTCTTTGATGCGAAAAGATAAATAAATCAAAACTGTAATGTATTTCAAAAGTTTTCCAGTCATGAAACTGGCTTGTAGTATTAATGTATGCCGTTTGCATTTTCGAAAATAAAATTATATATGCAATAAAGGGCGTCAATATCGTATTCTTGATAAGATAATGCTTCGATGATGTTATAGCAGTGTGCTCGTATTTAGCGACACTGCAATATACATAAAACGATACAATATAACCCCACTGACGTATTTGCCACATAGTTGTACACACACAACCTTATCTCTTTAGATTATTTCTATTATGTCTATGGCATCAATCATGCACGGCAGGTGGATCAGTGGGTCAGTAGGTATTGTTTATTTTATCTCACATTATTTATATCGTGTCATTTAAATTGAGAGGTGTAGGCAACAAGGCATGAAAATTATGAAAATTTTGATACCAGAGACAAGAAGCATAGATTAAAATCTATTTCTAAGCCCTTGAAACGTTGACTTTTATGAGGTTGACTTACAGTCAAATATTGTATTGAAATTTTGAAATATTAAGTCGAAATTTGTAGAATGATTGTCTAATAGACAAACTTCATTATTTTTCTGAGGACATTGTCAATTCAGTTTTAATCGAAAGCGGATCGAGAAAAGAATCATGATTAGAAATTGTGCCGAGACTGGGATTTAAATTGGGGTTTGACGTCTGAATCAAGGTCTGGATTAGAAAATAGATATGAATACGAATTGAGATAGGACCCGAAACAGCAATAAGAAATAGAAGCAAAACAGGAATATTTACGGTCGATATAGATTACAAATTATTTTATATGCTTCTATGCAAAACGGGTGATCGGCCCTACTTTACGTCATACGGCATCTCGATTTGGGGTCATATTGCAGACATTCATAGAATTTTTGCGTTATAAAAACTGTTCGAGCTATAAACATTCTGTAATCTAAAGTATGTCTTAGAACCAATTTCGAGGAAATTATAATCTTAACTCTAGCATATAAATTTATATTTGAAAATTATATACGTGTAAAAAAGAATATAGAATTTGTCGAGGAAAATAGTGAAAGACATAAATTCAACAGAAAAAATAAAAGTAACTGAGTTTGCATGTGAGCCGACTGCATAAAGTGACGAATTCACTTATGGGGCTCTGTGCGCGCATGTTCAATAAGGTCCCTGAAAATATACAAAATCTACCCTCAATCATTTTAAAAACATTTTAAATTATTGTGTTAAAAAAGGCTATTACACAGTTGCAGAAAATTTAGAGGACAAATATTCATGAACATAAACAGCTCGATTTCTAGCGGGTTTGTTTCTTTAAGTTATACATTTATATATGTTTGATTGTATAAGACAATGTATTTGAAGTTGAAAAGAGCTACCTTCAAGTTACCTACTCGTTTTTCTTGATCCAAAACTGACTTCCAAACGAGTGGTAAAGTGGTAGAGCTAGGTATTAAAATGTAAATTCTTGAAATAATGTCGAATGTTGTTCATGATTTATGAATTAAAGATGTATTTGAATTTAAATTTGAATTGAATTAAAAAGCCAGTAAAATGCAGAAAAAATTTCATTTTATAAAATGTCGCATTAGTCGTCAGGAAAATTAAGTAACACATTTTATGACTATTTTTCATTACACTTGGGAATTTAAAAAATGTTTACTTTTTCCTACGAACTACGACTGAGACTTAGATTCTTTTTTTTTTAATTTCGCGCGAGTATCTTATTCAAAAAGTACAATTTTATTTGCTTAGTATCTTCATACAAAACTATTCTCAATTATAATAAAATAGTTTATAAAGAAAAACAGTCAATAAAATGTGTGCCATTACAATGTTCTTGGCTAATGTTGTAGCGTTTCTTCATTCATCACTCACATTTTTTTTAATGTATGTAACATGCATGCCGGTATTTAACCACAAAATTAAAATGCTAATAGCGAATTTGTTGAACCCAAAATTATTTTATTTTTTTACTATAGAAAACACCAGACGCGGGAATTAATAGTAGAATATGTTAATTTCCTTGATTATATATTTCCGAAATTGTACATACAACGATCTAACTCAGGGCCTCAAATTTCGTTAAATATCTCCTTTGTGATGTATATACGGGTATTGTTATATTGTAATACTTAATATTACTAATTGACACTTTTATTAAAAATGTTAAAAGGAATCACCTCGAATTGCCTAGAACTTCATGAATAGCTTCTTTCAGATATTTAGCTATATCATGTGATAGATCCACTCTCCTGGCGAATCCTCTGCTAACGGCTACGTCGACGTTCACGAACTGGTCGGCGAATACCGGTATGCCGATGATGGGCACTCCAAAATGTACAGTTTCAGTGATTGAAAGCAATCCGCCGTGTGTGATGAACAGAACGCAGTTGGGGTGCGCTGAAGCAATGGACATTCAAAATGTGACTTATTTCGTAAATGAAAATAAATTGGAATCAAAAACTTATAAGCGTAATTTATGCTTTCCCTTTTCTTGGGGCCAGCGAGCCAAAACAAAATTGAATGATTATATCTAATCATCTTCCATCATACTAAATATTCCTGTTCTATTGTCAGTGCCATATAGAATGTATAGTATAAAAGTGTATACTCAAAAACTTCCTACGAAATTCTATTTTTTTTTTCATTATAATCATCCAAACTTTGCGACCGACCTATAATAATAGAGTCATAAAAGATCATATATCATAGAAAAAAATTAAAACTATTCAACTGTAGTTTTCAGAGTCACATATTAAACCTGATTAAAACATAGTATGATGGTGACAAAAATCGGTGTAAAAATTGTGATATGCGGAGTCCAAATGATTTGGTATCTCACAAACAAACATTATTAGCAGTGTCAATGCACATAAAAGAAGAACATAGTACGCAAAAAGCACAATATGAATGAAAACAAACTTGATTTCCTTGTTTTAATGGCCGATGTTAATTTAAAATAATTTAATACAGCATTAATAATGCAGCTGCTAGCGAAATCAAATGATGCATAACACTTGATTTACCTAAAATACTCTGTTGCGGCGCCCACTGCACTATGTGTACGTTCTCCGGCAGATCGGGCAGCGATTCCTCGAACTTCCAGATGACGGTGTGCTGGAACTTACTGAACGTTTCCAAAAGCTCTCTCGTCATGTTTCCTGGCATGTCCTTACTTTTCACGATTGATCCCAAACTGAAATAAATGACTCCCTCTTTGGCGCCGTCCATGATTCTCTGAAGATCCTTTTATACAGAATTTTATAGAATAATTATGATTTTAATATCAATCTATAAATATTGATGTCAGGATATAGAATACGTTCTATGGTCACATGTCTTAAAAGAGCAAGAATGTTAAAATTAAAAATAATTATTTGTTGGGGATTATGATAAAATTTCTTTATATAAATAGAAGACGTGAAAGTCTAACAATACCTACTTTGGACAATGGCTTCGCTTCCGAGTCTATGTGGTACCCTGCGATCGGTATGTAGTTTTGTGGTAATCTTATGGGCTCGCCGAGTGACACGTGAGAGTTTGACAGCACAAACGAGGCGTTATATTTGACTTCTTCGAGTGGAGGCAAGCTCATGCCTCTTTTCTTTGCGGCGGTCACAAAAACTTCTTCATACAAGGACTCAGTAATGGATCGGATGGCCCTGAAAATATTTAAGTAGAGATTTATATAATGTGTTAGAAAAAGTGGTAATATTAAAAAACTGTAAATTCTATAAATGTGATGACGTATTTTAAATGTTATATTATAACATAAGACGTAGAAATGTTTTGAATTTTAATTTGAATACTGACTGCGCCGATCAGGCAGTTGATAGTATTTAATTTTAGAATTCAAGAAAAATGTGGAGGACTTTAAGTTTAATACAGTTTCGTTCGAAATTGTACAGACACGGACGAATTAGAAATGAAAAAAGATAATTAAGTAATATTATTTTCTGAAGTTTCTATCGTCCGACTACTGAAGAATAAAAACAATGTTTTTATTTGACAATCGTTTTATTATAATTACACTATAAAATGCAATACAATGTTATTATGCGTTTATTATCATAGAGTTATAGTTTAAAGCTCCCAATTCACGCTAGACCAGTATGTAGGTCTTATAAAAGTCAATGTCCACAAATAGAAATAAAAACATTATAGTAAGATACGCCTTTGCAATGGGATGATATGAAACCCTAAAACATTAACATACAAAAGCAATGTACCTCTGATAATAAGATAATTTTATCTGCGTCCACAGTTCTTCCAGTCGTTGCTTGAACGAAAAAGGAGGCATATTGTTAGAATTCAAGTCTGAAATGTAAGCGGGATTCGGTACTTCATCGACCAATTTCAGGATCATCCAGTGAGGGTCCAAAGGGTTCGACCATATTAGAGGACATTGAAATAGTGCTGCAAAACTGGAATGAAAAAAAATATTGAAAAATTGTTGACCATTCATTTAACCGAAGATGATCAGTTGATTAGTTATGACAAAAATCATAGAAAAAAGTGTCTCGCAAAGACAAAACATCAAAACACTTCAACGTGATATGCTGTGCAGTATAATGCAAAGTCTAATATAGTACTCAATATATGGGATAACGATGATTAAGTGTCATTTATACCCGCGGAATCGATTGGATGTAGGGGGACGAGGGGATGGCAACTTGTTCTATACCGTCATATCCAAATTCAAAAATCTATTTGCAATTTAAGAAATAAAGGTATTAAAAGTATGTGACAAGTTCCCGTTTCCACGACGCTCACGATCTCAATCCACGTTTTTATTGATCATTTAGCGATTTAGGTTAGAATTGTCGGCTTAAATTTTACTCTGCACACTTCAGAATTATGTCGCCAAGAGTCCTATCAAGATCCGTATACGATTTAAGGTATAGACAGATTTTTTTTAGTGATATTCGATACATAAATATTTAAGGGGCTATTTATACATCGAAATTAATGTCATTGTCTATATGATGGTAGAAGCTAGATTATCTTTATATGATAGCACCTATTAAATAAAGGCAACGAAAAGGCTTCTATAACGGGATCAGCGCCGAGAACGGAATTGATATGGAAACCGAGAACGGAGCCGAGATCGGGCGAGTTCGAAAACGCCACTGGAAACGGTCGTGCTTTTTACCTTTAAAAACCTAATCAGAAAAAAGTATGTCTAAGAAGCCGCTTTGTCCACATGAGAGCCATTCACATATAAGTACAATAAATAAACATTGCGCCCTCTAGGCAATATGAATAAAAGTGATAGATCGTTTATTAAATATTATTTACTGTGAAGAGGATATTTATACGCATTGATGAGTGTCATTTTTATATATTACTTTCTATTGCTACTTCATATTACAAAAAGAAATTAATATATTTATTTTATTTGCCACACTAAAGTAGCTAATAAGGAGTATGAAAAAAATAATAGTATAATGTAGCTGCTTCATTTATTGCAATTAACCTCGACCTGCTAACTTTCACTGTATACTGAATGTATACCAAAACTTCACCGCTCATGATATAACTTTAATGAAGCGTAAATTTGAAAAATAAAATATAATATATATAGGGCTAACCCAGAATGTACTTCTGTATACAACCACTCGACGATAACCAGGTCAAAATTCTCCTTCTGATCATTTAATAGTGTCTGAACACCTTTATTATGGAGTATAATCTTCGCGTACGTGTAAAAGATATGGAGGCATTTGCTTAAGTCGCCCATGTCCATCTCGTTACTGATTATTTTGTCCAAGGTTAAATAATTTGCTGAAATTTTTAAATAAATATTAATGCTAGAGTTTTTTTAAGCATTTCAACGATACACTAAAAAGGTTTTTCCTGACCATCCTCGTAATTTTTGGTCACATTCACAATTTCAACGAATAGGAATATTTTTTAATAGATGAAGATTATCAGTTTATGGGTTGCATGCTCAGTAACATATCTAGATATAGGTGCATACTAGGAATAAGTTGCATACCTGAATTTAATTCGGGTGGGTATTCCACGTGGATTTGGCGGAGATTACTCGGAGGATCTTTCATTAATATCGGTGTGATGTAGGTAACCTAAGAACGATAATAATATCTATTAATTTTATATTAATTTGCATTTAATAAGATCCATATAACCAATTCAAGCAGCCTTTGAAAACTTTGCTGTTAATTCCGCATATTGCTCAATATCTTTTATTATGGTGTCACTGGTGTCATAGACATAAAGGGCAAATGCAGATAATTTGTATTTCTCCTTCTTGAAACGCGTAGCGGCAAACAGAAGTTATATTGTAATAATATGACCCTTTTCGAAGGTTCAAATAGTGAGATCAGATAAAAGGAAACACATAGAACAGCAGAAGTCGTATATTCAGAAATAAAGAGTCACAATAAATTGCTACGAAACCAATAAAACGCATGTCGTTGATTGCACTTGACTTGTAAACGCTCCGATCGCAGACATAAAACTGAAATCTTGCGCCTCGCACTTTATTATTAACACTAGCTGACTAGCTGTCCACGATTTCTTGAAATTATCCGGTACAAGTCGCAAACATGTCAAATCTTACATTAAAAAATAAGATTTATTGCCTCTCGAAAATTTCATGCAATAAAATAAGTACATTTAAAAACAAACTCTAAATAAAGGTCAAATGTGCTGTCGCCCTGACGCCCTGATGATCGTGTATTCGTGAATTCTATTGTGGGATATAATTTATATTTTTGATAGGGCAATTATTATGTAGATCTATTTTATTTTCAGCTTTCGAACGTAATTCCTAACAATACTTTAAAATGTAATACAGTAATTTATTTGCTTTTTTTATAATCGTTCTCGGACAAAAGACAATTTACCGTGATTGAGAGTACCAAATCAGTTACTTTTTTAAAAATTGATTTAAATTTAAGACGCTACACTGCATCTCATAATAAATTTAATGATATGGTTATCGAAATAACTATTTGTAATGAAAATTGAACTATCAATATTAGTAATTTGCATAACAGAAAATTTAGCATTCTCAAATACACCACGATGCGAGCAGCGGCAAAGGTGCACATCTGCCCGTGATAATTTTCGGCTGCGTTATCGCGTAAACCGTATTTAAAAGCTAATACCTATGATGTTTATTTACATTAAAACACTATTGAAACAAGTAAATTTTTACATAATCATATTTATACGAAACAGATTTTCAAATCAAAGACTACTAAGAAAAATATTTTACATTATCATCAGTATCCATCGATATAAATTTTCGAAGTAAATTTTTTTTAGGTGTAACTAGAGACTACCTGAAACCTTTTTTTTTTGGATAGAAGTAATGTTCAGTAAAATCTGTAATTAGTCCATTTACGCAATTTCCTCATTTACAATAAGAATTTCAAATTAATTGAAGTTTTATGTAGCTGCTAAAAAAACAGAATATACCAGAAAAAACAACGTATCGTAAACGAATTTGAACATGCTTATGTAAGGAGGGACGTTTACTATAGAGTGAGAATGAGGTACAAACTCTTTGGAACCGAAAAGGCTGGTAAAGCTGGAATTTTGATTAAGTTTTAAATAAATAATAATTTGAATCACTTCGGTTTTTTTTAAAATATTGAAATATTTTCTTTGCAGTCTGTGGTAGCGTGTTGTTCAAAATTATATTGCACGCGGTTGTTAAATATCCATCTTCGAAAAATTTCACTGTAGAACGAATAATTCAAGATTTACAGGATTAATATAAGAGAAAATGTTCCATTTGCAATTGTCCGTTGGTGCACTTAATTTAAACGTGAAACAATATCCACCAAAAATGACTCTCGCTCTAGTCGCCCAACGGTAGCAACCGAAGAAATGGTAAAAAAATTAAAAAAAAATAGTTTGGCAGATCGTCGTGTTGTAGCACGTTTTATAGGCGAAGAAACAAAAGTTTCAACTTGTAGATTGCCTAGAATTTAACACGTACGTTTGAGGATGAAAAAAATAACCGCGCGTCGGGTCCCCAGAATGCTTAGAAATGCACAAAAACAAACCAAGCTGAACATTTCTCAACCTTTTTGGAACTAGTACAACAAAATCGCGATAAATTTTAGGCTCGATTTACAACCAAGATGACACGTGGCTTCACTATTACAATCCAGAAATAAAATTACTATCTATGACTTGGAAAAGACCATCATCTTCAACCCCCTAAGAAATGTAAAGGGAGTCGTTTTGGCAAAGAAATCATGGGCTATATTTTTGAGATAGTATAGTGTTGGTCATGATAGAATATCTCAACCATGGAGCTACTGTTACGGGCTCTTTACACGTATAACGAATAAAAAAAATCACCTAACAAATTTCGAAAGAAGCAATGAGACCAACCAGCAAATATTGTTTTGTTCTATCAAGATTCCACCTTTGCTCACACGTCCGTCGTTGCTAGAGCGGCAATTCGAGACGCTGGCTTCGAAATTCTTGAATATCCTTCACATTCACCCGACATTATAGCAATTTCTATGTATTTCCACGGTTGAAGGAGTATTTGAAAGGACAGATATTCGAAGACGATGAAGCAAAAGTCGCTGCAATACAGGAATTTTTAGGTGTTCAGGATGAAGGTTTTTTCAAGAGAGCAATTTTAAGCTTAGAAAAAGAAATGCCTAAATATATTTTTCTAAGCTTCTATGACATAAGCCTATATTACCTAAAAGGTGACTATGTCTATAAATAAAATAACATTAATAAAAGATACCGACAACATACTCATTCTCAGTTTTTATTGAACAGCCCTCGTGTTAAAACAATTACCCCTATATGTAACATTTTTCAGCCATTATTGTGCACATCCTCTGATCCCAAAACATAAGACACTCCGATGCCCATGTATATTTTTTTTCAATCAGTTTTTTGTTTTATATAAAATTTATTAATGTGATAATAATAGCGTTTTTCTTAATATACGTGTACTCATATTATCCTATAAGTACAATATGAACGTAATACAAGCAACATAGGTCTATAAAATTGCTTAACTTTATACAATTCGAGAGTAGTGCACACTCAAACGCTTCGCATTATCAGGTGTATCATTTCGGCACGGAACACTAATCGCGAAAATCCATGTCGCTCATAACCAATATCTTACCTGCGTGTACGCATGTGTGACGTTAGTTAAGTTGTCTCTTACCTGGTGCCCGGCACTCGTTAAGTGTTTGACATAGCCGTTGCCGAGAAGTGAATGGCTAACCCCGGGGAACGTGTAAACCACTAATATTTTGTAACTTTCAACATTAAGCGTAAATATAAAAACTACTATTGAATAAATCCACAATAAATCTGACATTTTTCTGTGAGTTTCTTATTCCGTTATACATATATATATATTTAAAAAAAAATAAAGATTAGCGTATATTCTGAAATTATTATTATATTACTTTACTTATATTATATTACTTTGTGACTTTCACCGTTTGACGCTTTGCATTTATTGTGAGTCTTTATAAAGAGCTGTTGAGAAGTGATTAGAGCTATTTAATCGGTGAAATTTATCATTTTCCTTAACTTTATCTGTGTCTTAAAATATATATATCGTTTTCCTTAACGTTATCGGTGTCTCTCAAACAGTAGAGACGTGTATTGCATCACATTGTTAATTGCTTAGATTATCATTTATCTCAATCAACGACAGATAATTTAATGTTTTAGATAAAAATTGTCATAGTGGTCAAAGGTTTTGTTTAGAATACCTATCAAAGTAGTGTACAAATCTACGCTGCGATCATCACTCGTGGGATTCATACACGTATTTGCGGAAGAATCAATCTATTATTAATCAAAAGCTTTCGAAACAGGTAATAAACCGGATATTCGATCCATCTTTGTGTCCACATTGGGGTGGATTGTTCCAAACAGCAATAAAATGTGCTAAAACACATCTACAGCGGGTGATTGGGAAAAAGGAGCTTACCTTTGAAGAACTCTCGAGATTTTTGAAGATTTTTTTTTTGTAAAATCAAAGCGATGTTAAATTCGCCGCCGTTTTGTCCATTTTCGAATGACAACAACGACCTAGTTGTGTTAACTCCTGATCATTTTTTAATTGATGCCATTAAATGCTGTTTCGGAATATTAGTATCGTAGTATGCCAATCTCGGGGTTGTTGTGGTTTCAACAGTTGCATCAGATCATGCTAAATATTCGGAAGCCGTTCTATTGCGAATATTTGCACATGCTGCAACAACGATATAAGTAGACGGACTTGGTGGAGTCTCCTCAAGTAGGAGACTTGGTTTTAATTGAACAGCACAATATATCTCTCCTCCAGTGACAACAAAGGAGGATTTTAAAATTATACGAGACGGATTGATATTGTGCGGGTCATAGATGCGCGGGCACACCTAACAGTGTTTTGCATCGCGCGGTTACAAGCCTTGCATATCTACCGATTCAGTAAGCAATAACATACTTTGGGCGGGGGGATGTGTACACCATTCTTTCTTAAACTCATAGTCTTTTTTCTGTATGACATAGGCAACTGATTGATTGCGGGGCTGAACAAAATACGTTGTATTTGATGTTTTCTCACAGCGTAGGACGAGCTACGTGGGCGGTTCGGTACGCGAATGCGCAGAAAGAAATTATAATAAGAAGACGGGTAAAAGAAGCAAATACCCATTGCGATTTACATTGAGGTTTTTCAGGGGTGAAAGTGAACTCATTACCGGACCACTGGGCGTTGGAGGTTCACGTTTTGGACCTTAGGGAAGATTAGTCGGCAAAAAGGTAAGCCTCTTGCAGACAGATTTGTTCTTACTGTCCGGACTTATGCAGCATGCTTGGAAGAAAAAGTGAACTTTCATTACGTAATGGACGTACTTTATATAAAATGACCAAATACAGTAATGACATACGTCTTCTGCCTTCGCTCACGCTATCTTGACTGCACTAAATAAAGCCACAATTTTTGCATTATAAAATCTGTCAATCAGCCACAGACGTTCACTGGTGTGTCGTACAGTAATGTTCATAGCTTTTGATTAAATCTTCTTATTGAATTTGAATTTGTTTGACTGAATTCTTATAAACAAAAGAAGGGACAAACATCAATTGTCACTCGTTCTGAACATGCACAATTTTTTTTTAACAATGTTTTAATTGTTACATCTCATTCGATTGTATTAAAACCGCCTTCTTTAGTTTGTCCATTTTGTTATGCTACAGCTGCGCACGGAGTGGATAGGATACAGCATATCCTATACACATTACATACATTTCAATTTCTTTTTTGTTTTTGCTTAAAAATATTTTATAATAAAAAAATAAAGTAATTTAGATGTTTCAATCTGTCAGGTATCTCATAATAGCTCATGTTTAAATTTTACATTGTACAGAAGAAATATACCTAGGTGGAAGCATATTCCAATGATTTAATTTTTAATAATAAATTTAATTACACAATTCAATTCTTCAGTGAACTCGTGTGGGATCCAGGTATCGAGCTTTTCTCAATATTCGGTTTTTTTTAAGATAGGTCACAATTATTTTATGGTTAATCCCCAGATCTTCAGCTATGTTGTAAGAAGTAATATATCGATCTTACTTTACTATTTTCAAAATGGCATCAACTTTATCCGTGACAGGTAAACCAGAGTACGGTTTATCTTTGACATCAAAATTACCGGACTGAAAACGCTTGAACCAGTTTTATGCTACTTTTACTGACAGTGCATTAAGTCCATAAACGTCACAATTTTTAATCGCGGCGTGTGTCACCTTTTTCCCTTTTTTATAGTAAAAAATCAAAATACATCGAATTTCTACGTTAGATTCACTAATCTACAATAGAAAAATGGTGGGACACCCTTTTTAATTTAAATTTTTCTTTTTGAAAATGTCATCTATTTAATGGAATTAAAACTAGCCAGACACAAATATCACAACCAAAGCGATTTTACTACAATTTTCTACTTATGAAATACGAAAAAACCTTTTTCCCGACCTAATATTTTTGTAAAATAAAATATTTATTTAATATTCTGTAGTTCTGCCTGCGTCAACATAGAATAAATTCCTTCATTTGTATTTCAACCGATGACACTCTCAGTGATGATGCCGATCGCCATCCCGCGCTGGATTGTGATCCCCGATCCTGCTCTTTATGCCAATTTGTCTCACGCTTGATTTCGATCATGGTCTCGCTTTTGATTTCATTTTATTTATTTTGATCAAAAAAGGTAAATACGTAAATAACATTTGATCCACGTTGTTATTTGTTAATTATATGTATTATTAAATATGACATTTTTTTTTATTTATTTTAAAGTCAATAAAAAAGAGGCAATCACTTCTTGATAGCTTAATACTCATTTTGGAATGTATTTCCCATTTGCTTATAAAATTACTTTATGAAAATATTTCACGATTCTTGCGTCACAAATAAAAACGATAAAAGTTTTATAACTATATTTCCTTTCCGACGCCGCTATGCGAAGCAGCGTGGGAAAACTATGACTGCCGAAAGGGGATTATAGGGCGGCGGCTCAGGATGAAAGGGATACGCACGTGCAGGCGACAGTAAATACTTAGTACCTCCGACAGACCGGGACGCCAAGCAGATCAACGAGATCATTGCATTAAGCAAATTTTAATACATATTTTGAATATATTTTTCAGTTTCCTGAAATAAAAATTGCTAATGTCTCTATGATATATTTTATAGCTTTTAAATTTCACACAGTAATAAATTCTTAAGGAAGATTGTTAACAGATTGTATATAATAAAGTGCGATTTAGTGTCTTCATAACACAATTTGACAGCCAATCAAACTTTTTTGCTTTTAAATTAGAGACACTATTATTTTAGCTGATATTCCGTGCAGTTGATAATGCATAATCCTTCAAAATTGCTCGGATTGAGTAGGAAAGTAACTAAATACAATAAAACCACAAAATAAACTGCAAAATCATTTTCTAATGCATTGTTTTAATGATAAATAGTGGATGTATTAGCGTTAAATAATAAAAGATTAAAAATAAATTTAAATTACAAAAGAATATTTGGTAAAACAATGAAATAGATTTTTAGTCCTCAGTCAAATTTCTCTTTCTGTATTATCAGTTGTATGACATTCGTTAATATAAATTTAATGGAAATATAGGAAGCTAGTGTTATCAGTACAATTAGTGCCGCTAGGTCGAGGTACATCTTCTGGTACCAGGGCGTGCTGAGCGCGCGCGAGCGCAGGTGCGGCGCGCCGCGCGTCTTGACCGTGTGCTCCACCCAGTGCACCATCTCCTTGGCCGGGGGCACCGGCCGGTCGTGGTACACCAGCGACAGGTACTTGACTCTCTCCCGGTAACTACAACAAAATTGATAAAACGAAAATTGTAAAACAAGTAAACATTGTTGTTGAATCACCCACAGTTAAAGTAGTTGTTTACACAGTGATTAGATTACTATCGGTTTATTAGTCATTGGCTCAAATTTAATTAAACACTTAAAACTAATTATTGATGTTTTGCGAAAATATTATGTAAGTTGATTTAACTAATTATTACTATAACATATCCTAATTTCTTTGATGCGAAAAGGTATATAATTCAAAACTATAATGTACTCCAAAAGTTTTCCAGTCTTGAATTGACTTATATTTTTTAATGTATGCTGTTTGCATTTCTAAAAAAAAATTACATATGAAATAAAGGACGTTGATACCTTATTCTTGATAAGGTTTAGCTTACATGATGTCATAGCAGTGTGCTCCTATATAGCGATACTGCGATATGCATAGAGCGATATAACCCCACTGACGTAATTGCCACATAGTTGAACACACACAACTTTATCTCTTTAGGTTATTGAAGTGAAACTTCTTTATCGGCGTATGGGAGAAATTTTATAGCAATGTAACGTTTTTCTGTTGAGCGCCATCTTTATCTGTTACGCGCCATCTTTATTTCTGGGTAACATTTTTCCGTTACGCGCCATATTTATTCAATGTTATTAATGTCATCGTGGCATAAACATAATTGTTACTAAGGCCACCTGTCACATATACTTTCTGTCAACACCCTAGATCTATTTACAGTTTGTATATATTATATTTTCCTATTATCTAATGAACTATATCTCACATTCTTTCATTGAGTGACTCGATTTTATATGTAGCGTTCGATAATTTTCCTACAATTCTATATGGCCCTTTATAACATCGCATTAATTGAAAAGTTTTACCTATCACCCTTCTAGGTACATATACCATTACCAAGTCTCCTACATGAAACTCTGAACATTTCTATTTTTGAAACTCAGTAGTGACGTGAAAAATAATATTTCAATTAAGTAATTAGCGAAAAAAATTTTATAAAGTTATTGGCAAAAAGAATAAAAGATATTTATTCTAATTCCAGTGGATTTCTAACAGAAGTAAGTAATTAATCCTTTTTTCTAATACATTCAACACGTGGGTGTGATTACGGTATTTATTTTTTTTTAGGTTATTTCAGGTTAACCTTAGTTTTTGATTGTAAATATCAGTGAGTTAAGCCATTAATTACAAAAATATATAATAACGATAACAATAATAGTAATAATTATAATAGAATAATTAATGAAATGTTATAATCTTAGTAGCAGAAAGGTGAAATAATTGTATTATTTTTGTATCCATGTCTATGATAATAAAAGCCTTTTGCATAAACTTTATCTAATTTAGCTTTATTCGACCAATTTCTGTGAAGTTGTAAATAGTAAATCATTTTTCAAAAAATGATGTCATAAAGAAGTTTCACTTCTTACGTGTGTACACTAATACACACACACTTTTTTTTTCTAATTTGTCTATGGTATCAATCATGCAGGGCAGGTGGATCAGTAGGTCAGTATTGTTTATTTTATCTCACATTGTTTATATTGTGTCATTTAAATTGAGAGATTTAAACAAGCCATGAAAATTATGAAAACTTTTGATATCAGAGACATAAAAAAAGATACAAATGTATTTCAGCGTTCTTGAAAAGTAAACTTTTATGAGATTAATTTTTAGTTGAATGATGTATTGGAATTCTGAAATATTGACACTTAAGATCAAAAAATTTATACTAAGCTTCTCTAATAGACAATATTTACGTACTTTTTGACCGCCAAAATGAATAAAATATAGACAATTTTTTTCTGAGGACCTTCTCAATTTAATATGGGAAAAAAATCGGGAATTATAAAAAACACGATAACAATTTACACAAAGATTGGGATGAAAATTAGGGTTTAAAGTATGAATCAAGATTTGGAGTAGAAAATAGATAAGAATGAGAATTGAAATTTGAACTGAAACAACAATATGAAATAGAATCAAGTCAGTAATACCTACAGTCGACATATTTGTGTGCGTATGAATGAGCGTGAGCGTGTGGGTACGCGTACGCGCATGCGTATACATGTGTATGCATGCAAACCTCTAATAAAATTTGAACGTATTAACCATTGGCAACATGTTTGCGTCTTTGGAAAGATGCACTCAACTTAGAGTTCTTGAAATATCAAATTAGTTACGCCCGGAAATTTTGATAAATCTCAAAAACAAAATTTCTTGAAATATCAAAACAATTTTTTTTGAAATAACTTTTAAACTATTCTATCAATAGATACCAAAGTCGGGATCTTTCTTCGCGATCGGGAAGATCAGGAAAGAAGGAAAGAGTCTAATCAGCTCTTTTCGTCAAAGCGTGTAATTGGCTGCCGCAAACTTCATAAAAATCGTTTGATTTTATCAAGAGATATATAGTTGAAGAAAAAATGTTAAAAAATTGTTTCCTTACAATACATTGTAAGCTGCTGTACCGATAAATTTCAGAAGCTATCAAGTTATCCCTCTTAAAAAAACTACGTTGATCTTTTGCTAAATGTATCAAAATTGGTTGATTTGTTTAAGAGGAGATATTGTTGGAGAATTTTTTTTCCAAAAGTGTTTTTGTTAGAATATTTTTAAACTACTCTACCGGTAAAATCTAAAATCCAACCAGTTATTTTCTTTAAAAAAAAATAGGTAAAAAAACCTTTTAAGTTAAACGGTTTTATGTTAAACATACATTGCAATGTTTAAGATAAATGTACTAAAAACTAAAAAATAATAAAATAGATACAGTCGTGGAAATTATAAACATATGCATAGACTAGACTAAAATAAAACCGTGGGGCACGTCAATTGTCTACAATCGTTGATTAAAATGTTTGTTTTGTAATGTTACACTATAATTAGGCAGTTGTTCAACCGACAACGATGGACGTGTGATAAGTAGGGCTAGAATGTGGAGACAAGCTAGCAAGCTCGATTATAAGCGAGTTTTAGGGTTTCATAGTGGTGAGCGAGTAGTACTTTTATCATATGTTTTGTCGATTAAAGACAAACTACGAGCAGTGAAACGATTCCTCGCCAGCCAGCAGTGAATGTCCAACGATAAACTAGTTGAAACATCTCTTTTATTTACATGGAGTGTATAACTATTGGAATTTCCATGAGCAAGAAAATAGTAAGTAATTTCACCGTCTGCGGGCCAACTGCCTAACGACGAATTAAACGATTCTTCTATCGCACATTAAGTCGATAATTTGTAGACAATTGACGTGCCCCACGGTTTTATTTAGTCTAGTCTATGCATATGTTTATAATTTCCACGACTGTATCTATTTTATTATTTTTAGTTTTAGTACATTTATCTTAAACATTGCAATGTATGTTCAACATAAAACCGTTTAACTTGAAAAGTTTTTACCTATTTTATTTTCTAGTTTTAGTTTTTGTTCCGTCGTTTCTGTAATCGACTATTTCTATCACCTTCACTTTCTTTAGCTCGTTTTGCTTTATACTTTTTTTTCGCTTTTTGAAGCCTTCGTTTACGTTGTGTTGCAGTTTCTGTTTTATTTGTGTTTGTATTTTTTATATTTTTTTTTACCATTTTGTTCCCACGAGTAATGGACATTTAAACGGTCGACCCCCCCAGAGGTCCAATAAAGGGGCAAGTCTATGTACAACAAGATGCGCCTGAGTCTTGAGGGGAAAACGCTAACGACATATCACTTTTATCCACCCTAATGCCATACAGTTCTCGGCGCGTTTTAACCTTTCACCTTAACTTGGGTGGTGTACCGCTAACGACGTATCATTTTTAGCCACCCTAACGCCACACAGTCCTCAACACGATACAAAATCTTGACTTGGGTGGTGGATTCAGGCTGGATTAATCAGATACCTAAATTACAGATTCAATTTCTAAATTTAAATCTTATTATTATACGCCATTTAGTGGCTGCGCCCATCTTAAATATTGAGGTTGTATAGTGCACTGTATTCTTCTTGTCAAGTTCTTTTATTTGATACCCATATTGGTGGGATTGATAAAAAATTGTTATCAGCCATTTGGTAGCGGCGGCCATCTTAGATTTCAATTTTGCATAGTAAATTGTATTCTACTTGTTGAGACCTTTCATTTGATACCCATCTTGATGGGATTGATAAAACCTAAGTTATCCGCCATTTTGTAGAGGCCGCCATCTTGGATTTGAATTTTATATAGTACATTGTATTCTGCTTGTTGAGCCCTTTCATTTGATACCCATATTGATGGGATTGATAAAACCTACGTTATCCGCCATTTTGTAGCGGCCGCCATCTTGGATTTCAATTTTTTATAGTATTTTGTATTCTGCTTGTTGAGCCCTTTCGTTTGATACCCATATTGATGGGATTAATAATAAAAATAAATTATCCGCCATTTTGTAGCGGCGGCCATCTTGAATTTATAATGATAAAGAATAAACATAATTGTATTGTCACCAAAATCCAAAGTGTATACAAAATTTCAGATTAATCGGTTGACAGGAAGAGGGTGAAATTTGAATTACTAAATTTGACCCAAGAATAAATAATAAATAAAACAAACGGGGTGAGCTAAATAAAACCGTTTAAAAACAATGTCGATCGTCGTAAAATGAATCAAATTTGGATGGTTTAAGGATACTAGAAGTCTGTTTTGGCAATTTTCCAGTTTCCGAGTGGTGCGTGCATACGTATGCGAGTGCCTTGCAAAAATATTCAAAAAGATTTTCTTCTTAATAATATAACAATAATAATAATAATTTATTTACTCAATAAAAATACAATATTGTGGAGTCTGGTGCCTGAAATAGGTATAAATACCTGTGTTACAAATCACTAGGGTCCCCAACGCAATTTACAAAGTATGCGTGAATATAAGCGGTGTATATGCGAGTACGTGTACGTACACGTGTGTGCGTGTGTAAATGTGTATGTGTGTGTGTGTGTGTGTGTGTGCGTGTGTGTGTGTGTATAAATGTATGTGTGTGTGAGTTTGTGTTTGTACGTGATGTTACATCGGTAAGCATAACTGATTCAATTGTAAACTGTTTCATTTTGATTACAATAGTTATTTTTCACTAATAACAAAGATTCTGTGTCCTCATAAGTAAATTGCTTCAGAAACAAGGTGACCCTCTTCTTGCATTCATTATAAGAGAGAGAAAATATCTCAATACTGTTTGCGACTTTGTTGTCAATAAAAGGAACTAAGAACAGATAAAAATGTTGAGCAAAGGAAGTCGATACATATAACAGCTCAAGAAATATAGTTAACGAAAAAATAAAAAAGGGTTTTTATTTCAAAATAAAATGTGAAATTTTAAACGGATTAATGTTTGGTACTTGTTCACGTTTTCTGTTTATGAAACTGCGTCGGATGCCATGAAACAGATCAAAATCGAACACGTTCGTTAGATGCGTTACATATATATATATATATATATATATATATATATATATATATAATACAAAATAATGCGTTTATTATATACATAATTTTGAACTCGAAATGTTCAAAACGTATTAGAATTATATTTTTGAGTTTGAAGAACTTAAAAACACTAAAACCGTTCACTTACGAATGATGAACTCAATAATTTATTGCTACTTTATTTATATATTATCTATTAAACTCAAAATCTAAGAAACATTTTTAACACAAGGAGCTCAAAGTCTCGTCGATAAATATCATAGCGGAAAGTTTTAGGGATGACCTGCAGGGTCAACGATTTTTCAGTTTTTTTTTAAATATTGTAGCTTACAAGGTAGTCCTTTAACCACAAAATAAAAAACGGAGTATTGAATTTGTTGAACTCAAAATCATTATCTTACAATTATAGGTAACATCTATTGCCGGAATCCGTAGTAAAATATGCTAATTTTCGTGATTATATATTAGGTGGGCGAAAAAATTTTTTTGTATTTTATAGGCCAAAAGCTGTAGTAAAATCTTTTTGATTATGCTATTTGTATCTACCTAATTTTGACACCATTAAATAGATGGTATTTAGAAAAATAAAAATAAAAATTAAAAATTGTGTCCCGCCATTTTTCTTTTTTTTTTGTGCCCGACAAAATGAGTGAATCTAACATAGAAATTCGATACATTTGGAAGTTTTAGTATAAAAAGGTAAAAACTCCACACAAACCGCAAAAAACTTTGCTAAAATTATGAATCTAATGCAGTGTCGGTAAGACTAGCATAAAACTGATTTAAGCGTTTTCAATCCGGTAATTTTGATGTCAAAGATGAACCTCGCTCTTGTCAACCTGTTACGGATAGAGTCGATGCTTTTTTGGAAAAAGTAGAGCAAGATCGGCATATCAGTTCTTAAAATATAGCTGAAGAGCTGGAAATTGACCACCAACCAGTTTTGAAAAAACAGGATATACAAAAGGACTCGATAGTTGGGTCCCACACGAGCTCACTGTAAGAAATCTAATGAATCGTATGCTCATTTGCGATTTTCTATTTATATATAATGAAACGGAATCGTTTTTGAAAAGATTATCACTGGTGATGAAAAATGGATTACCTACGATAAGAGTATGCGAAAAAGAAAATGGTCAAAAGGCAAACAAACTCCACAGACTATAACGGGATTGGAAGGGCGTTACTCATTATGAGCTTTACTGTCGGGAAAAACCATCAAATAGGATCTCTTCTGCCAACAGAATTGCTGCCAACAGAAATTATTAGATTAAAGCAAGAGATAGAGAAAAAATGGCCGGAATTTATCGTCAGAAAAGGTATGGTCTTTCACCATAATAACGCCAGACCACACATTTTTAGCGACTCATCAAATATTGAGAGAGTTTTGTTAAGAGGTGGGGAGGTGTTAAAGTATCCACCTTATAGTCCTGACCTTATACCCTCAGAGTTTCACCAGTTTCGGTCACTTCAGAATTCTCTGGGCAGTGTTATGTTAACATGAAGAGAGGACTGTCAAAACTACTTGTCTCAGTTTTTTGATCAGAAGTCCCCAAATTTCTATAGCAATAGGATTATGTCACTATCTACAACACATACAAAATAGCAACATTTGTTGAATAAAATGAATAAATATATAAAATATTTTGAAAAATTATCTTGAATTTATATGGAAATAAGTAAAAACTTTAACCGGACCTTATATTTTCGACATATTGAAAATACAATAACCTAGCCCAGGGTCTCAACCTTCGTACAATATTTTCTTTAAGATGTATATAGAATCTGTTTTATGCTACTGTTGTATGATGTTGACGCTTTTATTAAATATGTTAAAAGGAATCACCTTGAATTGCCTAGAACTTCATGAATAGCTTCTTTCAGATATTTAGCTATATCATATGATAGATACACTCTCCTGGCGAATCCTCTGCTAACGGCCACGTCGACGTTCACGAACTGGTCGGCAAATACCGGTATGCCGATGATGGGCACTCCGAAATGTACGGTTTCAGTGATTGAAAGCAATCCGCCGTGTGTGATGAACAGAATACAATTAGGGTGCGCTGGAACAATGGACATTAAAAATATGACTTATTTCGTAAGTGAAAATAAATTGAAATTAAAAACTTATCGCCGAAACTTTTCTTACAGCTGGTGAGCCAAAACAATATTAAATGACAACACCTCATCATCTTCCATCATACTAAAATATTCTTGTCAGTGTCGTATAGAATGTCATTTGAAAGAGCATATTTAACGATGGAAAAGCCTTTTTTGTCTCAGTATTTTACATTTATTCTCAAAAATATACTACAAAATTTCATTTTCATGATTATAATTATCCAAACTTTGCGAACGACCTAGGATATTAGAGTCACAAAGGACCTAATAAGTAATGCAGAAAAAACGTAAAAACTATTCGATTGTGGTTTTGTGAATCATACACTAAATCAACTAAGAACTTTACATAAGCTATAGGAGGATGGTCACAAACGTTGTAGAAAACATTTACAGTATGTGGAGTTCAAATGATTTGATATCTTACAAGCAAAGAAGCGCAAAGAAGGACGTAGTAAAAGTACACAAGAAAATTAAATAATGTAAATTAAACCAAATTTGATTTTCTGGTTTTTAATGTCTGATCTTAATTTGAAGAATTTTAAATAGGTTAACATAGCATTAATCTTGCAACTGCTAGTGAAATCAAATCGTGCATAACACTTGATTTACCTAAAATGCTTTGCTGCGGCGCCCACTGCACTATGTGCACGTTCTCGGGCAGATCGGGCAGCGATTCCTCGAACTTCCAGATGACGGTTTGCTGGAATTTACTGAACGTTTCCAAGAGTTCTCTCGTCATGTTTCCCGGCATGTCTTTACTTTTCACGTTTGATCCCAAACTGAAATAAATGACTCCCTCTTTGGCGCCGTCCATGATTTTCTGAAGATCCTTCAATACAAAATTAAAAACATGTTTTTTTTTATTTAAATGTATACATATTGAGTTCAGAATACAGAATACGTTCTACAGTCCTGTATCTTAAGAAATCACATATATGAATATTGAAAAGAATTAATTGGTGGAAATTATGACAAATTACTTTACACCATATGATGATTGATTTCTCCTACTGTATCAAGAATTTAAATTGTGTGTGACGAGCATTATGTTTGAACACAGAAGGATATACTCATACACTTGGTGGAGAGGAGAAGACAAAAGCATGATAGACTTTAAAATTGTGGATGATCGGTTGAGATACAAAGTTATAGATACGAGAGTGTACCGTGGCGTCAACGTTGGTACAGACCACTTCTCAGAGATCTGCCTGTCTTTATACCAGCGTTGGCAACACCATACGAAAAAAAATCAACTTTTATTCGTTTTACGGAGCTATAACGAATAAAAGTTGAATTTTTTCAGGATCAGAATGTAAAAGATGACTATGTAGAGCGATTGAAAGATAGTTTGGGTGAAATCACACAGTATGTATGTCTAGAACTTAGCTAATTATGGAAAGTGATAAATTTTGTATTAGTAGACGAAGCAAAAATGGTATGTGAAGTGAATAAAAGAAAATATGTTACTAAGGAAGATAGTAGATGGTAAAACTTCGAAGTGGGAAAGTAGTCAGTAAAAAGAAGAAAGTGTTGTTGAATTTACTGTCTACAAAGGCTAACCACAGAATGTAAACAAAGAATATCGTGAAAGATAAGCTAAAAGATGCCGAAAGTACGTATAAAAATACAAAATTAAGAGTTAATAAATGTGTGCAATTAAGAAAAAATGAAATAAAAAAAACGCGATGATAGAAGATTCTCGGATAATTTAATAATTCCGAGATATTGTGTATACATGTAACTAGAGACGATAATGGACAATTATTGAAAGAGGAAATTCATGTGAAAGGGCGGTGGAAAAATTATTTTGAAAGCGTTTTTGCATTTGAAGATACAATGGCAGATGACGATATTACTGCAACTGACTACGTGATTGATGATGGAAGTGAAAGTGAAATTACGATGGATGAAATTATGAAAGCACTGAAACGTATTAAAATTGAAAAAACTACCGGATATGATAGGATTTCGTCAGAGATATTGACGGTCGGTGGAGGTTTAGTGGTAAGTCTGCTATACCAGTTTTTTAATAAATGCTGGAAAAGCCATAAAGTACCTAATGGCTGTTGTAAAGCAATCATTAATCCATTCTATAAAGGGACAGGTCCACAGCAGGTTTACACAAATTACCGCCCTATAAACCTCCTCAGCGTCATTGGCAAGCTGTATGCGAAAACCATTATTGAAAGAGTTGTAAATGAGACTGAAAAAAAGATTTAGGATGTACAAGCAGTATTTCGAAAAATGATAGGGGGTACGAATCAATTTTTTTCTCTGCGAAACATTGCAGAAAAGTTTTTAGCCAACAGCCAAAAGGTTTTCTGTATTTTTTTAGATCTGTAAAAAGCTTATAATTGAGTAAAAATAAATGATTTATGAAGAATCCTATCCATGTACGGTGTGAATAGCGGATCGGTACAGGCACTGCAATTGCTATATAGGGGTTCTAGTATAATAAAAAGGGGCATACATTGACTGGTTTGATATCCTCAGGGTAGTCAGACAGGGATGTATAGCTACACCGTGTCTATTCAACCTATCTGCGGATAGCTGTCTGTATGACTTGACAGAGTATGAGTATGGACTAAGAATGGATGAGCCGTCTGTCAAATGCCTCCTGTACGCCAACAACCAAATAATCCTTGCGCCGTCGACTTGCGGGCTGCTAGAAATGGTAAATAACATAAATTATTCTGTTAATAAAAGGGGTATGAAAGTAAATTTCGATAAGACTAAGGTGATGATGTTTGAAAGAGGCGAAAGCAGGACTGAATGGATATACTTATAGAAGGTGAGAAAGTTGAACAAGTGAAAGAGTTTGTACACTTAGGTAGTCTGTTAACAAATGATAGTAAACATGATAGAGATATCGAAAGGAGAGTGAACGCGGAAAATAAAATGAATGGGGCCTTGATAGCTATTATGAATACTAAAAGCTTCTCGCAACAAGCACATTTGACTATCTATAATGTAATTCTTATCTTAACGCTGATGTATGGTAGTAAAAGTTGGGTATGGCAGAAGAAAAATGAAAGTAGGATCAATGCAGTGGAGATGCGATCGCTGCGTAGTATGTGTGGAGTGACTTGGAAACATAGATGCAAAAACCGTGATGTTAGAGAGTGGTGTGGTTCGAAGGAATGTGTAGTGACTAGAGTGGAAACAAGTATTTTTACTGTGGTTTGGCCATCCGGAAAAGATGAATAAAAGTAGACTGACAAAAAAAAAATCTGTAGAGTGAATGTTTGTGAAAGATCAGCAGAGGCCGCCCTAGAAAATCCTGTGCAGACCATATTGGTAGCAAATTACGAAAGGGCCACATGTGAAGCATCCGAAACCGACGTACTCGTATGAATAGATTGATGGTTAACTGTGAGGCAAAAGAAATATGCAAAGATCGTAGCATGTGGAAATCTATAGTCTCTGCGTACTCTTCTGGGAAATAGGCGTGAGTTAATATTATCATTATTATTACTTTATGCCAATATAAAAGATGTGAAAATCTAACAATACGTACTTTGGGCAATGATTTCGGTTCCGAGTCTATGTGGTACCCTGCGATCGGTATGTAGTTTTGTGGTAATCTTATGGGCTCGCCGAGTGACACGTGAGAGTTCGACAGCACAAACGAAGCATTATATTTAACTTCTTCAAGAGGAGGCAAATTTATACCTCTTTTTTTTGAAGCTGTTACGAAAACTTCTTCATATAGGGACTCAGTAATCGATTGGAATGCTCTGAAATCAGTTAAACAAAAATATTTAAATAATTACTAATCGAACATTTGTAGTATTTTTATTTCGCCCAAGCGTAACTGGTCAACACGAACTGTTGACCTGGTACGCTTGGGCACTTAGGCATATCACACTGGATTAAACTTGCTATCTATAAGTACCAAAACTTAGATTACGATATTGTCCGCATTATCCACTTTACTATAATATTTAAATCATTTTACATGTGATTAACGGCAAGTATTACTACGATTATTGATTTAAAAGTTTATTGCAAGTTTAAGTACTTGAACAGTATTTGAATGAAAGTATTTTTACGAATTTATTCAATTTCTGATTTCGCTATCGAGAATTTTAATGACTAATACAATTTCAATCGAGATCGCAATAACAGTGCCGATTTGGAAATGAATAAAGAAACAGAATACAGTTTCATAATATTATTGTACCATATTTTAATCGCCCCACTGTTGAAGCTTGAAAACAACCTTTTTATTTGAGATTCTTAATATTGAGATAATATTAAAATACATAAATTTACTAAACGTATACTATCATAATAGGTTATGGATAATAATTTTGTAGTCGAATATTACATATAATAGTGACGTGGAGCTGTTGATGAAGGAGTGGTCGATGCATCTTCGAACCATAAAATTTAAAATTTAAACCCTGAAAATAGGCGAATCCATCAATTGATTGTCAACTCAGTTAAATTAAAGAACTCACTCCGTTTCTCGGGAAGCACGTTAAGCTGTCAATTCTAGATCGATATCCCGGTATCGATGTTAACATTCGTGTTAACAGCCGACAGTTTGTACTGAACTACCATGAAAAGTGTATTTAATCACAACCGTCACATTGAAATAAAAAAATATAGGGTTGTATGAATGAATGGAAATGGTAAGGTCAATGGTAGGATATAGAATCCTAACGCGTTAACACAGAAAATCAATATACCTTTGATAATAAGATACTTTAATCTGTGTCCACAGTTCTTCCAGTCGTTGCTTGATCGAAAAGGGAGGCATATTGTTAGAACTTAAGTCTGAAGTATAAGCAGGATTGGGTATTTCGTCTATTAATTTCAGAATCATCCAATGAGGGTCCAGAGGGTTCGACCATATCAAAGGACACTGGAACAGTGCTGAAAAACTGAAATGCAAAAAAAATATTGAAAAATGTTTAAACGTATATTTAACAGATTTGTATACTGTATAATAAAATCGAAAAAAATCACAGAAAACATGAAACGGAAAGGCAAATCACTAAAAACAATCGATGTATCAAAACACTTTGATATGATATATAATGTAACATCATGAATACCTAACAAATAAGTAGTACTCGATACTCGATACGTGGATTAATAGTTACTAAGAGTTATTTCACACTCATGGATCGATTTGAAAACACATAGTGTAATTCAAAGGATCTTACTTTATGAGTCTTCAAGAGGATCGTAGAATCAGAGGTGGGAACAGCCTATCTCGAATATAATCTCGGTCTAATTAAAAGACTTATTTTATAGTCAGTGCCCCAAATTTTGTCCTGTACGTTTGATAATTATTCCATCTAATGTCCTGTCAAGACCTTTTTACGATTGTTGGAGAGATGCTTATGGGAGATACGCACAGATAATACGAGGGATGCATTATGAGTTTCTGAAGCTGGCCACTTACATAGACAATATTCAAAAAGTAATTATTACATTTAGAAATGGAACTCTTTGATTGTAGAATACAATTTGTTTCATCTAACTGTCAATTGTTTTTACATTGTACCGTCATTTTAAAGATTCGTCTTCATTTAAATCTTCATCACTATGGATTTGTCATGAAAATCTTCGTAGTATGATTTTTTATAATTCTAAGTATAATTTCACAGTTAAGCAGAGCATCGCTCGGCTTCGAAATGCTTTTGTCGATGAAACACGATATAAATCGACTATTTATAATTGTTTTACAGAATTCAAGCGCGGTCGTGTCAATCTCAGTGATGAATTCCGTGATGGCCGCCCGTACACCGCCGTGAGCAACAAAAACAACGATGCTATTCGCCGCATGATTAAAACAGATAGACATGCGGCCTACCATGAGATTCGGGCATCCTTAGGGACAGGCATGAGTGATACACAATCAATTCTACACAAACATTTGAGTATGAAAAAGCTGTGTTCGTGATGGATCCCACACAATTTTACTGAGGCTCAAAAAACGAATCGTGTCACTTATTGCAATTCCATGTTCTCCGCATTTATTGCTATGACTCCAAAACAAAGCAGGAACTGACCATATGGCTTTATTAAGATAAGCCAAAACCAACCAGTGGCACGGGAACTAAGTGCCTCTAAGTGGATGATTGCTTCTATTTTTAATAAAACTGAACCCGTGACTACTGTTGCTTTGGAAAATTATCATACCGTAAATAGTGATTGGTACACGACCATTCCTTTGCCGGAAGTTATTGACGAACGCCGTAAAATAACCGTAAACCTCGTATCATCTTGCACCACGATAATGCAACTCTCACATGGCAAAATAGTAAATAAAATTTTGAAGGAGAAAAATGTAGAACTTATGAGCAATTCTGCATACAGTTCCGACCTGGCATCTTGTGACTTTTATTGTTTCTCAAAAATTAAGAACCAATAACAATGTCAACGATTTTCATCACCAGAAAAGGCTGTCGAAGAGTATGAAAAACGTCTCCGAGGTCACCAGAGAGGAGTGGCATAAATGTTTTCATGAAAAGTGCATTTGTGTTAACGGAGAATATTTT
Organism: Eumeta japonica; assembly: GCA_005406025.1. Lineage (NCBI taxonomy): Eukaryota > Metazoa > Arthropoda > Insecta > Lepidoptera > Psychidae > Eumeta > Eumeta japonica. Next base: position 201,378 of record BGZK01000413.1, read on the forward strand.
AAGAAACGATAAATTCAGTTTTAACCATTTATAGTAATTTTTTCTCTTTAATCCAGAAATTTTTTAGTACGCCATACGTATATATATAGTTTTAATTAGATTTATAAAAATGTAACTATAAAAATATAATACGTAAAATATCAACAGTCTGCATTCGCGTCACATTATTGTTACCCTCGAAATTAGTAGAAATATTAAATATTAAATAGTTAATAAAAAAAAATGTTAAATAGTTTAACCGAAGCTTAGTGCTCGTTTAAAAAGAAAGGTTTAAGATTCGATCGCTCTCCAGACGCTGCAACTTCGTAAATATTATCTATATTACTAAATTAGACTAATCTATATATGTACATCAAAAGAGAAATTAACCTAGCGACTAACTATCTCACTTACATACCAGAGCACATAACAACACCCTTGGCACATGTTTGTAATTTTGCACAAGGTTTTCTTTAAAGAGTGTATTTTTAAATTCAACGGTGTTGAATAATGTAATCAATAATTGTAACGAATGATAGAAATTGATAACAGGACCGAGATCGATTCAGAAGCGCGGGATGAGGGCCGGAATCGAGGTCGGGACGGAAACGACATTGGCAGTGGAATTGAAATCGAGATCAGGACCGAAGTCGAAATTATCCTATAATCACTCTATATAAAAGATAAAGGAATTTATTTTATGTCCACGCGTATTGAAGCCACTATTTATACATGTATAATTTGCTTAGAAAAGAAACGTAGCACTTAATTAATTAATTAAGCATATAATTGTTAAATTAGCTTTGAAAAATTAATGGCAATAAAGTATATACGAGAGACCGCGTTGTCCACACATGGAGGTCCAATCACTCATATGCATAAATAAATAATCACGGTATTCACATCGAAGACTTAAATGAAATAATAGAACGTTTGTGAATGATGCATATAATAAAAGCATATTGATGAGTGTCATATGTAAACACTATGTCTTATTGCTACTTCTTATATTAAGGCAAAAAGAAAACCTTGTTTGTTTTATTTATTGACTTATTAAAATAATTAATCATGCTATAAATACTATAATGTAGCCGCCTTGTTATAACTTATTGTCCTAGGCAAAATTTTAATACATTATATTAACATTATTGTAATATGAAATTTTAATATATTATATTAATTTCAATATATTATACTAATTTTAATGCAATATATTATATTAAAATTTCACTTTCACTCTACTTAAAGAAGTATGAGTTTCAAAATTATAAAGCAGTAGTGATGGAGTTTACCGGAATGTATTTCTGTGTACAACCACTCTACGAGGACCAGGTCAAAGCTCTCCTTTTGGTCATTGATCAGTTTCTGAACACCCTCACTGTTGAGTATGATCTTTGCATACATATAAAGATACGGAAGCCTTCACCAATGTCGGCAGTGTCGATTTCATTGTTGATTATCTTGTCCAAGGTGAAATAATTTGCTAAAATTTTAATATAACTATTAGTGCTAAGGTTTTATTTTAAACATTTTATGGAATGAAGACAAACGGACACCTTACAAAGCTTTTCCTTTAATCCTCTTGTAATTTTGCCTTGTTCGTACATTCCAAGAATAGGAATAATTTTTAAAAATCGTGATTATCAGATTCTGAGTGTGCATACCTGGATTTAGTTCGGGTGGGTATTCCACGTGGATTTGTCGGAGATTGCTCGGAGGGTCTTTCATCAAAAGTGGTGTGATGTAAGTAACCTAAAAACAATCATTATTTGTATTTATTTGTAATAATATCTTTGCCTTAAAATTAATTTAAGCAGAAAGCGAAAACTTTACTATTAATTTTTGGTTATTTGTTAACATATTTTACTTTGGTAAGACTATTTGGTAACACAAACATAAAATATACGTATGCGATCACAATAAATTTATATTTCTACTCCTTGTATCGTATAGCGGCCAATAGCAATTATAACATCAAATGTTATTCAATTATTGATTGATTCGTTCTTTTATTTTGTTCATAATCGTACACAGAGAATAGACTACATTACTATATTCTACAGTCAGTGAGACTCCCCATAGCAACTTTTTATTATATAAATTGAATTATATTTTAAACTTCCTCCACTCGTACACACATAGCACATAAATGCTATGTGTGCACGAGTGCTCGTCGTAGTAATTCTTACTACATAAATTAGATTATGTGTATATGAAATAATTATTTTTAATAAAATTTCTTTTCCATGATTACTTAACATGCATGGTAGGAAAGTCGACATTCGCAAATACGCCGCGTAAAATGATAGGCAGGAGCGTGCACACCTGCCCACGATAAAAACTTGTTGATATATCTTAATCCGACTTCAAGAGTTAGTGTGATATTTATTTGAGTTAATAAACGATTAAAATGTGTCATACAAAATAGATTTCTAATCGAAGAGAACTAAGAAAGATTTTACATTGGTTTCAGTGTTTATCGATTCAAATTTTTGGTGTAAAACTTTCTTAGTGGCAGTTTGAGAGTAACTGAAATCTTTTTTTTAGATGGAAGCAAAGCTTAATAAAGACTGTTTACACATTTTCCGCATTTACAATTAAAATCACGAATTTTTCGAAGTTTAATGGCGCTGCCACGAAACATATCAAAAAAAATACAACGTATCATAATTAATTTTAACCAGCTTAATTTTTGCAAATAAATCACATGGATTAATCTAATGATATTTAATACTAAAGCAGTAGCAGTGATTCTACAGCTAATAAAAAAATAATTCTAATACGTAACATTTTTGAGCCATTATTGTGTCGACACACAAAATCTATAAACCTAAACACTTCAACGTTTATAAACAATTTTTTTTAATCAGTTTTTTTATATAGTAACCAAAATAAATGTTTTTTAGATATATCAAATGTGATTATATTACTGTTTTTCTCGATATGCGTATACTTATACTATCCTCAAGTATAGTAGAAATATAATAGAAACAATTCAAATCCAGATATTTCCTTAACTTCATACAATTCGAGAGTAGAGCACACTCAAACGCTTCGCTTTGTGAGGTGTGCGATCACGACACGGAACATTAATAGCGGAAATTCATCTTGCACTTAATTGATCTCTAACCTGCGTGTACGCGTGTGTGATGTCAGTCATATTCCCACTTACCTCATGCCCGGCGCCCGTCAAGTGTCTGACATAGCCATTGCCGAGAAGCGAGTGGCTCACCCCGGGGAATGTGTACACCACTAATATTTTGTAACTTTTGGCGTTAGGCGTAAGTAAAAATACTGCTATTGAACAAATCCAAAACAAATTTGACATTTTTTTTTGTTAGTTTCTTATTCCGATCTAAAAAAAAATAAAGTCTCGTATATATTCTAAAATAAAAGATTACTTAGTGACTTTCAATGTTTGTCGCTTTACAGTTATTGTGTCTTTATAAAGAGCCGTTGAGAAGTGGTTAGAGCGATTTAATCGGTCAAATATATCATTTTGCTCAAGTTATCGGTATCTCTTAAGCGGCAGAGGCGTGTCGTGAATCACATTATTAATTGATTAGATTATCATTTTTCGCAATTATCCATATCTTTTTCCGTATTTAAGACAGTCATTGTCACGATGATCGAATATGTTTTTTAGAGTACTGTAAACTGCATAAAACTGTAGCAAATTCTAAAATCTTTCGAACCTGCTTAGATTTATTAATAAAAGATTTTTTTATTAAAGCTATTGTTGTGAACTACGCTCATAAGCAAAATAATCCCAAAACCGAATAATTCCTCTAAAACTATATTTGAGAATAACAATTTGTATTATTTATCTCGGAATGCTTGGGTGATTATTTACATCTATGTACATTTTCATTTGTTAAAATGTTCCATATTGCTGTAAATTTAGTTTGTTTACGGCAGTTGTGACATGTTTACATCTATGTTTTTACAAGATGTCATTTTCTTTGCACTCGGAGAATATTCGATACCACTTGTCGAGAGGTAATTATTAATTTTTTTTTGGCGATTAGTGCGTTCACAAGTTAAGTGACAACAGTTAAATGTGTTACAATGATTTCATAGTGCATTTTATATATCTCAGTGTTTTTCCTTACTCAAGCTTTATTCTTATGGGCTTTCCAAAAAAATATGTAGGTAGATGACGATTTTCTCACGGCATGGAGCATCAAGGTCGCAATTGACGGTATGTGCTTAGATTCCAAGCCCGTACATGCCTGTGTCCTGTATTCCTGTATACTGTACCGTACCTTGTTTGTTCTGCATATTAATGATTTACTGAAACCTGCAATACACCAACACTTTATAAATTACAGTTTACAAATCGCATCTAGAGTACTGTTGTCACCTGTAGGCTAAGGCACTTCAGTATCAACTCATATTTATGGATCGCACTCAACGTCAAGCGTCTAGAATCGTCGGCGATCCTGTTCCGCCCAGCTTCACCCGTTGTCTTTGCAAAGAGACGTAGCATCTTTGTCTAAGTTTTATTACTTAATAACTTCAGTTTCGGCACTCAATGCGAACGAACGTATCTTGAGCTCCGCGAGCGTTTAAAAATAATATTTAATTCAGTGAATAAGTTCAGTGATCTAGTGCTTTGCCGGAAAATCGGTCCTTCCTTGTCTTGCAAGGGGACCTTTCCGTGGGGTAGGCTGCTGCCCACCGCCCATTGGAGCTGGAAGAGGACAGCCGCCGATGACTGGAGCTATTTATTGGCTTACGCCAAAAATCGTTGGCTCCTTGTCTGGCGACCGGGAGCCTCTGTCTAAGGGCCGCGCCCACCAACCGAGTGAGCGAGACGTCACCTGGTTGACTTCGCCCACTCCGTACACGTGGCCTGTAGCTACGCCTTCTTCGTTTTTGGCAATGCCTGCTACTCGATTAGCTCCGCCTTCGCAGTGCGCAGTGAAATTTCAGGCTGCGCCTATCCTGCCAAATAACGGCGAAGTATCCGCCCACCGGGCCGTGAGTGACATTTCACACTTATCTTATGAATTTGAATTATTTTCTACTTATAATAATAGATCGTAAAGTTAGCATATATACTCTATTTCACTATTTCTCTAAATTAGGTTAAATACTTTAGTTAAATAATAAAAAAAAGAATTCTCCAATATTTGTAGAAATATGCATAACTTTAATAATAAATTTTCTCTTGACTTTTAACAATTATTGATATTTTTTACATTTGATACACATACATTGATATATTTTAACATACTTTATTACAATATGGCCCTAACCTAGTATTAAGTAATGCAGTTTTCGGTTGCAACATGGAGGATGACGAGGCTCCCTTCACGCTTCGTTACTCCACGTGTCGTACGCCGCCGAGTGGTATGTCTAGGGTTGATACGGAACTACTCGAATAGACCCATAGATTGACAACTGAGAAGCGCTCGCGCGATCCCCAAGCGAGTAGATGCCTGTGATGCGTCCTAAAATGTCTGAAAGACGCTCCAAGAAAGCCACCGCAGAGGTTGAGTCACCTGTTGCTGGCACCTTAACTAGCGTTGGGGAAGTGACTATGGGCAACGTCAAAGATAATGATGAATATGACGACGATTCTCTGTTAAGCGGATCAAATGTCGACATGATAAAAGGGTTACATGCAGCAATTCGGAACATCAATGCGATTGTCACTAGCTCGACGTCGAAGCTGAATAAGGCAGACATAAGCAGCATTGCAGCATTTGGACAAGATATTTTTGCAATCGTCGCTACCTTGCAGGTTAACCTATTTGAGTTTGAGGTACAAGTAGCTCGTGTGCACAGGGAAATCAACTACATTCTCGTAGAAGCGCCGACTGTGGGCGCTGGCCCAGTGATGGCGAGAGCGGATACTTATGCTGCCAAGCTTAAGCTGCCAAAATAAGCTCAACCTATGGAGATGCCGCGCGCCCGAGGGTCGGTCTTAGCCTTTTATCCTATTGCTGAGCAACAAGAACATTTAAAAATAGCCTAGGACACAAAAAGAAAGCTCAAAAGTGCCATCAATCCCAGAAAAATTGATGTTCAAGTCGAAAAACTGCATAAAATAGGAAATGCTGCAGTAGTTGTCTAGACGACTGCCACCAAATTAAGAAATACGACCCCCTTTTTCGTTCCGCGTCACTGAGCCTAGATTGTGACAGCCTTTGGTCGGATTGGGAAATATGACAGGAAATCCTAACTTTGAGACTGTTATCGAATGTCTACATAAACATAACTTCTGTGAATCGCGCTCCTAGTGGACCATCGATGAAACTCAAGAAGAATTGTAAGCTCGCCTATAAGAAATCGCGAGCGGATAGAGGCATTAGAACTATAGTTTTAGAATTCACGTCGGATTTACGAAATCTGCTTACTGGCGTAGGGAGAGTGTATGTGGCCTGGGAGGTGGTCGAAGCATGCGACTTTGTTAGTGTGACTTGTTGCAGTAAGTGCCAGCAGTACGGGCCTCCAAGAAGTTCTGCCATTCGACAGATGAGATATGTGGTAACTGTAGCGGTATTGGTCATCGAAAGGATGCCTACAAAGCGGAGACGATATTCTGTGCTATATATCACCGCTTCGGGAAACGTGATGCTGCGACACATATTACGGCAGCGATTAACTGCCCGGCTTGGCATTTCACAGAAGAGCGTGCGACTGCTATGATCAATTATGACTAGTGACCGTATGCTAAATGTCGGGCAGTTAAACCTGGCAAGATCTATGCTGGCCACTACCGAACTACCGACTACTGCCAAGGAGCTATATCTTGACGAAATTCTTGTTCAGGAACAATATTTTGGTGTGCTGAATCTATTGCAGTCAGGTGCTCGTGCGTCTGCTGGTGTATATCTCGTGGGTGACTGAACGACGTGCACCGTGTTACAAGAATACAGTAACATTTGGATGGACTGACAATATATTAGTCTCGGCGTACTTCCAATACATCCACCCAGCTTGGACACTAATGCTCATTCGCCGCTCTGGCACTGCACCTTAGAACAATGCAGAGGAAGAGGTCACGGAGCCAGACATTGTCAACAGGGGATGGAGGATTTTATCCATAGCTGGAATTTGATCGTCCATAACTTTTAAGGCGAACCGTCGACGTTTTCCGGGGCAACCGGCGAATCTACCGGAGATGAGCGCCAGTAATCACCGACTCCTCATATACAGTATCGATGACACAAGAACGTCTGCCACGTGCATGGAACCGGTCAAGGAACCTTGCAGGTTCCGAGACCGGGGCCTGGATTGGGGCCGGTTTCAATCACTGCTACACTTCAGAATGGGAATTATGAACTTTAACAAGAATATGCCAATGTGCACACAGAGGCAAAACATCATTACTGCCCCAGTATATGAATGCCTGGGATTTCAGAAGAGTAGACAGGGTAAAGGTTACAAATGGTGGTCTGGTAGCCTGAACCAAGAACGGAAGATATTTTATAAGAAAAGAAGAATATGGTAAAGGGCTAGAATATCGAGCGGCGCGACTGAAATATATAATGTTGATGCAGGAGCCGCAACTGACCTTCTTTAAAAATATAGCCGATATAGGCAATAAGGACCCTTGGGGGATGGCCTATCGAGCCGCCTCGAAGTGAATTAAGCCGCCGATAAACGTTATTAATGCTATAACTTATATACAAGGTAGTGCGACTTCGGTCTCGGATACGACTTAATCACTTCTCGGTGCACTTTGTCCATATGACAACAGTAGTTGGAACACTGAGTATCATAAAACGGTTTGCCTAGTGACAAATTTTGAGACGTTTGGCTCGGATGCGTCTCCCTTCACCCGTTTGAAGCTTAATGGTATAATCAGAGCATTGCCTGATAGGGCACCGGGAACCGATGGTTTGAGCGCCATGATAATTCAACATGTATGGTATACGGCACTGGCGGAAATCACAGAGATGTATGCAAGGTGCAGAAGACGTGTAGAACTAAATTTGGGCCCCGAAGTACATTAGAAGGAATCTACAATCGGATGTGTGCGGATCGGATCGGATCGAATCGGATGTGCTAGGGCTGACTCTGCGGAATATCTTAATGGGTGACTTGCTGAGGCTGCCGTTCCCGGAAAGTGTGCTTATTATCGCGTATGCCGATGATGTGAGCTTCCTGGTTGGTTTCCAGACGAAACTAGAAATCGAGATTAAAGCTTGCGAGGTATTAGATGCTATCAAGGAATGCGGTGATTGCAATCGCCTGGACTTCTCCCCTTCTATGTCACAGGCGATGATGATGATAAGGGGAAGGCTCCACCGACCGCCAGTCATTTAGTTTTCCGGAAATCCGATCCGGGCTGTTGTATTGGCGACAGTTTTGGGGGTGGTACTCGACGCTTCTATCTCTTTCGTCAGCAAGCTGCTAGTATAATCGAGAGGGCGTCACAATGCTTTAACAAGTTGTCCAAAGTATCTGCTGCGTCCTGGGGCATTAGGTATGATGTGCTGAAGGTACTATACTAGGGCATCTTCGTCGCAACAGTCACATATAGAGCCGGCTGCTGGGTAGACCGAGTGGACCCATTTGTGGCTCGCAGTATACTATTAAGGGGACAAAGATGGTCGCTAATACTACTAAATAAAACGTGTAGGTTGGTCAGCACGGCCGCGCTGCCGATGCTAGCTGGTGTTTTGCAAGCAGACCTAAGGGTACGAGGGGCGGCTGATAAGTCCGCGGCCTAAGGCATTAAATGAAAGAAAAGTACGAGTATTTTATTTTTATTTTTCAATATAGTCTCCCTCCAGCGAAATACATTTTTCACATCTGGTGTATAACGCCTTCAAACCGCCCAAAAAATATTCCTTCAAAATGGCTTTCTACAGCCATCTTCATTTGATTGTCATCAACAAATCTACAACCACGTAACTCCTTTTTTAAATTGGAAAAAAGGAAATAGTCGCTGGGAGCTAGATCTGGGCTGTAGGGTGGGTGGTCAATTTCCGAGAAGTCCGTGTCCTTCAGGGCCTGCCTCGAAACCCGCGCCGTGTGGACAGATGCATTGTCTTGTAAAAACAGCACTCCGCGGGATAACTTCCCACGTCGCTTCTGTACGACTGCCTCTCGTGCCTGAGCCAATAAATTCGCGTAATATTGATCATTCATAGTAGTCCCCTTTGGCAAGTAATCAATTAGTAAAACACCTTCACTATCCCAAAAAATTGTCGCAATAAGCTTCAATGCCGACTTTTGAACCTTGAATTTCTTCGGCGGCCTTTCTCCTTTTTTCGTCCATTGCATGGACTCCTGTTTAGATTCCGGATCGTATTGACGAATCCAGGTTTCATCCACGGTTACAATTTGGTCGCAAATTTCGTCTATATTATCCCCGACTAACTCCAAAAAATCCTTACTTGTCTGAAGTCGCCGCTGCTTGTCAAACGGCGTTAGCATTTTTGGTACCCAACGCGTACTGATTTTTCTCATATTCATATGCTCGTGTATAATTTCTCCAACTCATTTTTTACTAATCTGCAACTCTTCAGCTATCTGCCATAATTTTATTTTTCGGTCGGCCAGTACAATTTTTTCGATTTTTCGAACATTTTCCTCCGTCACTACCGTCACAAGACGCCCTGGGCAAGGATCATCTTCACAGCTCTCTCGTTCTTGTTGAAATGAGCGAGCCCATTTTTTGACCATCGTATACGAAGGCGCAGATTCCTGAAGAACTGATACCATGTCTTCAAAAATTTCTTTGGGCGTTTTTCCTTTCTTTACGAAGTACTTTATTACGGCGCGATGTTCAATATTACTGAGATTTGACGATTCGGCTGACATGATGACGTTTGTGCTTCGACAGATAATTTGTTAATGACTTTAATAACGAAAGGAAGCTATATTTATACTAACAAGAAATATCGCAATTAGTGGTAATAGTTGTGAAATAATGAGTCATCGCTAAGTACCTTGGGCCGCGGACTTATCAGCCGCCCCTCGTAACTCGTGCTGGCTGGTTAGACTTGGCACGGCTTGAAGCTACTAAGGCCGAGATCATTAGTATAATTTTGAAACAGATCTAATTAGACGACATTATTATGTGTTGGCTGGGTAATTCAATAGAATAAGATCTGTTTCAAAATTATATTAATAGTATACACCCCAAAATCCAATTTAAACTAGAGGAAGAAACAAACAATTCTATATTTTTTTTAGATTTGACCTTAACTAGAAAAATAATAGACATGACTTTAAAATATATAGAAAACCCACTTGCACAGATACAATAATACCCATTTCTTCTTGTCATCCATGGCAACACAAATTAGCGACTTATAAATCAATGATACATCGGTTATTCACCATACCCCTTAACAATCATAATTTCTCATTAGAATTAAATGCCATTTACAGTACAGCATTGGCAAACAGATATAGTAAAAAATGTGTTGATGGACTTATTAATAAAAAACCAAAAAGTATTATAAAGAACAGTATCTATCCAACACAATCAAAAGACCAAAAGAAATATATAGCTAGTTTGACATATTTTGGTACGATTTCGGAGAAAATTTCAAGATTATTAAAAAAACATAATGTGTACATGGCTTTTAAAACAAACAACAATTTGAAAACTTTATGTAACACTAAAGATAGATTACACAATAATAATAAATCTGGAACTTATAAATTAACTTGTGATGACTATAAATCGATATACATAGGACGAACCGGACGTAGTTTTGAAAAAAGATACTAAGAACATATTTCGGCCTTTAGAAATAATAAATCAGACAGATCCCATTTCGCTAAACATCTAATAGAAACCGGTCATAAGCTTAATAACGATCACAAATTCGATGTTTTGCATGTGTGTGAGAAGGGGTTACGTTTAAATGTTTTGGAATCCTCCGAAATTTTAAAACAAAATGGTAATAATAATGTGCTTAATGACCAAATTGACGTTTATAAATCACCATTATTGGACGCTTGCCTGTAACTATTTGGGTAATGTTGGTGATGGTTAGTTTAGCATGTCTATTGGTGGTGATCTGTGGCTGCTTTAAGGATATTTTTGTCGCTCTTTGACCATTGCATGACAGCGGCCCGCTTAACGAGGTTGTGTCGATGGTTTTAACACTCCCTACACCCTGGTGGATGTGACTGTCGGCAATTTCCTGAGGATATTCCTGGTTGGCATGAACCGTACGTAGAATTAACAATTTAACGGTTAGCGAACTAAGAAAATTATAAAAATAAATAACACTTGTTTAGGTGTTCGATATCTGTCAATCCTCTGGAATCAGTATTCAATCCTTTGAATAGAGATTCGTAGTGGAGAGGCAGATTCGAGGGTCAGCGGTGGGTTGCATGCTGCATGTTAATGTATGTTGCAGGCAAGCGTCTACTATGGATTTCCACGAATTAACATCTCACACAATACAGCATGGTAGAGAGTTGCATCGCTTCTTTCCGGACGTAGCGGATTGACTCAACTTGGACTAGGTTGCTCCGGATTTTGAAACATCGCAGATTCTGATGGTACGTAGTTATGAAATGAAATTTTAAATGAAGTTATGCGAGACTAGTTAGCGTTTATTCGAAGTGGGAGATGAGAGTGCAAATGATTCATGGTATCACACGGATGGCTATGGGTCCAGTCTACTATATCGACCTGGCGAGCTGCAAGGCGAATTTCGACAGGGTTGTAGAGTTCGTACGTACATGGCACAGATTGCGCGGCAGGCTAGAAGAAGAAACAAGATGATTATTTGAACTGCCCGATACTGAAGTACATAAATGTGGTGTCAATCCCCACTAAGGAGGATTGACTAAAGGGACAAGGAAAAAAAATAACTTGTAGAAAGCAGGAAGAGACCGCAGGATTAGATCCGTGGTGTTCCGCGGTGCTTCCACGATTCAGCCCGTATGACCGTAAGGTTAAAAGGGCCATGGGAGGTGGTAGGCTGCCAAGCTTTATAGCGTGTATTGTGGAAAATGCCCTAAAGAACTATTTGACCTTATTCCTGCAGCTGAATTCTGTCATTTTTCCTCTTAACGATAGTACATCATCACTACGTTGATAGCTGGCGTTTTAACGACTGCTGGTTTTATGAAAACAGTGGCAGTGGCATTCCTGTCACGTATGGTAAAATTGTTCAATGATCTATCATCGGCAGTATTCCTAATCAATTACAAAAAGGGGATCTTCAAGAAAAGACCATAGTAGGGCAGCAACTAGTGACTATCCTGAGATCGCGGGTATCCATGGGCAGCGGTGATTATCTACTCTCCAGTGGCTTGCATGCACGTTTGCTCCTTGAAAATCCTATAAAAAATTAAAGTACGGAATACGTAAAAGTGACCTAATATATGTTCACTTTGCTATTCAAGTTTTTGTAGTCTCTTTTTATTACCTACTGAATATAGTACTCGATAGTATCTAAACATTTATTAAAATAGGACCATCGCGTATGTAGATTGAAAATATTTGCCAAGGACTGATTGTGGGTGGTGTGGGGAGTGTAACAGAACACAAGAAGACTGCTTTCACAATTATTATTTTATTTAAACACTATAATCTCCAAAACTATTAAATCATTTCTCACCGGGTTTCCACAGAAAGCTTGAACATAGTATAACATAAATTTTATTTTATCATAAGAGAGATAAAGAAAATAAGTCGATATTTAAATATTCGCGATATTTAAGTAGTAGTTAGTCGATATTTAAATAGTTACGGACACAACTATTTATAAAATTAATTTCATTATCATTTTTTATATAATCTTTGTTTAGATCCAGCTTTAGCAATAAATAGTTGTAGACAAGCCAAAAAATCAAGTTTATTAACTTGATTTTTTTACTTATCTACAACTATTTATTTATCTTATGTAATACATTTTGTTGTGCTGTTAATTTTGTAGTAGATAACTATATTAAAAACCGAATTCGAATCCTGTCCACGTACGAATAGACCAATAAATTTTTATAGACCAATTATATGATCTACAAAAATTGTATATTTTTAATACTTGTATATATTGTTTACATATATTGTTTAATATTTGTACATATAATTGTATATAATAATTAAAAGTGGTATAACTAGTTATACCACTCGCTTATTCATCACGTTATCACTGCGTTGAAGAGAATGATTGTTAATAACCCTAATTTATGCTAGACCTACATAGAAGATTTTGAAGTTTGAGCCACACCAAAAAATAATAAAAAATAGTAGAGGAGTAAACTTAGAAGAATATGCAACGCAATGACCTAAGCTTAAGGTAACGAATTGGAAATTTTGGAGGACTAAATTTAAATTTTTTTCAGAAAATACAAAACATGTCAATGTACTATTTTCTTACCAAGTACAAGATTTAACCTTGAATAAAGTCGAAATCATAGATAACAAATAAAGAGTGTTATACAATTTGCAAATATTTAGAAAACAAATGTCTATGATGAAATTGTGAAGTAAGGAAAGTAGTTAGAGAAAATAAAAAAGTCATAGTTGAATTTATTTTAGACCAATTACAAAGATCAATGAAGGAATAGTATGAAAAACAAGTTAAAGAGGCTGAAAATACGTGTAAAATGCAAGAGCTAAAAATATGTGAAAAAAAGGGAAAATTAAGTTAAAGAAAGGTGTGACAAGAAATTCGGATAATTTACAGGTACATCAAAAACTTTTCTGTAATATGGTCAGAAAGGCCCTCAATAATTCCGAGATTTTGCGAGTAAATGTAATTAAAAATGATAATGTATGTTTAGTGAATAAATAAAACCATGTGAATAAGTATTGAAAGAATAATTTAGAAAGTGTTTTTGCGTTTGAGGATGCAGTAGCAGAGACAATGTTATTCCAACTAAATATATGAAAGATAATAGAAACGAAATGTGGATGGAAGTATCGATGAAATCATGAAAGCACTAAAATGTATGAAAACTGAAAAATGCCGGATATGATAGGGACTCAGTGATGCTAAAAGTGGCGAGGGTATAGTAGTAAACTTGCTATACCGAACCAAACTTACTGTGTTGCTTTTAATAAAATAATTATATAAAATAATTTTAATAAAAGCTGGACAAGCCATAGAGTACCTAATGACTGCTACAAAACCGTCATTGTACTCTTTTATAAAAATATAAGTTTATGGCAGGTTTGTACAAATTACCACCTTACAAGTCTCCTTAGCATCGTTGGCAAACTGTATGCTAAAATCATTATTGAAGGAGTAATTAATGAGACTGAAATTATGATCTTGGATATACAAGCAGGATTTTCAAAAAGATTGGAGTTTATGGACCGATTTTTTTTTAACGAGACATCATGGAAAAGCTTTTGGCCGAATACAAATAGGTTTTTGATACTTTCGTAAATCTGGAAAAAGCTTGTGATAGAGTGAAAGAGAATTATCTATGGGGAACTCTATCTAAGAATGGTGTAAATTACGGAATAATACGTGCTCTACAATATCTACATAAAAGCTTCAGTGCCTGAGTTAGAGTCAACGGGGAAATACACTGATTGGCTTGACATCCGCAGGGGTGTTACTAAAAGCGTTATAATGGAGATGCGATACATTTGTAGTATGCGTGCAGTGTCCTTGAAAGATGTACAAACAGTGAAATCAGAACGTGGTGTGACTTGAAGGAAAGTGCAGTGACTAAAATAAAAAAAGATATGTTGTCACAACATATCTTTTTCTATTTTAGTCACCACTACTACCAATTACCACAACATTGTTGTGGTAATTTTGTCATTTGAAAAGGATAAAGGCAAGTAGATTGGTAAAAGAAAAATTTAGAGCACATCTATGCGATGGAAGGGTCGGCAATGGTCACCTTAGAAAACATTATACAAACGAAATTGGTGGCATATTAAATAGGAGCCAAATTTAAACACCGGAAACCGACGTTAGTGAAGCAAGAGAGATATGGAAAGATCACACGATGTTGAAATCTGTAGTCTCTGCCTACCCTTCCGGGAAATAGGTGTAAACTTGTTATAAAAATATGCATGGATATAACCACCAGCTCGATGCTATCATTAAATTAAAAAAGAGATCTTGCCTTAAATTCCTTAAGTTCCTCGTAAGGGAAAACTTCCTTTTAAACAGTGGTGAAGTACAAATTCACGAAACACTATGACATAATTCAAGTGTTACATAATTATTTATGAAAAGAAGATAATTTGAATGTACTTCATTTCTTTATCGCCAAAATTATCCACATTAAACCTTATAATATTGTAAACCGTTCTTTTAATCATAGTTTTGCCGAAATAAATATCTGATTCAATTAAATATGAACACACTTGACTGATGTCAGATATTGTAATCCATGTAATTGTTTCGTAATCTACATCTTTCCTTACGTAAGTTGCGTGATTCACATGCAGACAGCACGCAGACGGCAGGCCCTTCGCGGCAAACCTCACATACGTAATACCAAAACCGGGGCGTTGCCAAATTATCTGAGATAAATAATTAGATAAGTACAAGTTTGTTTTATACAGTAGGATTTTAATAAAATGTTAAAATGTAATGTATTATCGTTGTCAAATGAAAGGTGGATGTTCTTTTAAATAAACTTGAATTTCATTCTAGTTTGTAACGATTAATTAAATCAGCTATGACATTATATGTATATGTACTTGACAATGACAAACCAAAGACCGACGACGCTCCTCTTCTTTTGTTTATTCTCTTAATATTACCATACTACATGTAATTTTCCGAGATATAAATTATTCAAATAGCGTTTCATTGTTTTTTGTCGGGATATTTTTTTGTTTTTGTGGTCTTTGATTTATTAAAAGCGATTGTAGTGAGAATATAATTTAATTATAATGACAATACCAACATTTTTGAACATAAATATATCAAAAGTATGATATTAGGGTGAGATATATATAAGTTCACGTCTGTTTTCCGGGAGCATAGGTAAAGACTACAGAAAATAACTTGCTCTAATTTTTACATACTGTTTTTACTTCACTAATATTCATCTATCGTTTCATACATAAGTGTCGGTTTCAATAGAATAAGATCCCAGAGCGATCAGACATAACTTGTTTTCACACAGATAAAATTAGCATCACAGTTCTCAGTAGCATCTCATGTGCTTTGAATACCTGCGCGCTTGTGGAGCTCGCTCTGTGACACCTGGGCAGATACCAGGTGAGAAAGGTAACTAGAAATAAGTGTTATTTTACTTAAATTTGTATAGCTGATTTTTATATATATTCTGTAAAATATTATTCTGAATTTGTTACGGACAGCCGTGCAACTAATATTAACTCGAATATTGTATTGTGTCTTATACGGGCTTGATAAGGATTATTAATGTTTATGTTTGTGTGTGTTTTATTATTGATGTTTTATTAAAGAGTTTTTTTGTATAGTTTTTTATTACCCGGGTAGGGACTAGTTTTAAGAAGAAATATTTGTTTGTTTTTTATTTAAGAATTTTTGTTTGATATATTAAACATCTGAAGTGTAATGTGCATAGTTGCATACGAAATACAAGACACCGATTAGCGGCCGTCATTACGGCACGGCCGCTAATCGGTGTCTTGGGCGCTAGTGGCGCCATTGCAACGAAAAAGGGCAAGAGGGCGAGAAGGAGGGGAAGAAAGATGCTACAACAGCAACAACAACGGCAGCAGCAACCAACAGAACCGAGGGCGACAGGTCACCCCCGAGAGGAGAGAGTGAGAAGAGTAGACCAACTCCGGAGCAGGCCGCCCTCCCTAACAATGCAACCGAGACAGCAACTCCCACCACTCCCACAACAGCGGAGGCCGATCGGGAGACCACTACCCACCCCCACCATATCAGACCTGGCCCAGGAGGTGGCCAGTCTAAAAGCAGCCATGTCCGAGATGACAAAGATACTCATCACAATACTCAATCAAGACTGGCCAGGATCCGACACAGGACATTCTGGAAGGCCTGACACTCGCGGGGATGTTCTGAACCTCAGGATCATATACTGGAACCCGGGAGGCATCATAGGAAAAACTCATGAGCTCCGAGATCTTGCTCAACTCGAAGGCGCCCACATCATACTGCTGGGCGAAACGAAACTGCGACCAGAACAAGAACTCAAAATCCCCAACTTCTTTGCCTACCAACGCGACGAGATTTCCGCGCGAGGGCCGGCTTACAGAGACACAGCGGTTCTGATCCGCCGCGACATAATGCATGAAGCCGAGCAACTCATGGACTTCGAAACCATGCGTTCAATAGGCATAAGAGTAGGCTCGTCGGAGCAAGAAATCCGGCTATTCGCGGCTTACCGGCCCCCGGGTACCAAGATGTGCGTGCAGGACATCCATGCTATCATCTAGGAGCAGACTCCCACACTCATTATAGGCGATCTCAATGCCAAGCACAAGGCGTGGGGGTCGCACTCTGTCTCCAGGGCCGGCAGACTGCTCATGGAGGATGCTGAGCGCCAGGGATATGAGGTGCTGGGCCCTGATACACCCACGCACGTGCCTACGGACATCCGACACCGACCTGACGTGCTAGACATAGTGATAGGCCACAAAATTAGGAGGCCGATGCACGTAGAAGTCATGTACGGAATGGACACGCAGCACCTGCCCATCCTCGTGACGGTCGGGTCCGGCACCTCCAACTCACCACCAGTATCTGTGAGACAACGCGTGGACTGGAAATCCTTCGAGTCGTCCTTGGAGACACTACACCTCGGATCCTCCTTCGAGACCGCCGCCGACGTCGAGGCGTCTGCCAACTTATTGGTGGAAAAGATAAAGGAGGCGCAGGCCAGGGCCACGACTCTTTTGCCATCTTCGACGTCCCGCCGCGGCGACCTGCCCCTAAGCATCAAAAGGAAGCTGCGGCTCAAGCGCAGGCTGCATAAGCTATGGACCCGCACACGCTGCCCGAAGCTGAAAAAAGAGCTGAACGGCCTCTAGAAATATATCGGAAGCAGTCAGAGATTTCCGTGGCGCGAACTGGGAAGCGACCATCGACCGCGCTGGCGAGAGCGCAAAAAACCTCAATCAGCTCTGCCGCCAACTCACCAGAGCCTCAGCTCCTAAATGTCCAATCACGGATCGCTCGGGGGTCCGGCGCTATGACGCCAAAGCCAGAGCGGAGGTGATAGCCGAACATCTGGCTGAGCAATTTACCCCGAATCCACCCGCCACTTCCCCAAACCTGCAAAAACATCATGCACAGGTGAGGTTCCGTGTGGAGGAGTTCATGGCCACCGCCCCTCCCTCGCTCCCGGGAGACCTGTTCATCACACCAGCCGCACTCCACAAGATTGTCATACGCCTCCCTAAAAAGAAAGCCCGGGACCGGACGGCGTGTCTACGGCCGCGCTAAAGCATCTCCCCAGAAGAGCGATAGTGGCCATGAACAGAGTGTTCAACGGAATACTCCGCACTGGTCACTTCCCGGAGGAGTGGAAAAGGGGGAAAATCATAACGTTACCCAAAGCGGGAAAAGACCCGCGTAAGCCAGAGAACATTCGGCCTATCACCCTCCTATCACACGTAGCGAAGACCTTTGAGCGGGCCCTGCTCACCAAACTGCGCCTCTTCCTGACTCCGCGCCAGGAGCAGTACGGGTTCCGCGAAGGACATTCCACCACATTGCAGCTCATAAGGGTACTGCACTACCTCGCTTCCGAAAGGAACTGCGAAAGATATACGGTAGCAGTACTCTTAGATATGGAAAAGGCTTTCGACAGGGTGTGGCACGATGGCCTCATATATAAGCTCATGGACACCTCGTTGCCACCTGCTCTCACAAAAGTAGTCGCCAACTTCCTACAACGTCGTAGTTTCTGCGTCGCTGTCGACGACGTACTATCCGCCCCACGCCCGATAAGAGCAGGAGTACCACAAAGCAGCTGCCTCTCGCCCGAACTGTATGCGGTGACGACATACCCACGCTGCATGGTCATCTTGAGGACTGGGAGGACGACGTGATGCTGGCGCTGTACGCCGATGACAGCGCGTATTTTGCATCGTCGCGAAGGGCCGACCTAGCCGCGAAAAAGGATCCAGCGCGTACTTGATCTGCTGCCCGTATGGCTGGATAAATGGAGGATGGCCGTCAATGTCAGTAAAACGGCCGCTCTATTAACCGGCAGCCAAAGAAACATGCCCGATCAACTGCGCCTGAGAGGTCAGGCGGTCGAGTGGAACACACGAGTGCGATATCTGGGCGTGCATATCGACCGCTCATTGCGAATGATTCCACAAATAGACCACGTCATCCAGACGAGTCGGGCTGCGCGCGCCAAATTGCGGCCGATACTCGCCTCCAGACTGCCCATAAGAACAAAAGTAGCAATATACAAGTGCTACATACGCTCCCGCCTGACCTACGCTGCACCGGCTTGGTATGCCCTTTGCTCAGGATTGCAGCGCCAGCGTCTCCAGGCCCAGCAAAACATAGCGCTCCGCTTGATTGCGGGGGCCGGGTGGTACGTCAAAAACCACGTCATCGCCAGAGACCTGGGAGTCGAAACTATCGAGGAGTTCGTCAGAAGGTTGACGCGACGCGCCTTTAACCGCGCAGACGCAGGCCCCCACCCATCCCTGCACAACCTGGCACCACATCTCGACCGACCGACTAGAGGATACCAGCTCCCACGGGACCTGGTAACCGAAACGCCCAATAATTAGAATGTGTGACTGACGGACACTGAAAGGACGACGGAAGTCGCCAACTAACAAACAAAAGACCCGAGGGGGCAGTGTCCCCCTTGAGATGAAGCCCGGGTCCGAGCCATGGGCTCATACCCACACCTGCACCCGCAGTAGGGTGCAGAGGACTCGCAACGGCCATTGCATATGCAAATGAAATGCATGGCCACGCCTCCCCAATTAAAATGTATGCAACTCACATGTGCAACGGATGCACCATCTATAAAATACAGTGGGAGTGGTGCATCCGGCACAGTTCCATTGCAACCGTCATACTGTGAAGCTCGGCTGAATAAAGAAGTTAAGTCTGAAAGAAAACGCTGTCCATCACTTAATCGCCGCCACACCGCAAGAAATCCGTTGAACCAGAAGCGTGCACTCGTGAATAGAAGCAACCCGAGGTGCGGGCTTACGTGGCGATAGTTGAAATCGCCGTTACAGAAATAGTATCTTAAGTTTCAGACTCTTTTCATGGATCAGCTCTTTTCTCAGACGCTTTAAAGCTCCACAAAAAATAAATGTACTTTACTTATTTTCATATATTTGATTTTTAAATATGTTATTAAAGTAACTATTACAAAGTTATATTTCACCAGTCAGACAAATTGTAGTGACCAAACTCAAAGTAAAATATTTAATTACAGTAAGTATTTGTACATCTTTTAATGATCATAATCACCGTCACAATCGTTAGAATTTTCATCATTGAACCAATCCTGATACTGTCTATTCGAGTCATCATCCTCATCGTCATCAGTGATGTTTTCAATGCTGGCAGCTTTTTTTTTCGCAAAAAAAAATCGTTGTCTGTAAAGTCGGTTTACGGACGATAGTTTAACATGACAACGTCAAACATTACAGTAATATAATATACAGAACGACACAAGGAGAAAAGTTAATTGTTTATACTATCAATTATATGAATCTTCATTATTTTTTCAGTCAATTGTAACATAACCTATCATTACTGCTCTCGCCGACCGAGGCGAGAGCAGTAATTTTAAATAATAATAATTTTTAAATAATAAAAATAAAAAAAATAAAAGAAATATTAATGAAAAAATTAAACACATCAGCTTGAACAATGAGATTTTTAAATACAAGAATTACTTACCATTATTGTCGCAATATTAAACACACATGAAAATCACAATAACATTTCACTTCACTTTAAACATTTGACGAAAACAGTTCACGTGTATCTTTTGTGCTAGGCTGATCGAGTAGAGGGGAGATAGATGCAGGACGAAACGAACTCAGCCGACCACTCGAGCCTCGCTTGCGGAACCAGACATCGAGCGTAACGGGACAATGACGTCAACTTTTTCGTGCATGCAGCCCGTAATATCGAGTTATTAGACGTTGTCACGTCAAAATAGTCTAAAAAATTAAAAAAGATAAAATTAAAAATATAATAATCTCTAAACTTGAAGTCAAAGTACTGTTGTTGTTGAAGGGATTCACTAACGTCTCCTAGTAATTGTTCACCATCAAACCAATGAAAGTTGTACTGGTTTCCTTCTAACCTCCACCCATTATGTTCAAGAGTAAAAATGGTCGGTTGTTTTGCATTTGCATTATTTCATATGCTAGAAGTGTATTTATCCCGGAGAAATTGTTGAAATAATTCAATTTTACACGGTGGTAAATTGCTAGCATCAAAAATTTTCAAATTTTGGGACTGAATTCTTCGTTAATATTAGATACGCTGTAATTATTTAAAAACAGCTAAAGCCGGGCAGTATCAAAGTCGAATATACCAGGAACACTATAAATTTCGTAGATACATTTTTGGATATTTTGGAAAATATCTTCTTGCATGTGCTCATTGGTGAACGACTCTGGATTTCCGAATTGCGTAAAAGCTCGCTAATATTCAGGTTTCTTAATCAATATATTATATGGTCTTTGTTTACCTTTTTTAAAAAAGGCGGGATGAAAGTCACACCCAGTCAATGCGTGAAATTCTGGCGAACTTTTACACAAAGATGGTACCAATTGCTCGTAAATCTTTGTCAAATGAATGTATCTTTGGTTATATCCGATGCCTGCGTTTGACCATACATTCAAATCATCATTTTTCAAATGATACATATGTCCTAACATAATTATCGCAATATCAGTATCAGAACATCTTATAACAAAATTTGTTTGAGCGCCTATATTACAAACATGAAAAACAATCTTTGTGTCAACTTCTTCATGCTCTGGACATGGCTACATTTGTGGCGAATTTACTATAAAATTTCAAAGGAACGCATTGTCGGATTTAGTTGAAAGTGCTTATCAGCAATACTTACGTTTTTCCGATTGTGGTAAACAACCAAGATCCTCTTTCCACACCGTCCATAGACCAAGAAGCACAGCAGTTAAGGTATTGGTCCAGTCTTTATTACCATGTGTCATGATCGCTGATTTTAAAGACTGGAGAAAACGCTCGATTATCCTATTGCATGCTGGGTGGTAGGCGGTTGTTCTAGCTAGTTTGGTACCATATAATTTAGTTATATTTTGGAAAACATAGGATTCTGTAAATTGTGAAATGTTGTCTTTCTATCATTTGCTAGAAGTGTTTTACGGTCTTGTAAATTGCCAGAAGTTCGCGATCATAAGCGTTATATTTTTGCAGGATTGAACTCATATTTTTCGAATAAAAAGCTAGAGGTTGCCACTCACCCTTATGATGTTGTTGAAGAACTGCTTCAATCGCTACTGTAGATGCATCGGTGAATAGGGCCAGTTCAGCGTCTGAAACTGGATGGACTAGCATGGGGGCGTTAGACAAACTTTGTTTACAACCCTCAAATGCTTATAACAAATCTGGCGTTCAATTTACCGGAGAAGAATCTGCGGCCAGAAACAGGTAAGTACGCATGCGCTCTACTTCGTAAATAGCCTAGGCGGACGGTTGTGAGAGGCCTTAGGAGTAAGTACTGAAAGGCTGTTTGCTATAAACTTCATAACGACAATCATAAAATTAAGCGATAAAAATCTTGCATGATTTTCACTATTTTACCCCGACACATTAACGGTACGTTAACCATTTTGATCAAAGCCACCTACATACTTGTATACTAATTAAAATAATATTCAATAATAACACTCATACAGACAATACATTTATTAAAATTGAATATAGATATGGCATGTGTACAAGAAACCAAAATCGATTTAAACAAATTCCACCAAAAGCATTATACGGAAATAGAATATTATATAATATTTAATAATTAAAAAACAGAATGATTTAAATGTGTTTTGTTAATATGCTCGGCGGTATTAAAAATATATGTATATATATTTCAGAGCAGTGTCATAATTTAGTATAGTAATATTCTAGTTTTATAATTTCTCTTAAAGTCTATATGTGTGATCCATTTTTATCTCTTTGACAAATACATTTTTTGATACAAAATATTGGAACAGAACCCTATATGGCGTGTATGTATATATATTGTTTGATTATGCATGTGTACAGCACGCGTGATTGTCTAGTCAAAAATTTTAGTAAAACTATGTAGCACGACACAGTTTGGCTTTCAATCGGGAACAAAAATTCGGCTCTCCTAAAATCGCGGTTTAAACCTGGATTTTTATCGAATTGTCGCGAAAACCCACGGGTTGATGCTTCGTTTCGCCTGCTTTTTACCTTCTACGAAAAATAAAGCTGTTTGCTATCTTCTTGCGCCCACAGCGACAGGGAGTTTTGTCACTCGTTCTGTATATTGTACCAACATCAGTCTGCCATAACGAGACCGTTAGGTATCAGAGCAGCCGTAGTCTAGTTCTTTGTTTCGTTTTAGGGTTTAGGGGGTACATTTTTGCGCGGTCACATAAATTGCTTTATTCAGCACAGTGAAGCCTCTCCAATGAGTAAAATAGTAAGATATAAACAATAAAAAATTATATGCTCAATATCTAATTAAAAAAATTAATTATCTGAGCTTTCTAAAGTTTTGGTCACATTTAAAATATAATTTTATGTGACCAAAACTTTAGAAACATTTCATTAAACATATTACATTTTTATTTAAAGAAGGATTTTGTTGCGGACCAGTGTAATTACTGCTACTTATGCAAAGCCGGGGCGGGTCGCTAGAATAAAAAGTTATTTTATTACTTTTTAAGAATGAACATTATGCTAATTACAGCTATTAATTTAACGTCTTTAACTACAAAGATATATTTTCTTTTGTATCTAAAGCCTTTTCTTGGGAATTTCTCACTAGTTTAATGAAAATTATATTGGAGTAAATTTAATGAATCTTTATATAAAATTGAAGGTCAGTACACTGTACTTAATAAAGAACAAAAAGACCATCTAGAAAAATATGTACTCAATTGCAAATCTTTTTATAGGATAACGTCAAATTTAATACGCAAAATTTCTTGTAGATTTGCTCAAGCTAACAAATTGAAATTCAAGATAACAAAGCAATTCAACAGGAAGGAAAATACTGATACTATGGAGTTATGTCTCGATATCCTTCTATTGGCTTATGGATTTCAGAAGCTACTTTACTTAATGGAATAACAGATTTCAATGCCACTGAAATGATTATGTTTTTTATCAAATAGAAATGATATAAACAAATCACCAAAATGTACCAGGCTATCGTATTTTTATTATTGACGAAACCGTTAATAGCACAATTCAAAAAACCTAGAGTAATTTAGCTCTAAAATGTTTAAAAAATAGTGGATTTAGAACCACTGAAATACATTCTATTGATCCTGATAAATTTAAAGATATCTTTGAAAATATGGTTTTTGATCAGTTTTACACCAGTCAGACTCAAGAAGTCAATTTTCATAAAACCGCAGCTGAGCTAAGTTTTAATGAGTCCGTTAAAACTATTATCCAGAGTCCTGCCGAAATTATCGATGTGTCTGACATTTTCACTTCCAAGAACCACTTCCAAGGTACAGAATAAGAAGTACTCTCTGATTTTTTTTCTTGCACACCAAAAAACACCGAACTAGAGGCAATTTACAAAAAAAACAAGGTGAAAGGAAAGCTAAAATAGAAAAGTATCCACCAAAAAAACCAAAAAAGATATTACAACCATATAAAAAGAAGCCAGTAGTCTACCATAAGGGAATTAGAAATTTTAAGAAGGCTTTACAAAGAAATGAAGATGAAAAAAAAAGTTTTACTGCATAATGTGCAGCAAAAACCTTAAATCTCCTCCCATTGAAGATTGAAATCAATAAGCGGAGTCGTTCATTTACTTCTTAATAGCCCACATCGTCGTTGCCTCTGAACATTTTGATAAAAAATAATTATTTAAAATGTATATATACACAAATATTTTTAGCTTTTGCCCTCGGGTCACCCGCGTGTATATACAACCAATTCTTTCAAATTTTATATTGATCGATAACGTTATCGACCATGACCTCGATCTCCGTCCCAATCTCAATTCTATACCAAAGGACTCATATTATTATACCGAAAACACTTATTAAAACTGCCTTTTTTTTATTTTGAACCTGTCTCACTTACACTCTTTAACCTGATAAAGAGTTTTTCTTGCTATTCCAATCGCAAACTAATGTTGAAATTTAACCTCTCTTGAACATTGTTTTTACTAAACCGATTGGCATAATTAAATATTTTGTACTAGGATCATGCAAACGAAACCGCAAGTCAAAGTTAGCATCTTTATAAATTATAACCTATATGTTATTCTGATAAATAAGCTATATTACTGTTAATTTTCAACTATTTTTTTCAGCCATTAAAGAGTTATTGAGTATCTAATAGTTATATCTAAACATACAAACTTCCACATTTATAATATTAGTGAAATAGATTTCTAATAAACTATATAAGTTTTTGAGATTTTTTTAGCTAATAAGTAGATAGATAAGCAAAGTTAAGGCTGCCTTAAAAATTGATTTAGTCTGTGACTTTTTTTTATGATTTTTAAGCTTTGAAAGTTAAGTGTTTCTAATTACATATCTTCTCTTACAGATTCTCTTACATATAGAGACAAAACAAAATGTTGAATAGGTTAAAAAAGATATCGGTGTCATAATTACATGAATAAGCGAAAATCATTTAAAATCATTTATTCGTTCCAACATACACAGAATATACAGAAACAAACAAATAAACGTTACAATTCATTTTAAAATGATCGTTCAAAGCAGTTCAACATTGCAATCAAAATCAATTTTTAATTGTATTTTTTACTGCTAGTAATAGAGCTTTTCTTTTTAAATAAACGTTTTGCTGTAAAATATAATCCTAAGATTATCGCTGCTACTAGTGCCACTAGGTCGAGGTACATCTTCTGGTACCAGGGCGTGGTGAGCGCGCGCGAGCGCAGGTGCGGCGCGCCGCGCGTCTTGACCGTGTGCTCCACCCAGTGCACCATCTCCTTGGCCGGGGGCACCGGCCGGTCGTGATACACCAGCGACAGGTATTTGACTCTCTCACGGTAACTATGAAGACAATATCAATAACTACACATATCAAAAAACTGAAGCAACAGATTTATATATGACGTAGTTTAATGAATGTTTTTCAATTTGCAACTTATGGATTTATTTACAACTGGTGCGGCGAATTGCGTTGGTTGGAAAAATTTTGTTCCACAATAATGACACACCCAAAAAGGATAGAAAATAGAAAGGACTCGCCTGCGGTACCTCGATATCCTTCGAGTGGCCACCACCTTTTCCTCTTACGCGTTTAATTATTATGTAGCGGCGCGGACGCAGAGTTCGCGAAGTCCGTTGCGAATTGCGGGTGAATTGGTACTACTATGTGAGAGGGAGGGAGGCGCAATATGGAAAAGTTATAGGCAATGATGACAACCAGGATGGAATGTGTGTTATCATTGCAACACTAAATACCAACCAAATTACGGCGCAATCAACAACCTTTGCTTATCTTTTGAATTGCTTTTTCAATTCAGAAGATACAATTGTGCTTATATTAAAATAGAGTGTCTATTAATTAATAACAATTAAAGTCCACCAACCTAGGATTACGGAGAACTTCTTCTATAGCAGATTTCAGATCCTTGGGTGTGTCGTACGACAGTTCAACTTCCAAAGCAAAGCCCTTATGGACCGCTTTCTTGACGTTGTTGTGCTGGTCACCCGCTACGGGGATGCCGATGATGGGCACCCCGAAGTGCACCGACTCCGTGGTAGAGAGCAGCCCGCCGTGCGTCACGAACAGGATGCAGTTTGGATGTGCTGGATCAAATAGTAAATATAAAATAAGAAATCAGTAAAAGTTTTTTTTTTCACTTTCGTAGGCTTAATACGACATTCGCTTCAAACACAATTAAAAGGTTCTTGAGTTTTAAATACTATTTAAACTTTCTTAACTTAATATGAAAATATTGTTTTATACTTATTGAAATTATATTTCTTCTGGTATAGTACAAACCATACAATCAAAATGTGTTTTAAGCATTTACGGTAACACATAATTCAGATTCCAAGTACCAGCACAACATACGTAGAAAGAATTACAAAACATTTAATTAACATGGCCTATTTTGTTAAAAAATTAATAATGGTGTCTGTTATTTTAATTTCTTTAAAAATGCTTTCCACTAATATTTCTTGTAAATTCGATTTAAGCCTCTTTACAAAAAAGAAAATTACATTTGATAAAACATGACAATTTTCACCACATGAAATAAATTTTCATTAGACCATCTATTTTTGTTTTATTTATCAAAATGAGCTGGGTTTTATATTCTTTTGTAACTGAATTGGATAAAAATGTTTATCAAAATTCTATTGTCTGGTCCTACCTAATAATTTGTTCTTAATATCAATCTTATACTTTTCATATTTTTCAGATATGGGAACGGAAGTCAGTTGAATTTAGTAGTTTACTGATATATTATATATTATATTTGTTTATGAATTGATTAAATTGACTAGACATGATGACTAAGAGTAAAATCAAATTTAAAATCGGTTAAAAACCAATGAACCTTTAAAAATGAATGAGCCATTAAACATTTTTATACCATCTCTAAAATTGTATAAATTTTATGTTAATAATTAAAAACTTCATTACTAGAGTATTTTAACGTCATCAAAAAAAATGACCTCACACAGGTTACCAAAAATTACATTTTGATACGAGACAAATAACAATCCATTCGATATTTTCAATATTTATTATCGCAGAATCTAACACTTAATTCCAAATTAACATTTTCCGTGTTGAATAAACATCAAAACGATTAAGTTATACATTATAAAAACCAGGTACAAGTTACACATTGAAGTTATTGTTAACAAAAAACTTTTATTTAATTTTTTTTGGAAATCCATGAATGGGCAAATCAACTTGCACAATGTTGCAGCAATTGCATCACCGATATCCCATAAATTTTCACTGAGTAATTACCATAATCATTGTTTAGTAAAATCATCGAAAAGCTACGTTTGCTCCTTGGCAAACGCAAATTGATTGGCACATTGGTCACTACCGATTAAGAGATTTACAGCAGTAGCACATAGTCATTTTAATACGAATCGATTTTTAGGGTTTCGAGCCAAGATTGTAAAAACGGAACCCTTATAGTTTCGTCCTATCTGTCCGTCCGTATGTCACAGGTATTTTATTCAAAAATGTAATTATTTATATCGAAATCCTATTTCATTGTGGTATTATATAAACACTAGCGCCGTCTTAGCTGGCAACATAGAAGTAGCTTTGTAATTGTAAACACATCAAGTTGGTCTATGATATAACTTTTGCTTCATATCCTATCTATGGAAAACTTCCTGTCTGTATTACTTGTTGAATAAAGGTGTGTCAATAAGCACGACCATTTTTATTAATTATAGGTTATGGGCCCAGCACAGCGTGATAATTTAGCTAGTAATTTAGGACAGTCGTAGTTTTCAGTTTTAGCTCAGTTTTTAGCGCAGGTCGCGAGTGATAACCTAATAAAATATCATGTCGACAAACTATCTGGTAAATGTACCGAAGCTAAAGGGGCGAGAAAATTACACGGAATGGTGTTTCGCTGCGGAGAATTTTCTGATCTTGGAAAACATGGAGCATTGTATAAAACCTGTTAAAGGGAAGATCACATAAGCCGCTGATGATGCGAGGACTAAGGCTAAATTGATTCTCACTATCGACTCGAGCTTGTACGTGCACATAAAGGAGGTTAAAACGTCGTTGGAGCTGTGGAATAAGCTCAGGGCTTTATTCGACGATTCCGGTTTCACTAGACGCATCAGTTTATTGATAAATCTTATTTCGATTCGTCTCGAAAATTGCAGTTCTATGACCAGTTATGTGACACAGCTAGTAGAAACTGGACAAAAGCTAAGTGGAACGGGATTCCAAATTAATGATGAGTGGATCGGCTGTCTTTTGCTAGCTGGTTTAACAGAAAAATATGCGCCGATGATAATGGCGATTGAGCACTCGGGGATCGCCATCACCACCGACGCCATTAAATCTAAGTTGATGGATTTGGATGAAAACAATGGCGGCGACGCTAACGGGGCATTTGCAAGCTTTAGAAAAAACAAGGTTGGCAGCACTGGTCATGGCGGAAATAAAGACAACAGACATTCGCAAACGTCAACGTCAATGTCAAAGTCAAAGAAAATACCGCGGTTTTACAGGTGTAAACAAACCGGGCATTATCGGAATCAATGTACTGTTGACAAAGATTCTTCAAATACTAAATCGAGTGAACGCAAACAGACAAACGCATTCAATGCAGTTTTCTTGAATGGCAGTTTTTCGAGAAATGATTGGTATGTTGACTCAGGAGCGAGCGCCCACTTAACCTCAAACGAAAATTGGATTAAAAATGTCTCGACCGAATATTCTATTAAAGAAATTGTTGTTGCTAACGAAGAAAAGCTCAGCGTGAAGTGCTCGGGTGACGTACAAATTGCTACGGTTACTGACGACAGTGAATATGACGTGATTGTAAAAGGAGTGTTGTGTGTGCCAAAGTTAACCACAAACTTATTATCTGTCAGTCAATTAGTTAAAAATGGTAACCGAGTTGTGTTTACTACAAATGGATGTAACATTTACAACAGAAATGAGCAGTTGGTTGCCGTGGCGTCATTGACAAATGGTGTTTACAAATTGAGAACATCTGAAAGCACACTGGCTACAATGTTTATATCTGTGGATACATGGCATCGCAGATTAGGCCATGTAAACAGCATGTACTTAAACAAAATGCCTGATGCAGTGAGTGGCATGGAACTGGAGAAGAAAAGTGACATTTCCCAGTCGTCATGTATTGTTTGTTGTGAAGGCAAGCAGTCACGCCTTCCCTTTGGACATGCTGGTTCAAGAAGTAGTGAATTGTTGGGTATAATTCACAGCGATGTATGTGGTCCTATGGAAAATGCTTTGCTTCGATTGGTGGTTCCAGGTATTTCATTTTGTTTAGCGATGATTACAGTCGGATGACCTACATATATTTCATGAAGCAGAAAATTGAAGCATTTCAATATTTTCAGGATTATAAGGCCAAAGTAGAGAACCAATTGAACAGGAAAATTAAAACACTTCGCAGTGACAATGGGAAGGAATTTCACAACAGAAGTTTTGATGATTATTTGAAGAAAAATGGCATTTTGCACCAGAAGTCGAATCCTTACACGCCGGAACAAAATGGATTGGCGGAGCGTTTTAATCGTACAATTGTCGAGAAGGCAAAGTGTTTATTACTTGATGCCAAGCTAGGCAAAGAATTTTGGGCTGAAGCATCAAATACAGCTGTCTACCTGCATAATCGTACTGTTCTTCCAGTACTAAATGACAAAACTCCTTATGAAATTTGGTTAGGACGTAAGCCAGATATAGGTCATTTAAGAATTTTTGGCAGCCGTGTGATGGTGCATGTGGCGAAGGAAAAGCGCCTAAAATGGGACAAAAAGTCAGAGAAAAAGATACTTGTGGGCTACCCAGAAGACATAAAAGGGTATAGAGTTTATTGTCCCATCACTAAAAGGGTCAGTACCAGTAGAGACGTTATTATAATGGAAGAAGTATCTATACCTGTGACAGAAAACAAAGAATGCAATGAAGAGAGCCTTGGTTCAGTGGGGGACATATCCTCGGGAGACTTAGAAGATAATATGGATGAAACTTATATTGACAAGTCTGATGTGACATATAGACCCAGTGAGTATGAAAGTGCTTCATCATCTGAATCAAGAGAATCGGAGCATGATGAAAAACCTGTCAGGTTGCGGAAGAAACCAGAGCGATATGGATATTCAAACATGTGTGCTGATTCTAATGTGGAGGCATGGGAAGATGCTAATGATGCTGGTGATCTGACGGTACAGGAAGCATTGGAAGGGCCGGAGAAAGAATTGTGGTTAAGTGCAATTAGGGAAGAACTAAAATGCTTTAGTGAAAATGATGCATGGGAGCTGGTAGATGCTCCAAGTGCAGGTACGGTAGTGAAGTGCAAGTGGGTACTTAAAAGGAAATACTGTGACAAACAAGTGAGATATCGTGCTCGATTAGTTGCGAAGGGATTTACACAAAGACCTGGTGTGGATTACTGTGAGACATTCTCACCTGTTATAAGACATTCAACTTTGCGTTATCTATTTGCATTGAGTGTACAGTTAAATATGGACATTACTCACCTGGATGTCACTACGGCATTCCTCAATGGTCATTTAAAAGAAATTATATTTATGCAGTTACCCGAATGTTTCCCTAATGTTAATTGTAACAAGGTTCTTAGATTAAAAAAGGCTATTTATGGCCTAAAACAGGCTTCTCTTGCCTGGTATGACAGAGTAAATGAAACTTTATGTAATTTAGGTTATGTCAAGAGTAAAGTTGAGCCTTGTGTATTTTTAAAGGATGGTCAAAATAATAAAAAGACAATAGTTTTCAAATGTGAAGTCTGAAACTGATAAGTTAATTGAAGCTTTAAATGCTAAATTTAAAATCAAAAATCTTGGTGGTGTCAAACAGTACCTAGGCATGAGAGTTAATGTTGATAGAAAAAATGTGTTGTTACCCTTGATCAGGAGCAGTATATAGAGCAGTTGATGCACAAGTTTAACAGTCAGACTGTCACACAGCAGAAACACCCATTGAATGTAAATTGAATATTGAAAAATTTAGTGTGTGTAAAGATAATATTGCATATCAACGGTTATTAGGGTGTTTAATGTACCTTGCAGTGTTGACTAGGCCAGACATAGCATACTCTGTCAGTTACTTATCTCAGTTCAATAATTACTATTCAGATGTTCATTTTTCTTATGCTAAAAGAGTGCTAAGATACCTGTATAAGACTAAACATTATTGTTTGAAGTACTCCCAAGGAACAGCAGATTTGGTCGGTTATGTAGACGCCGATTGGGCAAGTAACACGTCAGATAGACGGTCATATACTGGTTTTTGTTTTTTGAAAAGTGGGTCTGCCGTTTCCTGGGAGAGTAGAAAACAACGCACAGTGGCGTTGAGTAGCTGTGAAGCAGAATACATGGCTTTATCGGAAGCGTGTCGAGAGGCCATACATTTGCGTAGACTAGAAATAGAAATAGTTGGATTTTGTAATAAAGTAATATTATTTAATGATAGCCAAAGTGCTTTAAAACTTGCCAATGGTCATCAGTCATACAAGAGGTCCAAACACATAGATGTGCGCTACAATTTTATAAAAGAAGTCATTGATAATGAGATTGTTGAAACTAAATATGTAGGGACTTCTGAGATGCCTGCTGATTTATTGACAAAAGGTTTGCCTAGAGCAAAACATTTTAAATTCATGGAGATTTTGGGACTCCTTAAAATTTAGTTCTGTTTTATATATATATATATATATATATATATATATATATATATATATATATATATATATATATATATATATATATATATATATATATATTTTTCTGGTTATGTATTTCGATATAGTGGGGGTGTAATTATTTATATCGAAATCCTATTTCATTATGGTATTATATAAACACTAGCGCCGTCTTAGCTGGCAACATAGAAGTAGCTTTGTAATTGTAAATACATCAAGTTGGTCTATGATATAACTTTTGCTTCATATCTTATCTATGGAAAACGTCTGTATTACTTGTTGAATAAAGGTGTGTCAATAAGCACGACCATTTTTATTAATTATAAAAAACTATAAGACATATATATATATATATATATATGTTAAATTTATACTGTAGGTATTTTGAATGAGCTGCTACTTAGTTTAGTTGTTAAATAACTAAAATATATATTTCTAGGAGGGCACTCCACACATGTAAAATTTTGTTTTTAGAAAAGTTCAACATGTGTCACATGTTTTAACAGTTCTTTTAAAATTAATTTAAGGTTTGTTAACAATTTTTTTCCCTATACGAATAATTTCGAATATAATCGCTCCGAAAGTAGCAGAAAATGTGTGTCCCCTCTAACAACTAAACCGTAGGTAAAAAAAAATTTGAAAAAAATTACGAAGTATAATAATTAATACTTTTAATGAAAATTATTTTGATCATGAACGGATATACTTTTGTCTAGGTATAGGAGAAAGGAAAGTTTATCATTGTATTTCATTTGTTACTACTAGTTTAAGTTAATATCATCTAATAATGATCAGTCGTGCCATAACATAAATGATATGTGCTATACAAGAAAGCCGATTAAGAAATTAAATATGTAAATAAATAATTTGTACAAATAAAGATAAAAAGCTAAATAATATTATGAAGAAAATTTAAAAGAAATATAACTGTTATCTCTTATTCACCTAAGATGCTATGCTGCGGCGCCCACTTTATGATGTGCACGTTGCTCGGCAGATCGGGCAGCACGTCCTCGAACTTCCACAGCACGGTCT
This sequence comes from Eumeta japonica, assembly GCA_005406025.1. Classification (NCBI taxonomy): domain Eukaryota; kingdom Metazoa; phylum Arthropoda; class Insecta; order Lepidoptera; family Psychidae; genus Eumeta; species Eumeta japonica. Next base: position 234,846 of record BGZK01000413.1, read on the forward strand.
GTTTGAATTTACTGAACATATCCAAAAACTCCCTTTTCATTTTTTCAGGTATAAACCTACTCTGTATGTTAGATCCCATACTAAAATAGATTACACCATGCTTGGCGTTGTCCATTATCTTCTGAAGATCCTGTAAGAGAGGAAATACAATACAACGAAGAATATAATTTTGTTCACATAATTTCAAACATTACTGTATCTGAACTGCTCAACAATGTCATTAAAATATATGTCTTTATAGCATTTGTTATTTTTCAAGTATATTATATATTTTCAATATATATTTCCAATTAAATATTAAACAAATATTTGTCATAAATTTATGGCAAAAACAAGTTGAGCCATGACAATTTCCTTATTGATTATTAAAAGAAACAAACACAAAAGTGTTTTTTCAAACAATTCGTTAACTTCTATAATAGCCTCAGTAATGAGTTAATAATAATTTATCATTTTTATTGGATCTGGTAACTGTTATCACTTACACTGATTATTTTAATAAAAGTCTTACGTTTATTTACCTGTCTTTGTTAATAAAGCATGTGGTAAATAAAAAGCTTTTCCAATTTTGATGAAAGAGAAATGATTGAAAAAAAAATAAAGATAATGAAAGCAAATATAGAAATATACTTTGCCACAGATAAACACAAAAAAGTAATAGGAGGATATATTGGTAAGTAAATCTTTATGTCGACTGCTGAACCTAATCCGGTGAGAACATGAGCATTGGAAGCAAACAATAATGTCTACTTGAAACCTTTAACGAGAGATGATGGTGATGGCCGAATTTTCAACGCGTTGCCTTTTTGATCAAAAAGTATTGAGTTCGAACCCTGAATTCAAACTTTAGTCCAACATCAGCCAAATTAAAACGTTCGCTCCGTGCTTCTAGCAATACCTTAAGCCGTTGATGATGGATGTTATGATTGCTTTGGACTACCGCCATTATATGCACAGTGGATAAATATGGAAGCTTAAGTTAAGCTTAAATCTCTTGTCTTTAGCAAGCACATTAAGGGAGGGTACGCCTCTGCATAGAGAGGTCGAAGCGAAATAAATACGCGGAAAATGAACAAAAAAAGCTAAAAAAAAGTTTCGTAGGATTCCGATCGTAGAATGGAAGGAGAGGCTGGCGTATCTTAGCACCGGCTTCCGAATCGTTAAGGTAGTACGATCCGGTATCGAAACAATGGATAGATAGATGACATGGTGCCATAAACTTCCACCTAACACAGGTACACTTGAGACATAGCTGCTTTGGAAAATAACTATACCAAATGGCCAGAAAGGAGCCATCGGCCCAGTGTCACCACTATTGCGGACACCGAAGAGAATGCTTAACATACGCTGAAGACAGGCCCTCTGGGCAGCACAGCGTGCGGCCCCAACGGCCGTGCTAGAAGGTAATCTCTCGTTACCGACCATTGAAGAAAGGATGATTGGTAATGACAAGTTAAAAGAAACAGTACTGTGAAAATTTGTCACATAAAGAAGATGCGGAAAAAAATCGCGTAGACAGCTCTCTACGCATTGCACAAGCGTAGCCTAGGCTCCAGCACAAAGCTTGAGAAGGACGCCATGAGATATTAGTTGGTACGAGTGCGACGTAGCTCGGTTGGCTATCCCCAGGCCCCGGGTATCGATGAGGATTTCTTCACAAAAAATGGGCACACCATTGCATAATAATAATAAAAAAACTGATGCAAAAAATACTTTAAATGTTATCGTTATTAAATACAATCAATCAACAAAACAAACAGGTAAATATGTTTTTTTTTTGTATACCAAAAATAAGTTTATAATAAAATATATTAATTAAAAATATAATCTATGATCAACTACAAAGTCTTAGATGTGCTGCTTCAGTAATAATAAAATACGTTACGTTTCACCTTTGATGTAACAAAAAATTCACAAATTAAATGTAACGTAATAAAACAACAGCCTCGGTTAGTTTACACAACAGCAGAATAACGATACTAAATATTTCACAAATGAGGAAAAAGTCCTATTTCACCTATAATTCAACAAAATGATAGTCCCAGTTCCTTGAGAAATTAGTAAAACAACAGCTTTTATTATTTCTTAAAATATCAGAATGACAGTCTTAACTAGTGCGTAAATTAACAATGTAAGTCTCAACTATTTCAAATTCAGTAAACTAAAAATCCCAGTTATTTTACAAATCAGCAAAATTTCACAAATCCAAGTTACCTCAAAGATTAATAAAATGACAGGCTCAGTTATTTCAATAATCGCCAAAAATTTCGTATTTTAAAGATGAGTGAAATCACAGTCACAGTTTCTTCGCCCAGTTATACAATTTTTTCATTTTTTTTCTAGCTTTTCAAGGGTCCAACGAACATGTCAACCACCAGAGAGTTGGCGATTACCGACGCCCATAGACACTCACAATCCCGATATATTCTAAATACAACAATACAGTTAAAATATTTTTTCATGCGATATACAAATATTACTAATATTGAATTGTATTAGGTCGGGGAAAAACTTTATCCTATTTTTTAAGTAAAAAGTTGCAGTAAAATCGCTTTGGTGATGCTGTTTATATGTAGCTAGTTTTGATACTATTACGTAGATAACATTAAAAAAAAATAAAAGTAAAAACGGTGTTCCGCCGCCATTTTTCTGTGGTTTTTCTATTTAAGAAAATGAGTGAATCTAACGTAGAAATTCGTAAAGTTTTGAAGTTTATTACAAAAAAAGGAAAAAATGCGACATAAATCGCTAAAAAAATTATAACGGACTTAATGCAGTTTCCGATAATTTTGATATCAAAGATGAATATCGTTCTGGTCGACCTGTTACAGATAAAGTTGATGCCACTTAGGAACAAGTAGAGCAAGATCCGCATATTAGTTGTTACGACCTCTCTGAATAGGTGGAAATCAACCACAAAACAATTTTGACTCATTTTAAAAAAGCTGGATATACAAAAAAGCTCAATACTTGGGTGCCACACGAGCTCACTGAAAGAAATCTAATGAATCGTGTACTCATTTGCAATTCTCTATAGGTATCTATATTAAAACCGCACCTTTTTTTGAAAAGATTGATCACTAGTGATGTGTGATGAAAAATGAATTACTTAAAACAAAAAAATACGAAAAAGGTCATGGTTAAAAGGCAAGCAAGCTCCACAGACCATAGTGAAAACCAGATTAACTCGCAATAAGTTGATACTGTGTGTATGGTGGGATCGGAAGGGATTATTCATTATCAGCTTGTACCGATGGGTAAATAACAGTTCGGATCGGATGCCAACAGCTGATGAAACTCAAGCAAGAAGTAGAGAAAAAACTATCCGAAACGAATCAAACCTTCAACCACTCAGCAAATATGGAGATAGTTTGGTTGGGAAGTGTTAATATTTTTACCATATAGCCCTGATCTTGCACCTTTAGATTTTTACAGGTTTCGGTCACTTCAGAATTCTTTAGGTAGTGTTACGTTAACATCAAGAAAGGATTGTCAAAACTACTTATCGCAATTTTTTGATCATAAATTTCTATAGTCACTGGCTATAAAATAGCAATAAATTTTGATTGTAACTTGATTATAATTTGGTTGCAAATTAAGTGTATAATTAAATATAAATTATAATCAAATTTAAATGAAAAATTGTCTTTAATTTTTATATGAAATAAAAAAAAAAACGTTTTCCCCAACGCAACATTTAAATGTTACAATAAGATAAATTGAAATTACCTCTGGCAGTGGTTTGGGCTTCTGATCTATGTGGTATCCCGCAATCGGTATGAAGTTCTGCGGCAGCCGTATGGGCTCGCCCAGCGACACGTGCGAGTTGGAGAACATGAAGGACGCGTTGTAATTGACTTCAGCCATCGAAGGCAAAGCTATGCCCTTCTTCTTCCCGGCAGCGACGAATACTTCTTCGTAGTGATGTTCTGTTTTTGAATTAAAGTAACTGAAATATTTTAACGAATTTTTTATATTATTATACTTTTTGATTTCTTACAATACGCCAAGAAAACATTTGAAATTTCTTTACTGTACCAACTAGAATAAGACGCGATTGATTGTTTTTATTTACATTTAAAATTTGTATTAGTCCTTTCATTAATGTATTTATATTTAAATTACTTGTTTATGCAAGATATACACTATTAACAGCCCTGACAAATGATAATGGTTGCACAGTTGAGAATACATATCAAGACAATCGGTAGATCTTCGAATATAAAAACATCCTTATTTGTAGGGTAACAAACATTTTAGTTTTGCTTTTTGCCACGGAGACTTAATGTTATTATTATCTACTATTATTATAAACGCGCATGTGATTTAAATTATAATGCGAATTAATACTGATAATATAAATTTAATTATTCAATAATAACTTTATGAATTTTAATGAATAGAAGACGTTTTATGATTGTAGCTATATTTCAAACTCAGTACTACAAAAAAAGTTAGGCACATTTATACGTGAGTCGACTAGATAAACTCACAAACTAATTTAAAGAACTGTCTATTTCATAAGGTCCGTTTTTGAAAGGGGAAATAGACCTGGATACCCGTTGCATGGAAACGATCGGGTGTACGGTGTTGGACTTGTATCAACTAAAACACCACAGATTGGATTGAACTTTTATTGGATTCAACCCGCCCCAGATACGCCAAGCCGTTTATTCCTGCCAAAGCAAATATTGATCACTCTTTCTAGTGCGAAAAGCATTTTCTTTTCCAACCGTGCACCGTCCTAACAAACAAAGTGACAACTTACGAAAACGCACCGTTTTGAATGTAACGTAAATGAACGGAGATTTTTCCCAAACTACCGCCCTCATTGAAGAGGTGGAGGTACCCAACAAGAAACTGTTCTCACATTGCTCAATGGCATCTTTGCAGAAAGTTCTGATCGTCATCCATGATTCATCACAAAGTTGTTTGCATGAAAACCAGTAGCGAGAAGTCGTCCCTCAATACAGCTATCAGCTGCATTGCTTAGGCAAGGCACGCGTCCACAATCCACCATAAAACAGCGGCTCCTTCATCAGTAAAAATATAATAATATCTTTGGACATAACACAGCACCATCTGATCCCAAATTAAGCATACCAGATAGTTTATATAATACATATGTACTTTCATTAACTTTTATTGTTTGCCTTGAGCGGGAATCAAAACCACGGCCCCGATGTAACACAAGTAGCGTCACTATCGACTGCTAACCAACCGCTACACAAGCTCAAAAACAGGTCTGAAGTGTTTTGCCGATGCCCTAACACCAAAAGGGACACTCCTCACCACGATGTACAACTTAGGACTATGAAAGATGTGCGCCTCAGCTTTTTCGAATGCGACCTCAAGGCCAAGCTTTTCAATTTTGGTCGGTTTCAGCGATTGTTCGGTACGTCGTACCAGAATGTCATTGACATAGAACGTGACTTTGTCTTTGCAGAGAGTAACCCCTCACAACACGCAGTCATATCCGGTGTTCCACAAAAACGTTCCCAGGACTACAGAACATGTAATGTCCTCTGTCTCGTGAAAAACACTGTATTATCCGATACCGACGTATTATGGCTCTGTCACGCCCAACGTATGCATGTCTACAAGGCAACCCCAACACTTATACAAATTATGATCAGTATTTATCGTTATGATCCGGAATAAATCGTATACTTATAAATAATTAGCTAATATCAATTTAAAAGGTAAACCCTTTTCACCTCACAACCTAGCTCATATAATTATCAAATAACTCAACATGTATTACAATATATGTGCTTTCCATAACTTTAAATTAGAAAATACCAAATATAATTTCAAATGCTATGGATGATTTAGAATATTCTTTAGAATATTGGTTTAGAATAACTTACTATAAAATCACAGGCATACTAATCTGCTTGAGCAACTGTTTCGCTCGTTGCCAGAAAGTATAAGGATGAAAATAGTCAGCCAATATATCCGGCGCGTAGGCTGGATTCGGTACCTCGTCTACCACCGACAGCGGCAACCAACTGGCTTCTGCAGGATTTGACCAAATCAAAGGAGCCTGAAACACCGCTGCAAATCTGAAAATGTACACATTTCATTGTAATTACATAGCAAGAACAATGCAACGCGACTAAGAAACTGTCAATGTGTCTCTTAATCAACCACTCACGACGATGTTTTCACTACATTGCTAGACATTACACCATTATAAAAAGAAGTATCATACGTACGAAATGTATGATACTATCCGTTTGGTCAAGTTAGTGTTTAAGCACGCTCTTTGAATGGATGATAGTTCATTAAATAGTGCTTTTGGAGAACTCTCTTTATCTCTCTACCAACAGCGAACCTCAGCAATAGCTCCATGTACGTATTATATTTAGTAGAAAGCATTTGCGTCCTGTCCTATTGATATAAAATTCGTTCTTTAATCCGTTATCGTTTTTTTTTGTATTTCTGTATTACGATTGAACTATACAACATTTATGTCTGTACATACATATTAAAACAACATCACATGAATATATACATTAACACCATAGTGTTAATTGTTCCCTCTGTACATCAGTCTATTTTTGAGTAAAAAACTGAATATAAACGGACATCGGTCTATTATGGTAATCTGTTTAGGCAATTGCAAAACTTTCACATGAAAAGCCACAATAATATTGACATGTCTACTTTTATTCATCAACTCCTCAATTGTTATGCACTCTTTTTATTATGCCATTGCAGCAAATAATGAAGGTGGTATTTCTTGATTTAACTGAAAAAATAAATTGCATCTCATCGTATGCATACTCAAAAAGAAGGTACTGAGTTTGATTCTTATAAAATTAAACTTTACTCAAACAAAATAACTCTACGCCACTTGAGAGAAAATAAAACCGACGATTTAGAACGCTGTTATCTTATTGTTGTCAACGATCGATAGAAGCATTATTAAGCCTGAACTAGACTAGTGTGAGAACTTAAAGTCGAAGCCCTTAAATGTGAAATAAAAAAAAAGTCACAACAATCTAATTGTATTTATGATACTAGTTCCGGTCCCAAACTCATTTCGACTCCAGTCCCGTTCACAATTTCAATTCCCAATCCCGAGCTCTCAATTCTGCTACCCGCCCCCCTTTCAATGTCGATTCCACTACAGGCCCGGTCCACATTTTGGCAAAGTTTGGGAAATCGCTAAAATCAAAATAAAATACAAGCTATATTATTCGAGGATAATGTGCCTGTCTATAACTGAAATAATTTTCAGAATCGATATAGTGATGCACATAGTCGGGTGTAGCCAGAAGGAAATGGTAGTAGTCTATTTTACTCACAGATAGCATAACTTTTTATTATTAAAATTTAATGATGCTAATTTTCCCAGCTTTTTAAATTTCATGATTAGATCAATGAGTGAGCGGTATTACATTGGCGTATATATATAGTATATACGTATCACATGCTCCGATTTATATCTTCATACAAATTTAGTTCAGGAATAAAATCTTCAAAATTTCATGTTGTCACAGATAAACGTTTCGAATATTAAGACATGTATTTCTTATCCGTTAAAGCGAGTGGTGATAAACAATTTAATGATGTAGGCCATCAGAATTTGAAATATCGTCTGCTACATTAGACATTATACACTATCATAATACTTTTTAGAAAGTCAGTATTTGACATTGAAACAGTTATTTACAATCGGTATGCTATACGTACCCAGAGATCACGTGCAACATCAACCATTCAATAATGACAGCATCAAATGATTCGTTCGGATCGTTGATCAGATTTTGCACATTTTTATCTCTTAGACAGTGGACAACACCGTCTAAGAAGGGGGATATGATCAAACTCATGTCCATAACGTCTATTGACTTATTCAATATCTTTTCGATGGTTAAGATATTACCTGCAAAATATTACAAATAATACAATACAAAGATATTACAAAAGAAATTATATTATTTTCTTTGCGAACTATCCCTAATGCTTATAAAAGTGTAGAAATTAATATTCATTGATAAATACAGAATATAATTCAAATAAAATAAATATAGAAATAGACGAAGACCTGAAGTGACGAGATAACAATATAAAAAACTCAAGTCAGTTTTAAAACCTCCTCCTCTTTTTAAAATTGGTTAAAAAGTAGGTCACACATGTTTTAATAGTTTGATATTTCATATCTTCACATAACCCTTACATACCTCTCTTGCTTTATTGACAATCACCAAAATTTTCATGCAAAATCATTGAGTCCAAGTACTTATGATGAAGACCTTTTTTAATATGCCACAAATTTAGTTGTTTTAGATTTTCTAGGATGCCCTTTGCCGATCCTTCATCAAATACATTCGTTCTATAAATTACTTTCGTCTTTAAAGCCTCATCATTTTACTGTTTCTTACGACATCACCGTTCCTGTATTTAGTTATCGTAGAGACTTCACGCAAGGATTGCGTATCTACTGCTTCGATTCTATTTTAATATTTTTTCTGCTACTGTACGCGTCCAAATATATGGGGAAATGTCTATTCGACGTAACTCACCTTCGCGCATATGTGTACTCCAAAAGCCCGAGTAAAAAATCGTCTAGTTGTCTGACAAGGATTCACTCACTTTCACTCCCGCTGATATTTTATAGGTTTTATTCCGTAACAGCCCGCGTTTTATTTGTTTCATTCAAACGCCCGCACGCGCCGTGTCGTCCGCCTCGAGCATCCGTGTTCGATCACACACGTCAAGTTATGACATCGTCACATGCACTCGGTCCACTTCGCAATTAAGTCTGTTTTCTATACCATGGGAAATAGACTATAATTGAAGATATAAATTTGATGCAAACGGCCACTTAGCTTTTCCTGTCGCACATAAGTCCACGACTTTGACATTTTTAGTATTCATGACACTAAACAACTTCCCATTCACTTTGTTTCCAACATATATTCATCTATCAATATACCTATCACCGTCGTTTTTAAACAAAAAACCGGAGAAAAAGAAATTTTTTACTTTTCCAAAAATCTGCGTATATATTCTTTGCACACTTTAATTGTGCTTTACAGACATTAAATCTAGTCACGTTTTCATTTCTCCTATTACTCCTCTCATTTCATATTCCCCTATTCATTATATTTTTTAATAACCTTCGCCTCTCATTCACTCTTACACCTTTTTTGTTTCAAATATGAAAATAAATTTCGTCTACTACTACAGTTGGTTAAGTTCTACATGTTCATATTGTTCGATTACGCCCGAATTTTCGTTTATTCACTCCAGATTTAGCTTTCACATTATAATTCTGAACTTTACCTTTATTATTTTCATTCATTCTATCACAATCACCTAGTGTTTAACTCGGTAGACCACTAAGAAGTGACCCCTGCCAACATTAACACTACGGTACACTTTAATGTCCACAATTTTACTTCTCAATCAATGCAGAATTATAGAATCTATAATAATCTTGTTTTCTCCTCTTTGCTTGAATAGGAATGTATTCCTGTATGATGAAAGATCATATTTGTCAAACAAATAAAACTTTTGTCATAGTGGAAGAAGCCACATACTATACTCATTCGCTCGACGTTCGACTTCGAACTAAGCTAAGACTTTTTAATATTCATCCCACGGTACTCTCACTCATCACATAAAATCGCCCTATTTGATAATTTTCATATTTCCCTGAATTTTACTAAAATACCTCTTGCATCCGTTCAAACAACTACGCCGGTGGGCGACGAACTTATCATTGCTCGGTGAAAAAATTTCCCCAAGGCATAGAAGAAATAGCGTGAGGGCAGATTTTTTGGCATTGCCAATACTCTAAAGTACATCCTTTGTATCCGGAAATTTGTAAGTAATTTGAAAAGGAGATTTGACTGAAAGTTTAATTTAAGAAGAAAAAAAAAGGATAAAAAGGAAGATAGAACGATACTATCATCCCAGGAAGGAGCGATGTGTGTGCCTATGTACAAAGGCCGGACAAACTTTAATTATGTAGCCTGGAAATTAACATTTTAACTTTTGTACGTTGAAACTGCTCGATATGAGCATCATTAATCACACGAATCTTTATAATTACTTTGTACTTATACATTATTTACCTGGCATCAAATTATCTGGATAATCAAAAACTATTTGTCGAAATTTGGGTGGAAGCTCCTTGCGCGGGAACGGCGTGATGTAGGTCACCTGAAACATTAAATATCAAAGCATAGAGTTACGTGCTCAGAATAAAGATAACATAAAGCGAGCCATTAAATAACTCCTTTCTACTTAGACTTATTTTTCTTATGACGTCTGTAATGAAACAATGTTTGTACTTAATTTTTATCATTAATATGTATAAAATTAGTTAAAATTTTTAGAATGTGCTTCTATATCAGTAAACAATCCAACATGCAACATGCATTAACCTGCAGCATGCAACCCACCGCTGACCCTCGAATTTGCCTCTTCACTACGAATCTCTATCCAAAGAATTTAATATTGATTCGAGAGGATTGACAGATATCGAACACCTAAGTAAGTGTTAATTTTATAATTATCTTAGTCCGCTAAGCGTTATAATGTTAATTTCTACGTACGTTTCATGCCAACCAGGCACATCCTCAGGAAATAGCAGATAGTCACATCCTTCAGGGTGTATGGAGTGTCAAAAGCACCGACAAATGCGGACACAACCTCCTTAGGTGGACCGCTGTCATGCAATGGTCAAAGAGCAGCGAAAGCATTCTTACCAGTAGCCACAGACCACCACAATAGACATGCCTGTCAATTGTCACAGACTAACCATGAGCGACCATTACCGAAATAGTTACTGGCAAGCGTCCAATAGTGGCGATTTATAAATGTCAATTTGGTCATTAAGCATATTATTAATATCTTTATGTTTAAAAATTTGAAGGATTCCAAAACATTTAAACGCAACCCCTTTTCACACACATGCAAAACATCGAAATTGTGATCGTTATTGAGCTAATGACCGTATCTATTAAATGTTTAGCAAAATGGGATCTGTCTGATTTATTATTTTTAAAGGCCGAAATATATTATTTGTGTCTAGTTTCGAAACAACTAATTGTTTTGTAAAATAATAAAAAAATATTTTTAAAAAAGATAGAGATTCGTAGTGGAGAGGTAGATTCGAGGGTCAGCTGTGAGTTGCATGCTGCATGTTGGTGTATGTTGCAGGCAAGCATCTATTATGGATTACCGCGACTTAACACCTAATACAACGAAACAATCCAACAACAATAGAAAAAAAGTCTACAAAATTAAATACCCATCTGTATGTCTGACGAATCTTCGAAACGGTGGTGTAACGGATTGTGACCAAAGATTTTTTTCTACTCCTATATATTACACCCCTTAACACCTAAAGTAACTAAAAGTGGTTTCTTTATTATCAAGACTATTATAATTTATTTATTATCAAAAGACTATATTGCTTTTGTGTTTACAATGTCTGTTTATAAAATACTGTTTTATAAATACACTGAAATTGCATAAAAATGAGCCTATTCTTAATTGTTCGTTATATTAATAATGCATAATATTTTTTCAACAATTACATAATTGGTTTTAATAATATTCAATTGTAAACTGCTATTTTTCAGACGTTCTACACATGTATTTTATTAAAGATTACAATAATACACCACAGCATTTAATAAAAGTGGAAATGTATAATGACTCCAGCAGCAATTTCATAATTGAGGTGGTAGAGTCATGCTGTGGTTAACTTGGCTGCAGCACGAAAATGAGGCGGCTCGACCGGTGAAACAGAAATGTTACTTCACATTTTATTTCTTAAAAAATATAAATGTGGAGTAACATTTCTATCTGTTCTATTTGTTTGTGCAGTAACAGCTTTTGCTGTTTCCTTTCATCCAGTCAAATAGAGTTACTGTGGCCCACTCCCTTCTCCGTGGCTCCAGTACCCTTCATCACTTATCCTATTCCAACCAAGAGTCTAGCAACGTACTAGTGACTCTTCTGAGGTATAAGTAACCACTTGCTGCAAACTCTGGTGGCTCGCATGTTCATTAGCTCTTCTAAAATGTTAATAAAAAAGGTTTTGCTTTGTTTATGTATAGTTAAATGGAAAACGTCTCTCATTTTTGTTTCTCATTATACATATTTTAAAGACATGTTTATATTTCTGGAGAGTACTAAAATATTGCTATCGGACCCAGAAAGAATATATTATATATTACATTGTTACGTTAATTTACAGATACCGGTTGAATAGAAAGATCTTTAGCCAATTCCATTTTGAATTTTAAAATACTAAATTCTTCTACTTTCAAAAAAATGGAAAAATACACGTGAAATAACTGCAAGGAAATGAAATGGTGCAACTTTATCTGCTCCAGAAATGAGAAGTATTTAATATGATTATGTGACCCTGCATATTTTGAATCTAATAGGGCAATTCTTAGTCACAAATATTATATTTTGTTAATTCTCTTATTTTCATAACTAGCCGGTTACTATACACTTAATATTTGCCTAACGGTGTATTAAAAATTATATTGGGAATAATTAAAAGAATAAAAGCATAGTATCAAAACGATGAAAAAACGAAATAAAGCTGTTTAATGACAACATCTGCTTGTTGTTTGCTTGTTTGCACGTTACTGAAAATACAATTTTTGTTTTATAGATCATATTAAATGCTAACTCAAAATACTTTCAGCTCTAGATATAGTTTTTGTTCAACATAACATTAGCGTTGAAACAAGAATGTCTTGTACATTTCAAACATTTTAAAGAAGCTGAACATTCTTATTCTTGTCAAAAAATGTGCACTACTTCTTTATAGAAAGTTAGTAACGTCCTTTTCAAACCAGTAAATTATTTTCTGGAAAATGAAACAGGAGATTTTTATGCACAAAAAAAATGTGTAAGGTGTGTAAAATAACAGCAATGACCAAGGAAGGTCTGACATTGGTATTGGGACCGGCGTTCAAATAAGATGCAGTGCTACAATCGAAATAAAGAGCGGGGTCGGGATCAGAAACAAACATTACTAAATAGTAATTTATGCACAGCGTAGCGGGTGGATAAGACGTCTAGGAAACGTTAAAAGTTGCGTATAAGTTTTAAAAATTGTCGATATCTTTTATCTAATTAATCATAATTACAACCTTCTCTACAACCTAAAAGTTTTGTGATAGTTTTGTGAGAATATCGAAATTAACTGTTTTTTTTTTTTTTATGAGGAACTGCCTTCTTATATTTGTAGTATTAAAAACTTATCATTAATATTGACAACATGTTACTGAAACTATAAGATGTAACGTAAGTATTCGACAACACTTTGAGTCTTTCCTGAACGAAAGTTGCATCCTGACACGAAACAAAACATAGTGATATTTTTGGGGACCTAAAACGATAACCGCCACCATGCAGAAAATACCTTGATTATCATATTTTTACATACGACTAAATTAAATATAGCATCAGTATAAACTGTAAATACTACAAAATAAACTTGTTAATTTAACTGCATACTAAACAAGTTCAAGAGGTCTACTTGACGTTTTAAATGTATACACTGATTTTTGAGTAACTAGGCTTGTGCAAGTGCCAATGAGAAACATATACATGCCTATGTTAACGACAGTTTCGAAAATTTCTGATGGTCTATATGTTACTAGTATCTTTACTCTGAGTCTACGTCCGGAAAAACTATTGGCATCATTTTCATTCATGTCGAAACATAAAAATGTTTTTGGTTATCAAAATTAACTTCTTTATATGATATTTGTTGGCCTTGTGACTTATGCATGCATGGAATATATTTTTAAAAATCAACCATTTGGTTTGACCCGTTTTTAATAACCACCACCCCAAAATATCACCAACTACTGATCCTACCGAGGGTCAGTCGTATGTGACAAATATATAATTGAACAGACGGTGAAATTGGAATCCAAATCGATATCAGAACGGGTTTCTGAACCGTAAATGAAAGAAAGGTTGCTGCATGTAAAAGGTGAATTCATTAAAAGACGAATTCATTCTGTATTCGTGTGAAAGCTAATAGCGTAAATGAATTAAATATTGTTTTAAAAGTGACTGTAATTATAATGACAGTATATATTAAAAATTAGATGATAAAAATGAAAAAGGTATTATGAAAAAGTTATGATAAAATTCACAAAATTTTAAAATATCAAATTATATTTTCACCTTTGTGTTTACTAATCTTACTTTAGATTTAATATTTGATATCAAAAATGGCAAGATTACTACATTCGTAAGATTCTTATTCACACTTCCGAGGCTGCAAAATTTCTAACGAGTCTATAATAATCAAATCAATCCATCGACACTAACCTCGTGTCCGGCTCTCAGCAGGTTATCGACATAGCCATTGCAAAGAATATTCTGACTGGGGACCTTGACCGGCAACACGACCAAAATCTTGTAAGCCTCGTTTGTGTGCACTAATGTGCTAATCGCAAACAATATAATGAAATACAACATTATTATTTCGTTCAAATTAAATGTGCTTTCATATAAATTAGTGTTCAAATGATCAATTTTACACAGCGCGTCTTATCGGCGCTAACTTCTCTAACTGATTATTTCATTGCGCTATTTTCGTTTTATATAAAGATAGATAAACATGTACAATGTCATGATGATCAATACAATTCGCTTATCAAACGCACCTGCACGCCGACTTTGTGGCCTTAAATTGTTGTTGTACACTTGGTTCATTATAAGCTAGCGTTTGCCAGTGACTTCGTCTGCGTGGACAAATAATACATTCCTTCACCTTGTATAATAATAATAATAATAAAGCTTTTTTATTTCAGTACAAAGGTATGTTTACATTTCAAAGTGTTAGTAGATTACTTAGGCTAGGTTAGTTTATAATTATCTTTGTTATTTAATATATTTCTAGCTATTCCTTTTATACGAACCCCTTTCGCGTAAAAGCCTCCTCTAATTCCTTCCATTTGTCCCTATTTTGGGAAAGTATCAACCAGTCTTTACCTGCTAATTCTTTTATATCGTCAGCCCAACGTTTAAGTGGTCTGCCTTTGCTTCTTTTTTCCAGCAGGCCCTACCCATTTGGTAGTTTGTAGAGACCATCTCTTATCTGTGTATCTTGACAAATGACCAGCCCATTTCCACTTAAGTCGCAAAGCTTGTTCAAGAGCATCTGTAAGCCTGGTTTTCCTCCTTATGTCTTCACTGCGAATTTTTTGTATTCTTCTTTTTCTAAGCATACTTCGTTCCATTGATCGCTGGCATGTTTTGATTTTGCTTTTTATTTTATTTGTGAATTTCCATGTTTGGCTGCCATAAGTTAGGCTTGGAACAATACATGTATCCATGACAATTTTCTTTAATTTTAAATGATAGTCTCCTTCAAGATGTCCCCATGTAGCCAATACTTCTTCCATGTGCTGTTGATCCTTCTGTTCACTTCCTCTTTATTACTGTTTTGTTGAATGAAACTTGTTTTCCGAGGTAGACATATTCTTGTATATAATCAATCTGTTGTCCAAAGACCTTTACAGGTCTTTGAGTGCTGTTGTCATCACCTTGGTCTTGTTTGCGTTCATTTGTAGACCACATTTTTACTTTCATATGCAAGAGATTGCATCATTTGTTCTAGCTCTTTGGCAGATTTCGCAAACACGATAATATCATCTGCAAATCTCAGATGACTAAGGTGGTGCCCTAGTACGCATATGCCATTTTGGCTCCAATCAGGGTTTCTGAAGACACATTCCAGTACTGCTATAAAGAGTTTTGGTGACAGTGGATCACCGTGTTTGACACCTTTCTCTATTGAAATCTGTTTTCCTTTATTTTCCATCTTGATTCTGCTTGTACTTTTAGAATAGATATTTTTTATGATGTTGATATATGTCTTGCTTACGCCACAGACGTTGAGGGCTTTCCAGATAGAGGTGTGGGTTATGGTATCAAATGCCTTTGTGTAGTCTACATAAGCCACATAGAGGTTGATTGAATTCTTTATATTTTCTAATATTTGTTCCAAGGTGTGGATGTGATCTATTGTTGAGAACCCTGAGCGAAACCTGCTTGTTCGATTGGTTGTGATGCGTCTATGATTGGTGTGATTCTGCTCAAGAGTATTGTTGTGAAAAGTTTATAAATGCTCGGTAATAGACTAATTGGTCTATAGTTCCCAATGTCTAATGGGTCTCCTTTTTTGTATAACAGAACTATATCGGAGTTACACCATTGTTTGGGGACCTCTTCTGTTTTTAGGGATAAGTTAAACACTTGTGTTAGATGTGAGAGCAAAAGGGGTGCCCCAATTTTTAAGATTTCATTAGTGATGTTATCCGGACCTGGACTTTTCTCTGTTTTGAGTTTTTTGAGATGTTCAAGAACTTCACACTCATCAATAGGTTTTACTGTTTCTTCTTCCTCTTCAAAATCTTTGTGACTGTCTTCTGTTTCATTTGTTTCCGAATATTTTTTATACAACTCCTTGTAAAACTCGGTGGCATGGTTGATTACGTCTTGCCTTGTTTTCGTTTCTCCATATTCTTTTTTGAGTTTTCCTATCCAGTTTCTGTGTGTCATTAGTTCTTTATAAGTTCTTTTGGAACTTCTATATTTATTTAAGTTTCTCTCTACAACTTCTTTTTGTATTTATTGTAATCATTTTTTATGGCTTTACTGCACATCTTGAATAGATTCTTTAGCTCCTCTTTCATTTCTTTGGTTTTGTGTTTGGGGTGCATTAGTTTGGTGCGTTTATCCATTAGGTCTTTTGTTGTTCTGCTCAAGATTTTTGTCTCATCTTTTGAATTGTTATATTTTATTTTTAGGCTGCTCGTAATTGCATATTCCAATTTATCATAGTAATTTTGTACATTATTTTCTTCCGGTAGTACGCAGAATTTTGTCTCTAGGATTTCGTTAAGGCTCGCTGAGTACAATAATTTTTCATCGTCACTTTTAGGTAGTTTAGGTGATGAGCTGTAAGTTTTTCTGCTTTTCTTTGGTGATTTCAAGCTGAAGGATGATCTTAGTAGTCTGTGGTCCGAGGGGAATGGCACATTATTTAGTACTTCTATGATAGTAATTTCCTTTGGTTTGTTGCACATAATGTAGTCAATTTCATTTACTGTTTTTTGGTCTGGAGATATCCAGGTCTATCTGCGATCTGCATCCTTTTTAAAATAGGTGTTCATTATGCTCAGTTTTTGTTCGCAGGCATACTGTACAAGTTTGTTACCTCTCTCATTTCGTTTTCCGTACCCAAAGTTTCCCATTATAAATTTTTCATATTTTTTAGGTTGTCCTACTCTAGCATTGAAATCTCCCATTACAATCACATTTCGGTCTTGATTCTCATGTGCCTTCCTTATATCGTTGTAAAATTTATCAGTCTCCTCTTCGGAAGCTTGCTCAGTAGGTGCATAAGCCTGTACAAGAGTTAAGAGTTCGTGCTCATATTTTAGTTTCAATACTGCCACTCTTTCTGATATGCCCGTGAAGCTTACAATGTTTTGCTTGTGAATTTTATTGACTAAAAAACCTACTCCGTACAGCCCGGTTGTTTCACCGATGTAACATAATATGTACTCTTGATGTTCTTCTATATTGCAGCCCTTTCTCCTTACTTCTCCTAGGCCTATTATATCAAAATTTATGTTCTTGAGAGCGTATGTCAGTTCTAACAATCGTTCTTTTGTAGACAACGACCTCACATTGTATGTGCATATCTTCAGTTGTTGTGGTGCTTGTTTTAGTTTAGTTTCTGGTGTGGTGTTATGTTGGAATTTAGAGGGTTTTGGTCTTACACTCCCACGATGACCAGTCGGCTTGGGAGCAGGTTTTGGTTGCTAATTATTAATCTTTTCCTTGAGTGAGTTGCTTCGAGGACGGGTCATAAACTCGAAAGCATTCTTTGTAGCAATTTCTTTGGGGCCCGCTGAAAAGGGTTGTTGGTTCTGGTTAGGAGAGTAGGATGGATTTCTCTTTCTCTTCTCGCTTTTTTATATATCCGATGGTTTCTTAGTTATAAGTTTTTCTCCTCGCAGGTAGGCAATATTGCCTTTGTTCCTCTCCTCTTCGAGTTTAGGCTGCAGAGACTTTCTTATTTCTAACGTTTCTTTCGTAAAGTCCTCTTTTATGTATATTCCTTCCGGGAGTTTCTTTTTGTTTTTTAGGATTAGGTTTCGTCTCCAGTTGGAGGTGAAGGAGATAAGTATAGGTCGGAGTCCGTTGCTTGTTTTTTGTCCGATCCTATGAGCTTTGTCGATTTCATATTCTTGGATATCCAGTGACAGATGGATGTTGATTTTTTCTTTCATGAATTTTACTATATTTTTTTCTTCTTCGCTGCCCTCTTTTATTCCAAAAAATAGTAAATTGTTCTTTTTTTTTCTGTATCTCTAATCCTTTAATTTTTTCTTTTAGTTCCGAAACTTCTGCTTGAAGATTCTGGTTTTGTTCCTCTAGCGTTTTGAACTTTTCGTCCAATTGCTGTGAAATATTTTGAGTAACAGCCTTCGTAATAGATATTGTTTGCCTATCCATTTGTTCTTGAATTTTTTTCCAGTAAAAATTGCATTTGATCTTCCATTTCTTATTTTTGATATTTCGAAATTGGCGCGCAATATTTGGCAAATTTATTTAATGGTAGAATTTACTTTCTTTATATGGCAACACTCTTTCTATCAAATTCTGTTTGTAAAGTTGGTCGCATTGACACTCGACAGTATTGTCTCTGGTTTACACTCAATAGTATTTTGAGGTTATGTTATGAATATTTTCACAGCAATATTTAGTTATTTAGAAGATAGTTTGTGCGTGATTTGTTCAGTTAATACACTTTCCACGACTAAATGTTTATTTATAACTGTTGTATGCACTGTTATAACTTGTTGAAACACTTTTTAACGAGGTTTTATTACGAGTGATTATCGGGACGTCTGTTGCTTACCACGCCGGAAGCGGAACTCTCCACCTTGTACATCGAGCAATTTCACTAACAACTATGATCCCGATTGTAATGGTTTTTTCCATTTCAATACCGGTCGCATTCGATTACAATCTCGTTTCTAATTCCAAGCCCTATCTTAATCTAGATTTTGAGCTCGATCCCGTTCTTAATTTTAATGCCAGTTTCACTCATGATTCCAATCCTCATTCCACTCTTGTTTCCGTTTCCGGCCCTAATCCCAGGCTCAATTTTTACTTCAATCCTGTTCTCAATTTGAGTCCCGTTTTCCCCATGGGTTCATTGTATTGAAAATTAGATTATAAATTCAAGCAATAATTTGATTTGATCATTTTATACTCTCAAAATATTAAATTTATGTTTAATTATCTAGTATGCTTATACGAGTAGGTCTTATTATGAATAAGGTCACCTTCTATCCTCCCGGGGGAGGGAGGGCTAACAGTGGCCTCATCTCCAAAATCAACTCTAACTTTAGAGCAATTACGCACCCTCTTTATTGTCTTCCTTTGTTAGTGAGAAAGGTTTTACTGTCCCGTCGGACTAACTAGCTGAGGTAGGAAATAACCTAAATGAGTCCGCTTCTCGAGACCAAGGAGAACTCCAACCAGAAGAAGATTCTTCGCCCGCAACTTCCGACATCTCTAGCGAAACCTCTCCCACACCACCCAAAAGCAAATACTCTGCTGCTGCCGCGCTAAATGATAACTCTAACGCTGACTAAACCCTTAGGAGATCTGATGAAGATGAGGATATTGTACCCAAACTACCATTCACAAAGATAATACGTAATCCTCGCATAGAGGCAAATAAGATTCGCCATCAGCATCAAAATAACAATCACTGACCTACAACACTTAGGGAGGCCAACAAATTTTTGATCACTGAATAATCAAGGCTGAAGTCCGCGGAATACCAGTCTAAATATACACGGCCGATATCCAAGCGGATCTCATATCTCAGGGCTTCCCAGTCTTAGTGATGCACTAAATGCACCACAGAGACGGATCCCCGCTAGGTCTTGTGCTAGTTTTTCTGGAAAAAACTGATGAGGCCAAGAAAATATTTACGAAAAATCACTCTCAAATGTGTGTGGTCTCTCAGGCATCACTGTGAAGATTCCATACAAAAAAGGCGGTCAGGGTCAATGCCATTTTTGGCAATTATATGGTCAAAGTACATTGAACTATCCCGCTCAACCAAGATGTGTCAAATGCATAGAACCCCGTTTGACTAGCGAATGCTTCTTAAAACCAAGAGATGACAGTAAACCTACATGCATTAACTGTGTAGAAGACCACATAGCCAATCACAAAGGTTGCCTCCAAGCACTGAAATTTCAAACCAATGGACGTGAGCACAACTATAATGCTAACAGGGTAGGGTATAACTATATCACTCCCCCTTCTTCCACAAGTAGATAGCCGCAACTTCCCCGTTCTAGATAGCAAATAGGTAGCTCCAAACTTAGAGAAAGAAGGTCGTATTCCGCCAAAGAAATATGACGACTTAAGCCCTGCTTCCACACCCACCACCAATGCGTGGATAGTGGGTGGCGCCCGTCTCAGCCATTTGAGATTCGCAGATGACATTGTTGTGCTTGCGGAAACATTTCAAAACCTTAAAATTATGATACAATCGTTGAACCAAGGAACTGTTAAAGTTGGACTTGAGATGAATACTGCCAAGACGAAAATAATGACTAATAGCTAAATGAATCTTATAACTATAAATGACGATTACATAGAATATCTAGACAGTTATATATATCTCGGCAAACAGGTGTCTTTTAGTGCCACAAATAATGAAAAAGAAATAGAAAGGAATTGTAAAATCACTTGGAGCAAATTCTGGTCGCTAAAGAAAATTTCGAAAGGAGATTACACACCAGCTATGAAAAAGACGGTAATAGATATATGTCTTCTACCTTGTTTATTGTACGGCTGTCAGACTTGGGTGGTCAGACAAATAAAGTGAAAAAAATGAGAACACCGCAAAGAGCAATAGAGACAAGTACACTAAAAATTAGAAAAATACAGAAAATAAGATCAGAAATCATCAGGATAAGAACAAAAGTAACTGATGCTTTAACGCAGGCTTTACAACAGAAATGGCAATGGGCCGGTCATGTATCGAGGTGTAAAGACAGTAGATGGACCATAAAAACACTACAATTTGACAAGGGCCATTAGAAACAAAAATGTTGGCATACCAGCGAAAAGGTGGGCTGATGATATTATATATATAGCACGGCGAGCTTGGATGAACCTCGCCAAAGATAGAAAATATGGAAGGAAAAAGAGGAGGCCTTAACCCAAACGGGATCCACATATCAGAAAGACAACTAACGGTACTAACACTACTTTAATTGATAAGTTAAGTATACTAACACAACTAATAAACTTTTGAAATGTAATATTTGATGTGGAAAGAAAAGGCTTTTTATTATTTTATAATAACAGTCATTCTTTTAAAACTACTAACTCCCTTAAAAATATTTCGATGCATAAGATTATTGTCCGAAATTATTACATTAAATACATTATACACCTTAGATTAAAATACATCGATTAGGTACGTTTTCACGCACTTAAATCAATAAAATATCAGTACATAAAAATTTTTACGTTTATACAAAATGTTTTTCTAATTAAATATCTATTATTATTAAATACGAATAACGCTATTATTATATAAATATAATGTATGGTACTTCCACAAAGTAAACAATCAGCATTACTTGCATTAATTATATTTTTTTTTTTGATCGACCTCTAACATTGAATGAGATAAAGTTAGGTTGATGACACATTTACTTACTGATAAGCTACTAGATTAGTCAGCGATGATAACACAGTCTAATAATAATAAATGAGAAGCGGATAAAAGGATCCGGTCACGTACATCGATAAAATTGAAAACTGGAGCATTATCAAAGTATATCGAAATCGTTAGGGCCGTTTCTAAGATACGCATTTATAAAATTCAGTCATACTACTACTAGCTTCCGCTCGCGATTCCACTCACGTGAACATAGAATTAATTCTTTCATCTTATATATCGACCGACATAATAGTATAAGAGCTAGCAACGTCGGGAAAACAAGAATTTCAGGTCAGCTGATTTATTGATATGTCGTCTCTCTTGCTCTTTGGGTTAGGGTCTGGGCTGTCTGGCCGGCGGTGGCGGTTGCGTTTACCTGTGCGCATACTATCTGTACAGGTAATGATACTAACTTTTAAAATCATTTTAAGAAGGTTCATTTTAATATTTTAACTTTAGATAAGCTTAACAAACATCCATCTCTTATTGCCAGACATTTTGTCATTACTAACAATGAGCCAGACGCCAATTTTGATTTATTTTTTGAATTAAAATTCAAAGTATTTCAGTTTGTCTGTAATTTTAATATTATGTTGTTCAAGTATGAAAAGACCTAAAATTAATTTGCCAGGCACTAATTCAGTTGTTAAACCGTGTATTAGAACGACAAAGTCCTGAAAATTCGTATAGTATGATACTATTGGATAAAGAGAAACAATTGCAGAATAAATTGCTGAGAACGAGATAGAAAAACCCTAATTAGACAAGGTGATTAAAAATATTTAAATAATTTGATTTATAATCATTTTAATATTTGGCTAATACACAGTTTAACAACAGAATTAGTGCCTGGCAAATTAATTTCAGGTCTTTTCATACTTAAACAACATAATATTAAAATTACAGACAAACTGAAATACTTTGAATTTTAAATCAAAAATAAATCAAATTGGCGTCTGGCTCATTGTTAGCAATGACAAAAATGTCTGGCAATAAGAGACGGATGTTTGTTAAGCTTATCTAAAGTTAAAATATTAAAATGAACCTTCTTAAAATGATTTTAAAAGTTAGTATCATTACCTGTACAGATAGGATGCGCACAGGTAAACGCAACCGCCACCGTCGGCCAGACAGCCCAGACCCTAACCCAAAGAGCAAGAGAGACGACATATCAATAAATCAGCTGACCTGAAATTCTTGCTCGAAAACGTTGGTAGCTCTTAGACTATAATCTTAATCATGATTCTGATCACTATCCGGTGTCTGGTTCTAATGCCGGTCCTGCTCTCGATGCCGATTTGTCTCAGTCTTGATATCGGTTGCGGTCCCGCTTTTGATTGCGTACCAGTGGTGGATTTATATTTTTTATAAGTGTAGGCCACTTTATTTCCGCTGCCCCAAGTACCTTTCTAAAACAATAATTTTCTGAAATCTGCTGCCCCTAGGACGCCGCCGTCTCTAGTCCGTGGCCTACACGGCCTATTGACAAGTTCAGGACTGTTGCGTACCCGGTCTCGATCTTAGTAGATTACGATTTTTGTTTCACTCGAAATTCTGATATCGGCAGCCTTATTACGTAAAAGCAGATTACCGTTCCGAAATTGTTCGACACGTCAAACTAGCCGAGTATAAAAAAATGTTATTCTTATACGCAATTTTGAGCGAATTTAAAGCGTTAGATTAAATTAAAACTTTATACATTTATCGAGGACCGATGATAACACAATCATATGGTGAAATTGGACCGAACTGATGATGGGACCAGAAGGCACAAGAACTTCATAATAACGGAATAACATATTATATTCAACCTTATACTTCACAACGGGAGTACAAGGCAATTAAAATGAGTCAAAACGTAACTAAATGCGTTGTTTTGTTATGAAGTTCTAAAGGTAACTTTCCGACTCCTGGTGACTTTTCAGCTCCATTATAAGATTTTTTAAATCTATCATTATCGAAATGTATCTCAAAATAATAATCTAGCGATTCCAAACAGTCTAGAAAATGTTGTCTCATTGCGGAGTCCCAGTACCAAACTTCCAGTTCCACCATCAGACCCTGATGTTAATCGCGGTTAAAGTGAATTCCAAGACAATCTTAACCAGTTCAAACACGACTACGCCATGTTTCTTTTTATTATGGATTACCAGTGCCTAACTTCGGACTCCATCACCAGACCCTGGAAACCGATCACGGTCAAAATGCATCCTAAAACTAACAAACTCCAATACGACTCGGATACGTTGTCTCATAATGAAGTTCTTATGCCTACCTTCTGTTTCCATCATCATACTCTAAAAGGCAATCATGGTCAAAGTGCATTTCAGGACAATTCAAATAAAATCCAAACGGACATATTATTCCGTAATGGAGTTCTAGTACCAACCATCCGACTCCATCATCAGACACTGAAAGTTGTTTATGGTGAAAGTACATCTCAAGACAACTTTAACAAACTCAAATACGACTAGGATATGTTATTCCGTTATCGAGTTTCTGTGCCTACCTTCTGGCTCCACCATCAGAACAGTCCAATTATACCATATTATTGTAATGTCTTCGGTCCTCGACAAATATGTAAAAATTTTATTTGATTTAATAATTAATATAAAAAAAATCACTTTATACGAAATACGAAAGATGCCAAATCAATTGTAAATCGCTTGAGATTCACCACAGATCAATTTTCGCTTTGAGAATGTAATTTTTGAATAATTGCAAAATCATTATTACTAAACGTTTTATAATTGGCATATTTGTAACAAAATACACACTTATTCTTATATATTATCTAACCATAACTTAACCTAACCTCCACTTCACGTCACTTCTCGTCAGTTTTATTAAGCAATATTTATACCAAACATAATCCATACCTTGCTCTATAAAAAAATTAACACAAACGTCAACGCCTCTTTACGCTGATAAAAAGTGAATTTCCAAAAATTTTGCCCATCGGGTCATTACAAACTATTGTCTCATCAAATATAATTTCAGTCGTACTTATAAGTTCGAAAATCATGTGGTGTATGAATTGGTGAGTCGCTTTTATTCAATTATCAATATTATTGTCGTCAACTTATTGTGTTAAAAAAAAACTGACAAATGTTTCCGATTTTATCTGCGCTTTCGTACCAGTCGGCGATGGATATTTTAGCATATTAGCGTCTTTAAATGTACCTATGTTATAAGAATGTAATAAGATGTAATCAACATATAATGTAAATTTTTCTGAAATAAATAAAACATCTGCTGTCGCCCCGCCCCTTTCCTGTTGCGCATTCGCCACGTACTAATCGCGCTCATCGTCGCGCAATGAGAAGTGCGACAAAGTGGCGCTGGAGGGATCAGTTCCGGTTGTTCCTCCGTTGCAATCGGTCGCCTTCGGTCCAGTCCCCTGGACTACCCGTTTAGCTTAGTGTGTTACTGCGTGTCAGTGTTCCTTCGAGCCGCATTACGTAGTATCGGGCTCCGCGCGTGTATACGTGTATGGGGTGCCGCGCAGCGTGAGTCACGCAACGGCAGTTAAGCCACGGGCGTCCGTCCCGACTACGCACTTCGGCGACCCTGCCATCTGCACGCCGAGCCCACACACGGTTTCTGCGCCTAGGGAGCGCTCCCGTAGTTTTCACACTCCAGATACCGATCGTTATTTTAGTTATTTCGTGTGTTTACACGCGTAAGTAATTTACCATTGACTATGTGAGGGAGACCGCATGCTGACCAGCAATCCCCCCGACCTTTGGGGACGGGTTTCGCTCAGCGTCACGGTTAGTCAAACTCTGTTATTGATGGTCAATCCATTCCGAATTTAATTCAGTTATGTTGCGTTACGTTTTCACGTAATGAGTTTAAGTCAATTTGTGAACTTTAAATTCAGTAATTCAAGGGCATAACGCCCCCAACAGGAACCGTTAGTTTTATAACCGCCTTTCGCGGTTTTTTGCCACCTCTTCTACTACTCGCTTTTTCAAGTGTCGTCTACTATTAATCTATTACTCAGAGTAATAGGTATTTTAGCTATTTTCGCCTCTTCCCGGGGCAACACATTCATCTATGACGTTATTACGTCGTGGTAACCCCGAAGGGTTTCCTGTCCTTCGCGCCGTTGGCACTCCGTGTGCCTTCTGGCCGCTTAGATGATTTCTGAAAAGCCTACGGGCTAAAGGCAAGCGCCTTAATGCTTCAGGGGGTTTTTAGTCCGTGATAGTCGGACACACCCCGTGCGTCCGAGCGCACGGACAGACCATAATGGGTTTTTGCGCCTCCTTGCCCTTCGCACGGGCAGAAATACAAAAAAAAAAGCGCTGGAGGTGTGACCTATGCTGTGGCCTTACGTTTTCTAGTTTACTCGCTCTATGGCGCTCTGCGCGTCAACACAGTCAGCCAGATCGCCAGCAGATGCGTATGTGTCATATAAGTCTTCTTTATTGATCGCCTTCAAGTAGGCCAGAACGGCTGAGATTCCTTCTAGTCGACAGAAAGGCCAAGAAGTCTTTCTTTTAATGTAGCGGCCAGATGGGCTGAAGTGTCTTTCAAGTGTATCGTCGATTGGAGATCTTTTCTGTCGCTCTATTATAGTTTCTATCGAAGGCCTAAGCGAGAAAGTGATCTTCAACAGTACCAATTTACTGAACGGATTCAAAAAAAATTTTCATGGATAAAAAACTTTCTGAGTAATATAAATTATTAACATTTCGCTCTTGCATCATCTACATATTTATGCTATTAGAGTTTCTAAAATTTCTTCAATTTATAGAAATCGTACTATCTTCGAGTAACATAACCTAAATTTTATTTTGATAGTAATCTCGTCCACGTCGGAACTGTAATCGAAATAGCAAACAGCAGAATTGAAACTCAAAACCTGAAGAAATCGAAATCTAGAACGGAATCAAGGTCGAAATAAAGTGTGAGACTAAATTAGAATTAAGACCATGATCGGAATTGGAATGAGGAGCAGTTCCGAGATCAGAATTCAGAGCGGGACCGGAATTATATTCTACTTAGATTGAAACTTGATTCGCAAACAAAAGCGGAACTGCGACCAAAATCGAGACTTCGACAAATCAGCATCGAGAGCAGGAATGGGATTAGAACCAGATACGAGATAGTGGTCCGAATCTTGATTGAGATTATAATCGGTTGATATATAAGATGAAAGAATTTATTCTACAGTGGCGGAATCGGGAGCGGAAACTAGGACGTGTGTGTCCTATTAATATTATAAATATGAAAGTTTATATGCAAAGATGTCTGTTACTCAATCACACTTTAACGGCTGCACTAAATTTTCTGAAACTGCACAGTAGTATAGTTGATACATCATAATAACATATAGGCTATAATTTATAGAGATGCTAACTTTTGCTTGAGACTTTGTTTGCGTAATCGTAGAACAAATCCTTTAATAATGCCAATTGGCTGTTGGTACCAACACTGAGAGATTCAGGTTCAATATCAGTTCGTTATCGGAATCGCAAGCAGGACCGCGATTGGGATCAAGAGCGTAAGAGAGAGATCTTTTCATAAAAAAAACATTTGCGGCCTTACGAGTGTTTTCGGTGTAAGAATATAGATTTCTCTGGTATAGAATCGAGAACGAGAATGAGATTGGGATCATATTTGGTAACATCATCGATCGACATTAAAGATAAAAGAATCCGTTGTCTGTCAACGAGTCAGAAACTGTGGATGAATTGTTGAGAACAAAACGGAATCTAACTTGGGAACAGAAATGGAATTAAAAAAAAAATAATATAATGATCATGCAATCGGTCGATATAAATGATGAAAGATTTGATTTTATTAGGTAAGGTGCCTTGTAAATAACTTCAGTTTTCAATATCCAATTCGCTTAGTAAATAACCATATAGAAAAAAATATCAACATTAAAAAAATAACCCTTTCTATTCTATGGTTATAACTCATCGTTCAACTAGCTTTCTGAGACTTTGGTGAAACTATTCTTTGGACCTAGATGCAAATAATTGCCGCACTTGGTTTTCAACACTCCTTTGGACTCTAATTATTTTCCACCAAAGTATTTCGTCATGGATCTGAATAAACAATAATCTAACGGTGCAAAGTTCGAACTTAATACGGGATGTGTTAGGAGTTTATCACCACCATGTTGCTCGATCTTACTCCCGTAACTTTCGCAGTATGTAGTCTAGCATTGTCATGTGAAACCATCAGTTTTTGGTTTATTAAACGTGGACTTTTTTGAAGAAAAAAAATCTCATACATACGTGTCAGCTGTTCATTATACATCTTAGCAGTGATTATTTGACCATCTGCAATAATTTTAAAATTCATTAAGCCTTCATAATTCCACCAAATTCATAACAAATCTTTTGGCTTTAATCGATAACTCTTCACGGCGGATTCAGATAATTGCCCTTTATCTAACCACTGATGTTATATGTTTGGATTATTGAAATAAATCCATTTTTCATTCCAGGTAACGATGCGTTTAATAAGACGATCTTATATTCCTGCAGGACGAGGAGCACTTTGCACACTTCTAATCGACATTTCGCTAGAATTTCGTTTAATACGTGGGCCACTGTTCGACAGCTTCTATAGATCTTATCTAATGATTTTATATGGTGGTGGATGATGTCCTTAAAAACTCCAAGGGAGTCCCGTAATCGGCGAGTGCTGGTACTAAGTTGGTTTTGTATTGCCTCTTTTGTAGCAGCAATATTCCATACAGGTGGGAGACCAGAACATGACTGATCTAGCAGCGTCAAATATTCACTATTAAAACGATTAAACCAACGCTGTACAGTTCGCTCATTACCTATACCTTCACCTTCAATTCATTTATTTTCTTTTTCTTCTGTAAATGCTTTAAAATTTGTTTCCAATAATGTTTTATCAACACACGAATTCCATATTTATCGCACTCCTTAAGTTTTATTTTCAAAACATTTTGCCCCGTCAATTAACACAGACAGTACCATTAAAAGAAACTAAAACAGTTGTTCTCTTCATAGAACTAGAGCCTTGCCGTAATAAGTTATAATATATATGAAAAGAAATGTATAAATTTTAGTTATAAAAACCGACATTACTTATGAAACACCCTCACTACATTTACAGCCTTTTTACGAACTGTCACATTTACATTGCAAAGTGTCAACCTCTAGTTAATTTCATTACGCCATACCGAAACATTTTCTTAAATATCGTAATGTTGAATACTCATTCCCTGAGTTAACTTATAATAACATCCACTCGACTATACACACAACAAACTATTCCACCATATAAGTGACTGGATTTTGCACATTTCGTGTCTGAAAAGGTGGTAGATGTTTACGAAGAAGACATCGTTCAGCTCGTGGTCATAACTTCTACTCTGCTATTCATTGTAGTCAATGGTGAACACGTCACCTGTAAAAATAGCTATTATTTACCTTACAATTAATTTTTCTCTTATAATTAACTATAAATAGAGACAAGGAATTTGACTCTAGTCACCAGAAATTCCTTTGGTCCTTTCATCCTTCCTTTTTTCAGAAGGAGCAATGATATGTTAGTTATAATTAGTTATATAATTAAAACGATCAGCAGTCAGTCCAACATACGTCTTGTATTCGAATCCTAACGACAACGTCGCCGGCATTTTGTTTAGAAAGAGGCAGAAATGCGAAATCATTTTATAGTTTACCCTCTTTCGCGTTTACTTTTATCTAAGAAACGTTTAAACGAGAATTTTTTGTGTATATAATCATAATCTAGGAAAGGGCTCCAACGATTTTGTCGACGTTCATTTTGTGGGGAGTTTCGAGGACGATAAATGGATCTAGCTAGGTTCGATATTTAATGAATCTATTTTCTTTGTATTTTTAGATATAAAAAAAATTACTATGCAACATTTTAGAATAGAGCGGTAATTTTACCAGATTTTATGGTGTTTTAATGGCTTGGTTGGGAAATCCTCGACTTCGAACTAGAAATTCCTGGTTCGGATCCTGTGATTATTGTTTTTGGTCGTTTTTCTTCACGTTTATTTTTTTTCGTTTGTTTATTACTTTTTAATAATTCTCTCATTTGGTTATATAATTTAAATGCAATGACAACAAAAGTTCCCAATTTTTCCCTTTTTCCGCTTTTCATGAGTCAAAACAAATGAGGTTTTTTTTCATGTTAAATAGTTTGAATTTATGAGTTAGATGTTGGTATTATATATGCATTAAAAAGATTTTTCAATTAAAACAATTTATTCTTACTAACATACGTTATAATTCACTCTAACATCATGGTCTAAAAACATCATGCTTTTAATTTTAATTGTATTTTTTACTAGTGATAGACTTTTTCCCTTTCATTAAACGTTTTGCTGTAAAATATAATCCTAAGATTGTCGCTGCTACTAGTGCCGCTAGGTCGAGGTACATCTTCTGGTACCAGGGCGTGGTGAGCGCGCGCGAGCGCAGGTGCGGCGCGCCGCGCGTCTTGACCGCGTGCTCCACCCAGTGCACCAGCTCCTTGGCCGGGTGAACTGGCCGGTCGTGGTAAACCAACGATAAGTACTTAACTCTCTCCCGGTAACTATAAAAATAAACACACATCTTGAATAACAACACAATTTGATATCAATTCAAAGTTCTTGAGAATAATGAAGCAACGACTTTAACTGTAACGAAGGATTAATAATTTTTTCTCAGTTTGTAATTTAAGGATTTTTTACCGCGCCTACGAGGTGGTCCTCGTAGGCGCGTGATTATTTGTTAACACTCAGAATTTGCTGTCTCATTAGTATCATGTATGTAGTGTAGGATGGTCGCAATATATTGAAAAATAAATCATTACACTACCAAACCTCCATTTGATTGCAAGCTTCTATCGAACATCTCACTGGCGACGAGGATTGACAATTAAAAGTTATTTAATATTTAAACAAGTGATAATGCCGTATAAAAATTGAACCCTTCGATATTTCATCAAAACAATGGACTGCATATATAAGTCGAGTGAAACATTACATCACTTTAAATAGTATTAAGGAGGAGTTGCATGGAGCCACATTGATAATGGTCGTCGGGACGGCGATGTATGACGTCACGGTCGACATGTGTACACCAGCCCTACCGGAGACCGAGACATTCGAGGATCTTGTAGATATCATAAAAAGGCATCTGAAGCCGCGGCGGTCTGACATCGCTGAGCGACATATTTTCCTACAGCGCCGACAGCGGCCGGGCGAAGATCTGTCGCACTACCTTCAAAATTTGAAACATTTGACGGCCACTTGCAATTTTGGCACAAATTTAGAAGAAAACTTGAGAGATCAGTTCGTTTCGGGCCTTGTTAGCGAAGATATGCGAAATCGGATATTTGCGGATCCAAAATTGGAATAAAAGCGAGCACTAGAATTGGCCCTCACTTTTGAAATCTATATTATACGAGCTACACGAAGGACAATTAAAGTTGTTAAAATGACAAGTGTTGCGAAAAATTATCTATTGGCCCGATTTAGACGTAAATATCGGTGGCAGTGGCTGCACGCAGACTTCGCGCAGTATCGGGGCAAACACTACCTGGTCGTCGTCGATGTACACACGAAATGGATCGAGGTGTCTACGATGGCCGTATTAACTCGAAAAGTGTTATTAGTTAATTTCGAAAGTGGTTTGTACGTTTTCGACTACCGCTGCAGCTCGTGACCGACAACGGGCCTACCTTCGGTTCTAGTGAAATTAAAAACTCTATGATGCGGAACGCAATCGCGCGCTGATTAACGAGTCCGTATCGGCCGCGAGGTGACGGCGCGGCGGAGAGTGCTGAAAGACGGTTAAAAATTAATTTAAAAAGCCATAGTAGAGGCCGAGGGTCCGGAACAAGCTCTCAGCCGGATGTTATTTCATTATAGAAACTGTGAACATGCGACGACGGGCGTGTCTCCGGCGATGGCAATGTTCGGGCGAAGGCTGCGCGGGCGGCTGGACACGCTGCGCCCGAATACCGCGCTACGTGTAGTCGCCGCACATGGTAAGCAGCAGGCGCGTGCAGCTGACACGCCACGCGGCGCGTGCCCCGGAGATACAGTGTCCGCGAGGGATTACAGCATAGCTCAACCGAAATGGGTAGAGGGACGCGTGAGAGAAACAGTCGGACCGGTCTCGTACAACGCGGAGCTGCCGTCGCGCGTGGTACGGCGTCACGTCGATCAACTCCTGCTACCAGGTAGAGGGAGTAAATGACATTCTCTATCACGCCATTCGCTTAACGACCAGATGAGTGAAAAGAGCGAGAAATTTAGGGACCGGCGAACTAGAGACATAAACGAGACTCGGGATGCTTTCGCGAGCTCGGGGGTACAGAGCGAAAGAATGGATGCGCGCGAGTCATGCGAGGTGCACTCACGCATACCCGCACCGGCTGTGGAAGCTCTAGTAGAGGCAAAGGTGCCCAAAGAAGCCACCTAGGAGCGAGCTCCTGGTTCACCTAATGTCATTTATTTATATACACGTACTTTGCAGCCACGTCGTCACATAAACTATAGACTATAATTTCTTTTAATTATTTCAATACTATGATTACTATTTTAAAATATATAATTAAGAAGAGAAGTGTCGTATATGTAGCGTAGAGTAATCACAATATATTTAAAAATAAAGTAATACACTACCAAACCCTCGTTTGATCGCACGCTTCTATCGAATATCTCACTATTCGAAAATACAATAGTACTTACATACAAATGCACACGCATTAATTAAAATCTTTTAAAAATCTACAGACCTGGGGTTACTGAGAACCTCCTCTATAGCAGACTTCAGCTCCTTGGGTGTGTCGTAAGACAGATCAACTTTCATAGCAAAGCCCTTACGAACCGCTTTCTTGACATTGTTGTGCTGGTCACCGATGACGGGTATGCCAATGATGGGCACCCCGAAGTGCACCGCCTCCGTGGTTGAGAGCATCCCGCCGTGCGTCACGAATAGAATGCAATTCGGGTGTGCTGGATGAAATAGTAAATATAGTATGAGAAACCTGTTAAAAATTTTGTTTTACTTTCCTAAGCTTAATAAATTATTCGCTTCAGATGCAATTAGAACTATCTTCAGCTCGATTCTAGGTTGTTGAAATAATTAATTAATTTCCCTGACCTAATGTGAAAATATTGTATTATACTTATTAACGTTATATGTACTTTTTTGTCGCATTATGGCTAGTAATAAGATCAGAGTATTTTTAATGCATACGAGTATACGCGTCAATGTAATACATAATTTGGATTCCAAGTACAATGACAATATACGCATGAATCAGTATAAAACATTAAATTAATGTGGCTTATTCTAATAAATAAAAGTAAACAAAAATGTATCGATCGTTTACCGATGTAAAAAAAAATTATTCCAAAGAAGTATAACTTTTCACGTGTTCACTTAAATAAACACACAATTTATTTATTTATTTTGGTAAAACTAGGTCTGCAAACAAACTAACATCTCAATTTAAAAAGACTTAACAAGTTTTTAAACAAAAATGTGAAAATTTTGATTGTTTGATCGTCTGCCATTTTATTTTTTTCAAAATTTCCTAGAGTAGTTCTAATGAAGTCGATTCGAACCTCATTACGAAAAGAAAATTATATTTGGCAAAACATGGAAATTTTCACCATCACTTTAAGTGTTTACTTGATATTCTTTAAATTCCTGAAATTAAATTAAGTTTACCATTTTTTAATATGACTGTACTCAAAGATTACAGTAATATTAAAAAAAAATAGTAAACCGTTCTATTTATTTAATATTCTCTTGCTCCCATAATAATTTCAACTCATTACGTATGAGTGCATCTTCCAATTTTTAGAGGTGTAGTATCCGACTTTCTGAGATCATAGTGATAAGATTTAACGCCCTTTGTCATTAATAGCCTAACTTCAAATAGTCAATAGTCCAACAAGGTCTTTACAGAAGAAGGCAGAGTTGTAGGTGCTACTCTCTGCATTATATAGGCGGCTTTAGTATAGGTATTCACTTATAAGAATTAATTCTTAGTTAATGCCTACTTAGATAGATTTAGGGTACAAAAAGATTTGGAAAAGCATACAGGTCACTGAAATATAAATTTTGAATCCAGACAAGTAACGGTTGTTACGATATTTTCGAAGTTTATCACCGATTTCTGACACTAAATTTCGAATTAACCCTCGTCGTGTTGAATCACCATTAAAAAAGCTAAGTTACAAATTATAAAAACCTTTTACAAGTTACATTTTAAATTTCTGTTAATTAAAAACAAGTATATAATGTTTCATATCATAATGTTACAAATCGTACATACTTGAAATAAGTATACTAATAATTAGTATTATCTGACGTATAAACTTAAATAACAATATAATGTGAATTTATAAGAAATGAAAATGGAAATCATTTATTCACCTAAAATGCTTTGCTGAGGACCCCATTTTATTATGTGCACGTTGCTCGGCAGATCTGGCAGCACATCCTCGAATTTCCACAATACGGTCTGTTTGAATTTACTAAAAGTTTCTAAAAATTCCCTTTTCATTTTTTCAGGCATGAATTTACTCTTTAAGTTAGATCCCATACTAAAATATATTACACCATCCTTAGCGTTGTCCATTAATTTCTGCAGGTCCTGTAAAGAAAAAATACAATGCAAATAAGAATACAATATTGCTTACACAATATATCAAATACACACTTTATTTGAACTATTTAACAATGTCATCAAAACCTATGACTATGTAGCATTTGTTATTTTTCAGTTAACATTTATCATCAGTTTTTGATTATAACAAGTCTAACAATGATAATTTCCTTATCAATTGTAAATAATAAAAAAAAACCAAAATATAGAGTACATTTTTTCAAACCATTTCTTTAACTTCTATAATAGCCCCAGTAATTAGTAAATACATAACCATTTATCATTTTTTTATTGATCTTATGACTATTGTCAATTATAAAAATCTTTCTAATAAAATTTCTACTTTTAGCAGTCTTTCATAAAAAAAAATGTAGCAGATAAACGCACATCAAGCATAATAAGGAAATTTAAAGCTTTTCCAATTTTGATGCTAAAAAACTGATGTGCATAAAAAAATAAAGATTCAATGAAATATAATAGAGAAATATACTTCCCACGTATTCGTACAAACACAGAAAAAAATAGTGGTACGTTTAGGTATGTAAATTTCTTATGTACTACGGCCAAAACTAATCTGATGAGGACATGAGTTCGGAAGGCAGACAATAATAGCTATTTCAAACCTCCTACGAGGCTGGACGAGTGTTCAATTCGTTGCTTTTTTTGATCAAAAAGAACCTTTTGTTGAATTTCCTGTCAAATCCTGTCCAGCTTAAGTCAAATGAAACGGTTTGCTCTGTACCTCTAACAGTACCTTAACCCGTTGATACCAGATACAACCGTCATAACAGGCACACTGGAAAAATAAGGAAGCTTAAGATCTTATAGCCTTTTATCTTTTAAAAGCACATTTTGGGTGGGTACACCTCTGCATAGAAAAGTCAAAGCTAAATACACTGAGCTTCGCAGAACTCTGATCGTGAAATGGAAGAGGCTGGCGCTGCTTTCCGAACCGTTGAGGCAGTTCGTCCGGTATGGGAACAGCAAATGGACAGGGGACACAGCATAATGAGCAACCGCCATACACCGACACTCTCGAGGCATAGCTGCATTGGAGGACACCTATACCAAATCGCCAGAATGCAGCCATCGGCCGGGTACTAAAATTGCTACGAACGCCTCGAAGACACCGCTCAAAACACACTGGAGACATTCTTTGCTTCGGCAGCGCAGCGGACGGCCTTGACGGCCGTGGTAAGAGTTGACCTCTCGTTACCGACCATTATGGAAAGGATGACTTGTCATCACCTATGACGAGTCATAGGAGGCGGCACGAACCTTCTGTGAAAAAATTATGTCACAGAAGGAACCAACGGGACTAAAGCGGCGAAGACAACTCTCTGCTTAAAATCTGCCGTCAAATTACTGAACGCAGGAGAAATGCGTATGGGCTCCTCAATCCCCACCTCCCTCTTAAATTATGCCCGAGAGCAGTAGATTTGGGGAAGCTCATCATCCATTCACGGGCACGAGATGCTAAGAACCTATTTCCATACACTTTTTCTTTAGCCGTCAGGTTTAAATACTAAAAATAAAAAAACAAAAACAGAAAGATCCAACCCACTGGTGCAGCGGATAAATACACTAATGTACCCGAGACCCCATCACAAAGCTACGATAAGAAGGCCACGGTGTTTTAGTCGGTAGGAGTCCGACATAACTTCTAATAGCCATCCCCCATTCCGGGTATCCATGAGGTTTCCGAATTTAAGAAAAAACAGGTAGCCTCATCATAAGGATGACAAAAAACTGACCCGAAAAATCCTTCGATTTTGATCATTTTTAAATACCTTCAATCAACGAAACAGAGAGGTAAATATGTTTTTTTGAAAATACATTTTTGTGTACCAAATTACGATTATGGTAACATAGATTATTGAAATATGCACTATGAATATTTGAATAGAGTGTGCTGCATAAATAATAAAATACACTACATTTCATGTTTCTTGTAACAAAAAAATCACAAATTAAACATAACACATTGAAACAACAGCCTCGTTTAGTTCATATACCAACAGACCCAAAACCCTAATTATTTCACAAATCAGCAAAATGTTTTTTCCAATCATGGCCCATAACATCAACAAAATGACAATTCCAGTTTCACAAATCAGCAAATTGCAGCCCCAACTCTTTCATAAACCAACAAAATAATAATCTCTATTATTTCTTAATTTAGAAAAATAAAACCCTAGCTATTTTGCAAATGAACAAAATTGAGTCCAAGTTACTTCGGAGATCATTAAAATGACAGGCCCAGTTATTTCAATAATCACCAAAATGTTCCGCGTATTGAAAATGAATAAAATCACATAGTTTCTTGGTGGCAAACGAGCATGTCAACCACCAGAGAATAGGTGGTCACCGATACCCATGGATACTCACAACCCCATTGTTTTCTAAATAAAACAATACAGATAAAAGACATTTTCACACGGTATACGAATATTACTAATATTGAATCGTATTAAATTATTAACAATAAGATAAATTGAAATTACCTCAGGCAATGGTTTGGGTGTGGCGTCTATGTGGTATCCCGCGAGCGGTATGAAGTTCTGCGGCAGCCGTATGGGCCGCCCAGCGACACGTGCGAGTTGGAGAACATGAAGGACGCGTTGTATTTAACTTCATTTAGCGGAGGCACAACTATGCCCTTCTTCTTCCCGGCAGCCACGAATACTTCTTCATAGAGATTCTCTGTGTTTGAATTAACGTAGCTGAAATATTATAATGAACTTTATATCGTTGCATCATTTGAAATAGTTCAATTCACACAATACAGCAAGTAAACATTTTAAATTTATTTGCTAATCTAATCGTCATACAGCGCCGTCCCAAAATTTCGACCTTCGAGTTTCGTCGGGTAGCCTCGCTGTTGGTCGCGTATATCACTTTATTTCTCTTTCTCACGCCCAGCAGACGTAACGTTCCCTCTTCTCTACACACGTGCACTAGTACATATAGAGGCGCACATTGTTTTTTTTATGGGCGCGTGACGGCCGACCGACGCAATTAAATTATTATGGATGGAGGCTTTTTAACGTAATGGAAGAAAAATTAACTACAACTTATTATGTGATAAAGTTTTATATAAGCTGAATAATACTCATATAAGATAGTACAACTTAAGTTTAATTGAAACAAATACTAAAACTTAAATTCAAAATTGAAACTATCTTTATTGTGTATTCAGTATAACACTTGATATACATTCTTATATGTTTTTTTAGAATTGACCTCTTGTTAAGAAAGCAGTTGTCCCCAAGAAGGACGAGCAAAAAACAAATTCAATTACATGCAATATATAGAGCAATTAACATTTATGGACATCTATCCTTTTAATGTATGAAAATTTATAATACCTCTTTTTTTCGTTCATTTTTGTTTTTTTTTTGTTTCGTTCATTTATTTATAAGACGTTAACACGTCAATAATAACTAATACAATAAAAAAAAAAAATAGAAGAAGAAATGCCATGGAACCCCTGGTTGAAACGAAGTTCCTTTCTTTATATGATATTATATCAAATAACAGGAACACAGAGAGAAATTAGCAACTTTTGAGAGTAATTAAACGAGAGAGACTAAATAATATCATAAGAAAAATATTAATTTACCTACTTCAAATTGGATATAATAATATATCGAATAGGGAGTTGCAAGTTATACAAAAGATAAAGCACTAGACAGCGCCATCTTTTTTTTTAAAAAACTTTATTAAGTTCGTTTAGCTGCACATTTATACAATACTGAAGTCTGTTATAGACGTCCGTCTATCATATATAAAATTAACTTATTAAAGGCTTAAAACTGAAAAGTCTATCTCTCGAGACAAGAACAAAAGTGGAAAAGTAGTCATAAAAAAATTACTTCAATGACATTATTATTCATTGCAAATGCATGTAACATGATAATAGTTTGACATTTCTACCAAAATGTTGACACACGAACTTAGCGCCTCGCCGCGCGCGGCTGCCGCCACACTTGCTTTTAATTACATAACGTCACAAACTAATTTTAATGGTTGTGTGCTCCATAAGGTCCCTTTTTTTTACACGGGGATATTCACATGGATACCAGTTGCCTGGAGACGGCCGGCCGGATTTTGTAGGACTTGTACCAACCAAATCACCGCTGTCTCTTTCTTGTCACCTTCAACCGCTCCCGGATACGCTAACTCATTTATTCACTGCTCCAACAACGATGGATCACTTTTTTTATAGCAAAAAATCTCTTCTTTTGTACTCGTGAACCACCCTGACAGATAAAGTGGTAACGTGCGCGAAAGCTCACCGCGCCACCTTGGCACCAAGTCGTTCGTCCTCGTTTAAAATGTTGGAAATTCATATAGGCACTCTCCTAGGCCCGGTGGGCTGGCGACAAGTTTCTAGCAATAAACTGTTCTTATACTATCATTCGATAACCTCCTTCCGCGAAATGACATCTTCGCAAATGATTTTCATCGTCATCCACGACTCATTACCGAATAATTTGCACAGAAATCAGTTAGCTGGAAGTTGTCCCCAATTTAGCCATCAAAGGCTGCGCCGCATTGCTTAGACAAGGCACGCTTCTACAATTCATGTGAAAGCAGTGGCTTTCTTAATGAGCTTTGACATCAATTTATGCAGATGTAATTCCAACCGCTACATAAGCTCAAACACAAATCCGATGTTCTAACACCAATGATGACACTACTCACCACGATGTGCAACTTGGGACCATGAAAGATTTGCTCCTCAGACATTTAAAGTATGACCTCGAGCTCTAGACTTTCAATTTTGGCCACCATTTGATCTGTTTCAAACCCAGCGTTTCGGTATGTCCTGCCAGAGTGTTATTGTTGCAGCACCTGACTTCGTCTCTTAGATGTGCAGTTCTTCGTAACACTTAACCATACCCAATATTCCACAAGAACGCTCCCAAGAGTGTAGAACATGTAATTTCCCCTATCTCTTGCATAACACCCCACTTAACCTAGCCCCTACAATTATCAAATACATGTATTACATTATATTTGCTTCTCATGGTTTCAATTTAAAAAATACACAGTAAAATTTCAAATTCAATGGATGACCTAAAATTTTTTTCACATTTTGATTTACCAAATGCACGTAAATAAACTTACTGTAAAACAACGGGCATACTGATCTGATTCCACAACTGCTTCACTCGTTGCCAAAAAGTATAAGGGGGGAAAATAGTCAGCCAATATATCCGGTGCGTAAGCTGGATTCGGTGCCTCGTCTACCAACGACAGCGGCATCCAACTGACTTCTGCAGGATTTGACCAAATCAAAGGAGCCTGAAACACCGCTGCAAATCTGAAAATGTATACATTTCAATTTCATTATGTAGTAAAATCACGAATAAGAAACTGCCAGAATATCTCCTAATCAATTATTATAATGGGATATATACCACATTGCCAGACTTTAGACTGTGATACAAAGCAATAGGATAGTATCAAGCATGCGAAATGTGAGATACTATCCGTTTGCTCAACTTAGTGTTTAAGCCTCAACCTAGTGTTTAAGCATGTTTTTAATAGATACTGCTTCATTAAATCGTGTCTATTGAGGACTCTCTTTACCAACAGTGAATTTAATTAATAATTCAATGTATGTTTTGTATTAAATGAGAAGCACTAGAACCCGGTTACATGAATATAAAATTCGTTCTTCAATCTTAGTTGATGTTTTTTTTTTCATTTCTATACAACGATTGAACTATACAACATTTATTTGAACACAATAGTGTTTGTTGTTCTTATACACCATTGCCTATTTTTGAAGACTCCCTATCGCAGAAGAATAAAAACTGAAGAGAAATAAGTACATAATTATTAAGAGAAGTAAGTACATAATTAATCTTGGTAATTATAAAAAATTTTAACACTATAACAGTTGCATAACACGAGCATCCACAAGATATTGATACAATTAATTTTCCTATCACTAGCACCCATTATTTATTCTATATAGGTCAAACTTGGTTACTGGTACAAAACCACTGTACAACCACCAGTCAGAGGACATCTTGGACAAGAACAAGGCATTGAAAAAACCTTACAACGACCTAATCGTATTTCCTAGCTCGCGTTTAGACGGACATTTTCAACCACTGTCTGATCATCCTTAAAGTCTAAAAACCTTCAGCTCAGGATTGAGGAAACGCACAGTCAGCGATCAGCGTAACCACTAATGTACCGCCTTTTACATTTTCGTAAACCAATGTTAAATTTTGTTTTAACTAGAAATCCTAACTATTTTTCCGCGCGATTTTATTCGTGTCAATATGTAAATAAGAATACATTCCCTCATCTGTTATAGTGGTCGATCTTGCTACTAATCCCAAACCCATACCTGCAATCAATTCTGATCTTGATACTGCTTTTGATTCCGATGTCGAACTCATTCTTAATTCTAATGCCGGTCCCAAACTCGTTTCGACTCCCAATACCATTCACAATTTCGGTTCCGGTTGTGGGCTCTCACACTCAAAAAAAAATGAAAGCTAACTAAGAGACATTTTCTCTTAGTTGGCGTTAAATTAATTAAAACAATTGCGAAATTGTGTATATCAACGAAAGCTGATTCGTTATAACAACTAGTTTATTTGTGATTGAAATAATAATGTAGGTACTATATTCAATCTAACAAGTATATACATTGTTTCTAACATTACTTGTTTTCTGGCATAATTTGATCAGTTTTACTTAGTTAACTTATACACATACATAGTCAATCAATTCAGAATAAATTCATTGAAATAGTTAAACAAACTAGTAGTTTTAATTATTTTCATTGTTAAATTAATAAAGTAGTATTTGATTTACCTAATACCTGTTAATTACGTCAACTACTCTAATACTTATCATTTTTAAAACAACAAAGATAAAATGATCACCTTTAATACTTAATATTGTTGGATTAAATATAAATTAAATATTAAATTCTACTGAGAGTAATTGTTTAAAACGATTTTCATATCAGTTGAGACAAATAATCAATTTATCAATTGAAATAAGTGACTACCCTTCCCACCTTACCTCAAAGGGTGGCACGGGGGCAGGAGGCGAATCTAACTGAACAAATCTAGCGCATAACGTTAGTCAATAGCTACATGAATAGTTATTTGGTGCCGCTCGAGTTGAAATCGGATTATTTCCTTCGTGACTTCTTTGTTTATTCATTTAGTATCTATTTTTATTACTTGCCAAGAGTCAGATGTAGTTGCATCAGTGAATGGGATTAGTTGTGGTATTGTTGGTTGGTGTTGATGTTAAACAGCAAGTGTATACGTACCAAAAGTGTAAGAAACCAAGAAACGAACCAAACACAGCACAAAAGGTTGTTAGTTTCTACAATTCATTTATATTTCCGATACCTTGTAACATAAATATTTTAACAATAGCAAAAACTATGTAACGTTCCACTGTACTGTTTAAAAATTAATAAACAAGTATTTTCTTACAAATTATTTTTGTTTTGTTTTATTTAAAATTTGTCACATATGTCAACAACAAACAATGAGATTTATTTTTAGGATTTAATTTTTGACAAGAAATTAGGTTTTTTAAATGTGATATGTTCTATGAACTATCTTTTAACTGTGATAATTTGAACATAAATAGGTTTAACTTAATGTTTCTTTTCATAACTTTAACATCAACTTTGGTTTTCTATAATTGCTGATAGATAAAATATAACACAACACACGGCCGTGCTAAGTACGATCGAGGCTAGTTACGGGTGGAGCACAATGTCATGCTGGCATTAATTTTCGAAGTGATTATAATATCTTAAACCTGTATTCCGTCATATCTTAGACCTGTAGACCGTCAAATTTACCGTACTCAATTTGACGGTCTCAATACGTCAAATTGAGTATGATTGAGAATAAATCGTACTCAATTTTGAGACCGCCTTTGAGGTAGCAAGGAAGGTACTGTCCTAATTAATATGTCGTACTCTTAAACGTGGTAGATATCAACTATCAATTACGCATTACAGGTGATTAAGATTGAACATTAGGACAACCCGTCATATGCTAACTCATGAGCATTCTCAGAGTTGAGTGCGATTTATTAATGCAGAACTTACTCAATTAAAAAAATGTTACTAAGAGCCTCTTTCACTGTCTCCTTTTAAACTAACTTTTAATAAAAAGTCACTTTTAAAATTAGTTTTGCGTTCCACGTCCTTCTTTTAACGGTTTTTCAGCCCTAACAACTGTTAAAAGAAGAACGTGAAACGTAAAGATAATTTTAAAGTGACTTTTTGTTAAAAGTCAGTTTAAAAGTAGATGGTGTAAAAACTCTTAGTGGATTTAAACAAGAGGAACTTAGTTGTTATTACAATGTTACCTATAAGTACTAAACAAGTATCATAGATGATTCAAGAAATTGAATTTTATCATAATAAACATTTATGGTTCAAATGTAACAAGTTCTAAACTGAATTTATTAAGCTGAATTAGTTACTATAATCATTTTTATGTTGGTAGTGATCATGATCTTAGTTGAATTTATTAAAGTGAGTTACTTATTATAATACTTTTCTTTTTGATATTGACTAATTATTAATTGAATTCATTAAGATAAGTTATTCGGTATAGCCATTTTCCATATTCATACTGAATAAGATCTAAATTGCTTTAGTTAACTAATAATAATAAGAGCAATACAGTTGACTAGTCCATTGAATAATGATAACCAATCAAAATCATCTTATTTGAGGTGTCTAAGGTCTTGTTAGGCTTGTATGGAATCAAGATACTTGATCATGCGAATCACAATTTTGATAGAAGCAACAATAGTTTTTTGAGTGCAATTCTACTACCTATCCCGCTTTCAATTTCTATTCCACTTCTGGTCAAGATTCGGATTTGGGTAACGCCTGGAAAAATTCTAATATCAAAATAAAATATATAACTGTATCGTTCGTGGATAATGTACCTGTCTACAACTGAAATAATTTTTGGAATTGATATGGTGATACAGATGTGATAATGAAGCCAGAAAGAAAATTTTAGTAACCCATTTCATTGATAGTGTCACTTTATATTAATAAATATTTATTGATCCTTATCACCATAGCTTATTGAGATATCATGTTTAATAAGTGAGAGAGTGATATTTCACTTATGAAAGGTGAAACTATTGGGTTAAAATTATTCAAACATGCCAACCTTATTTATTTGTCTCAAGGTTCGATTTATACCTATTACAATAAAATGATGCAGTGATAAGTTACTATGTTATAACCTAGCACTCCGCAACCCGCGCATACCGCGGTAAAACACGCGGCGCGTTTACTTATTTTTTAAGATCGTATACAACAAAACAATTTCTTTTATTTAAAATAAAAACTGGAATTGTTTTTAAAAAATCCAACTGTAATTTCGAAGTGTTTGTGTGAGTTAATCTACATAGAAAATTTGGAAGGTTAAATCGGTCCCATTTGTATGTAAAATGTAAACGTCTGTTATAAAAGAGCTATTTTTACTATATTTTCTCTTTTATAAAAGTCAATAAACTGTGTAACCGCAACTGGCAAATTAAATTCAACAACATGAAGAAGCGTCTTATGTATTTTGTGATACAATTCGAGATCTCTACCACCAAAATTCTCAGTTCGTCAACTTATGGAGTAAAACGGTGAAAATTCCACGTTGTCATAGAAAAATATTTTATAGAACATTAGAATATGTAGGTGTTTTTTGTCCCTTAAAGCTATGGTTTAAAAACGATTTAAAGATGTAGGTCATCAAGGTTTGAAATCCCATCTTAAACAGTTAGACCTTACGCATTATCACTACTTTTAAAGAAGTTTATATTTGACATTGAACCAGTTTATTTACATTTGACAGGATACATACCCCGCGATCGCGTTCAACAGCATGCTTTCAATAATGACTACATCAAATGATTCGTTCGGATCGTTGATTAGATTTCGCACATTTTCATGTCTTATGCAGTTGACGGTGCTGTTCAAGAAGGTCGATAGAATCGAACTTACGTCCGTAATGTCTA
Source organism: Eumeta japonica (assembly GCA_005406025.1). Lineage (NCBI taxonomy): Eukaryota > Metazoa > Arthropoda > Insecta > Lepidoptera > Psychidae > Eumeta > Eumeta japonica. Next base: position 279,313 of record BGZK01000413.1, read on the forward strand.
CTGTCTTATCCAATATCTTTTCGATGGTGAATATATTACCTGAAAAAAAAAACAGATTTCATTATTTATACAAATTGTTAGCAATGTTCGTGAAACTGTAGAAAAGAATCTTCATACAATAGAACTTTCATTTTTAATAAACAGCTTAAAAAATAAATTGAAATCTCGGTATATTCCTTCCCTATTTATTTTGACTTGACGCCGACTTCAAACGTACATCTTTAATGTCACACGTAATTACCAAGTTTACAATAATTATGTTTGAAATTAAGAATCTGTTACATCTAAAAGTTATTCAATAAGAGATGAACAAATAATGGGACTTACTATAGAAAATTCCCAAATTGCTATACATGCGCCAATAATTTTTAAAACGTTCCTTCTATTCCTCATGGATCCCATTGTAAGATGTCAGTTGTGTCCAAAATGAGACGAATTTTTTTTATTTGAGAGATTACATACCCATACAATCTTTCAAATAAAAAAATTATCGTAATTCTCAGAATTCTGAGATAACGAGGTAACGATATAAAAATATAGTCGGTTAAAAAATATATTACAAGTTTCAGTAGTTCAATATTTCTCATATTCACATAATAAAATATTTACATACCTGTCTAGCTTTATTCAGAATCAGCAATTTTTTCATGCAAAATCATTAATTTCGGGTGCTAAGATTTATATTTTTTTTAATATGCCACCATTTGATCTGAATTAGATTTTCTAGGCCCTAGAATCTAGGGCACCTTTTGCCGATTCTTCATTACACACATTCGCTCTATAAATTCCTTTAATCTATTTACTTTAATTCATCCTTTCCAGATAATCAATCTCAACATACCTTTATCGTCTCTAGTCACTATATTAATTTTAAAACCTCATCATTTAACTGTCTCTTACGATTCACTATTCCTGTATATGTTTTTCAAGGACACTTCACGTAGGGATTACGAATCTACTGCTTTGATTCTATTTTAATGTTTCTCCTCCAACTTAGCTTTTTGTTGTCGTCAAAGACTACAACACTTTTACTATTCATAACAGGAAGCAAATTCCCTATTCACTTTGTTTCCCACATTAACTTTCCTTACAATATCTCTGTCATGTTTACCGTTATTTTTAAACAAAGGACGGAATAGAAGAAATCTCTTTTTCAAAACCTACCTATTCTATGCACTCTCTGGATATTCTTTACAGACATTAAATTGAACCACGTATTTTCATCTCTTCTACTATTTCCCTTATATCGAATTCCACCAATTTTTTTTTCTTTACTTCTTTTTTTTCTTCTAGGTTTTTTTACTAACTTTTGTCTTCTCATTCTCTCCCAAACCTTTTTTATTCCCGCATATATATCTCATTATCTACTACAATTGGTTACTTTTACACGTTCATATTGTTTGATTTCACCTACACTTTAATTAAATCACCCCAAATCATCTTTTAAGATATGATCCTGAGTCTTACCGACTTAATTTTTTTCGGTCTAACTTTGTATTGATTATTCTCAGTCAATGTTGCCTACACTGCTCTAAAATTTTTATTCAGCACACTTTTATATCCACAATTTTCTCAATCGCTCCACAATTGAAAAATCTATCATACTCTTATATACTCGCGTTTACCATATATAGGTATATCTTTAAAGATTGCGTGTGTGACACCCAACTTTAATTCTTGGGAAAGTAGAAGAAAGCAATAATTCTTTGTTGTTCACTCTTTTGTCTCCTAATTTTCTAAGACTTATTCATATCCAAGATGAATAAGTCTTAGATGACAACCCGTCCATTCAAATCGCCTTATTTAACATTTTCTTATTTTATCACATTTTGCTGAAATGTGGAAAATCAGACAAAGAAACTAAGTGCAAGGGATAATGCACTTTTGAAAAAAACTCCCAAGGATATGATATGCCCATGCACAAAATACGGACACGCTTTAATCAGAAAGATACTCTGAGGGTACGTCTTTCATGTCATTAAAATTATAGCGGTAAATATTATTCACCTGTGTAAGTATTTTAAACGTATATATTATTCACCTGGTAACGAATCATCTGGATAATCAACAATTATTTGTCGAAATTTCGGCGGAAGCTCCTTACGCGGGAATGGCGTGATGTAGGTCACCTGTAACGTTATGTATCAGTGTATAAAGTTACACATTCGGAGTACAGATAGCATAAAGGGGGGCATAAAATAGCAGCACGCTCCTTTCTTCTTGGACTTGTTTTTCTCATAGCGTCTTTAATGAAAGAAAAAGCAATATGGTGATACTTTTGACAAGCACGCCCCTGGCTAAGCCGAAATATTTTCTTTGTGTCTAATTTCGAAACAAAGTCCAATCTGACCCATATAAACAAACTTGTATTCGTTGCCAGTTAATTTGTATATTCCCAATTCTATGTACTTGATATTTATTATTAAACAATGTTTTTAATTTTTTATCTATTTTAAAAGCACTATAAATATTGGGTTTTTTTTAATATAATTAAAATGTTACCGATATTGTGCCATACACTCACTACATTCTTAGCTCGATATTCTTTTTGTTTAATAGATACTGTTATTTATAATATTGTTTTTGGTTTTTATTAATGATTTCATAAATACATTTTTTACTATATACATTTGCTAATGCTGTTATAAATAGTGTTTAGCTCTAGGGTATTATAATTTTGACGATTAAAAGCTATAGTAATTAACCCATGAATCATAAATTTGTACCCTGCCAATTTATTCTGCCATAATCCAACTTTTAGCAACTCCATAAATTAGAGGTAGTTAATATTACTATGTGATCCTGTAATATCAGAAATTTTACATTTTCTCCATTCCCTGATTCACTTTGTACCAAAACAGATCATTCTTCGCTTAATATTTATCTACCATTATTTCAAAAATTCATTTGAGATTAATTTCAATAATAAATTGTTGCATTAAGACAATGAAAAAAGAATATAACATTAATGATGTGTTTGGACCAACCACATTTTCTTCTTGTTTGTTTGTTTGCACTTTATTAAAATACCACTTTTGTTTTACAGGTTATATCAAATGCGAAAGTCAATATTTTCAGGTATTTTAGGGCTAAACTTAACCTATGCTCAAATAACGGTGCGGCTGAAACCGAGGTGTCCTATACGTTTTAAACATATTAAATAAGCTGAACGTTTCTACATTGTCTAAACTTAGCTTTGCAACTCCTTTGCAAACAAATAAATTATCAGCTGGAATAAAAACGAGAGAATTTTTGTGTACAAAAAAATGTGTATAATCTAAAAAATAACAACGATGTCCAAGGAAGAATTGAAATCAGTATTGAGATCGACATTGGGACCGAAATTCTAATGGGATGCGGTCCTACAATCGACGTAGAAAGCGGAATTGAGATCAGAAGTAAACATTACTAAATCGTAATTTATGTACGGCCTAGCGGAGGGATTAAGCAGACGGGACAAGTTAAAAGTTACTTAGAATTCACAGTTTTTTTTTTTATCAAGAACTGCTCACACATATCTATGTGTAATTTTAAAAAATTATCATTAATATTGACGACATGTTGCTAACACTAAAAGTTACTTTAGCATTCTTAAAGACATTTATATTTCCTAAAACGTAAGTATTCGACAACATTTTCCATTCATTGTGAATGAGAGCGTCTTGGAAACCCGATAGTGTACTGTATATCGTAAACGCTATGAAAAACACGAGGAATTTACCATAAAGTAAATACCCCTAATGTACCATATACCAGAAGGAAATACTATATTTTTCGATACGACTAAATTAAATATATCACAGCACAGGTCGTAAGTTACTAGAATATATTTTTTTTTTTTAATGCATGCTAAACAATTCTTAAGTGTGTAAACTGATGGTAATGTAAACTGATGGTAATGTAAACTGATTTTCGAGTAAAAAACAAACTATATTTATCCCTTTTTTTACAAACAGGCAATCCATATCCTTTCTTCACTCTGACGTTACGCCCGGAAAAGCCATTGGCATCATTGTCTAAAAAAAGTTTTGGGTTGTCAAAATTAATCCGCTTATTTGATACTTGTATCCCTGTAACTTCGTACGCGTGGAATTTATTTTTAAAAATTTATCACCCTTGAGCTCATCTTAATAACCGCTACCACAAGATATCACCACCTTCTGATCCAACCGAGCAAACCACTATAACACTTAAAGTTTATATTATCATTATTAATTAAAAAACTGGATGAATTTCTTTGTTTCATCAAATACAGAATTCAATCTATATTCAGGATCAAAAGAGAAAAGTGTATATAAATTAAATACAGTTACAAAAGTAGATTTAATTATGTGATATATTAAGAACAAGATAAAAACAACCGAATAAATTTATTATATTTGATCAAATTCACAAAATTTTAAAATATCAAATAATATTCTTAACTCTCTTATTACCAATCTCATCTCGATATTGCTATTAATTTTGGTTTGATAATTATAATTAAAAATTACCACAGTACTACTACATTTGTAAGATTTTGATACACACTTCGGTGGCAGAAAATTTTCTAACGAGTGTATAACAATCAAATAATTTCATCAACACTGAGCTCGTGTCCGGCTCGCAGCAGGTTATCGACGTAGCCATTGCCAAGGATATTTTGACTGGGAGCCTGAATTGGCAACACTACTAAAACCTTGTAAGCCTCGTTTGTGTGCACTAATGTGCTGATCACAAAAAACGCAAGCAATAACATTATTATTTTGTTCAAATTAAATGAGCTTTCATATGAATTAATGTTAAAATGCACAATTCTAATTTTATTCACAGTACGTCTTATCGGCACTGGCTTCGACAACTGATTATTTTGTTAGGCTACTTTCGCTTTATATATTACAATTAAGAATGTACAACGTCATGATGACTTAACATAATTCGCTTACCTAACGCATCGCGTACCAACCTAGTGGTTCAAGTTGTTTATGCGCTTGGTGTATTACAAACTAGCGTTCGCGTGGCCACATAGTAAATTCCATCATCTTTAGTATCAAACAGTTAATCTTTCAATCATGATCCTAATTCTGATCCTGTTCTCGAATTCAATTCCAATTGCATCATCGATTCCAATTCCAATCTCCATCCTACTCTATATCTTAAAATTGAAACCAAAACTTTTAACAAAAAGAAATTGGTTGTCTGTAAAGTCGGTTTACGAGTGATATTTTTACGTGATAACGTCATAAGAAAACATTGATGAAAAATTGCATACTTTTATGAATTGAATTGAATTATTATCACTTGCCGCAATTGTTGTTGTAATAAACAATGGAAATCACATTTACTTTTCACTTCACTTTATAAACAATTGACAAAACAGTTCACGTTTAGGTTGGTGCGGCCGCTATCTCTCTTCTACTCGGACGCATCGGCCGATGGAGTGGAAGAGAGATCGCTCGTTCCGCGCTCTCGGAACGCGACAATGAGTCATGCTTTTTCGTGAGTGCAGCCGGCGTTCGTCGCTTTGTAAGATGTTATCACGTCACAAAACCTACTTCAAAACAAAACCTATTCGGAAACAAATTAATATGCACTAAAAAGTAAAAAAATTCTTATTCTTCTACAACTTAATAATCAACTTATTTTTCTACTCATCAATATATAGGTACGATCTATGTGTTTACCACTCAAGATGATAGATAGGTTACTACCCATTTCAAATTTAACTCAACACATACCTATGAATAACAAACAATGATCAAAATGTTTTCAGAATTCTCCTTAGTAAAATTAAATGAAAAATATTAGACTACTTAAAAGTCAATCAAATTATTACGCTAATATAATATAGTTAAAATTATTGTTATTTTTGGAATCGGTGTCTATTGCTAAATATATTGTAGTGTTTCCTTGGCTGACACCGACTCCAAAAATAACAATAATTGTCTATCTTTGTTTCTATTCAGTTACATTGTGCATAGAAACAATGTATTTTTTTTAAATTTTGGTTGTTTTAATGGACTAATGTTACTGTTATTTTTTTAAGCAACGTTTTAAATTATTTGGAATTGATTTATCGAATAAATTACTTATTTATAGTTTCTATATTAACAGCTCATTCTGTTAAAAATTATCTCTTAAAACATATTTCTAGGCATAAGACTATTGTTTGAAATTATTACGTTTCCCGCATTATATAACTTGGATTAAAATGAATCTGTTACATTTACACGCACTTAAATTATTAGAAAATCAGTACATAAAAATAGCACAATTAGATTTAACATGTTCTGAATTAACAATTACAGAACTTCGTACGTCATATATTTCTAATTAGATATTTATTATTATGGAATAGGTATCGCACAATGATTATATAATTATAATATATGATAGTTCCACAATATAACCTACTGACATTACTTTGATTAATTATAAATCTTTTTTTTTTTGCAATATTTTAATGTTGAATCTCTAACATTAAATAAAAATAAGGTTTGTACAATGACATATTTTCTTCTGATAAGCTTCTAGATTAGACAGCGATAACACAATCTAGCCTAAGAACAGCAACAAATAAAAATACAGGACTCCTTTATCGATGAACTTGAAAAGCAAAACATTATCAAAGTAAATTGAAGGCGCTAGGACCGTTTCCGAGATAAGCATGTATAAATTTATATATTATGATATAATGTAATTACATCATAATACATATATACTGTAATATAAGTAAAAAATTAATTATAAATAATTATGAGGCACCTTAATAATCATACGGAAAAAAAACCTTAATATCTAAAGGATAGTCCAACATATTCTATGGTCTTAACTCAACGTTCAACAACTCCTTGTTAAAATCATTTCTTGATAAAAAATTGCAGCACTTCATTTCAAGATCTCCTTTGGATGCATTTTTTTTTCACGAAAATATTTCGCCATGGATCTGAATAAATATTCGTCTGACGGTACAAGGTCCGAAATAAATGCTGGATGTAGTACGAGTTCAATACCACCAAGTTTTTCGATCTCATCCTGTGTAAATTTCGCAGTATGTAGCCTAGCATTTCCATGTTGTAAGAGCTCCCGTTTTTGGTTTGCCGAAACTGGATGTTTAGGCCACTAAACCTCATCCATATATGCCAGCCGTTCACTGTATATATCGGTAGTGCCATTTTAACGATCTATAATTATTTCAAAGTACATCAAATTTTCATAATTTCACCAAAAACAAAATTTTCTGCTCTAATCGACCTCTCTTCACGACGTGTTCAGGTAATTGTCCTTTGTCTAACCATTGATTTTCCTTGTTTGAATTATATAAATAAATCTATTTTTCATCGCAAGTAACAATGCGTTTAATAAAAAAATCACCTTTAGGCAGGAAAAAGATCTGCTTGCACAGTTCTACTCGACGTTTTTCTTGATAAGATTTTTAACGGTATTACAAAAAGACTTTATGTGGCGATGTTTGGTATCTCAAGAAGGTCTCCAAGGGAGTCCAATAATGGGCAAGCGCTGGTAGAAGATGGATTTTATTCTGCTTCCTTTGTAGTCTCAATATTTCATACTTTCCTAGACGAACGACTAGAACGCGAATGATCTATCAGCATCAAATCTCCACTATTAAAACGATTAAGCCAACGATGCGCTGTTCGCTCAATGACCGTTTCTTCTTCAATTTCACATATTTCCCTTGTCGTTTTAAAATTAAATTCAATAATGTTTGATCAATACACGAATTTCATATTTTACGCTCTCCATAAATGTTATTATTAAAAACTGTGTCCTGTCAATTAACATAGTACCCTTAAAACTATATAGAACTAGAGACTTGTAATAAATCAGTTATGAAAACCGAAATTAGATACAACACACCGTCAGTACATTAACACCTTTATAAGAACTCTCTTTTCTACATTGCAAAATGTCAACCATTAATTAATTATATTATGTCATACTTAAATATGTTCCTAGATATCATAATATTTAACACACGTACCTCGAGATAGTTGTGCATGTGTGTGTGTGTGTGTGTGTGTGTGTGTGTGTGTGTGTGTGTGTGTGTGTGTGTGTGTGTGTGTGTGTGTGTGTGTGAGAGAGAGTACGCGCGTGTTTGCTGTATATAAATCTTAAACGGGGTAGAGTTTGTGACATTCGAAAGAACTTGGCTAAACTTACATTATGTAAAATTTTACATAAATTGATTTCGTAAATTGCGAGAAATCTCAATCAAATTGAAAATAAAATATTCAAATAGATCTTAAACTATCAATTTCAAAATTAAATCAGCTCTAATGCTGAAAAAAAAAAAACTACATTGTATACCGTATTAAATACCGTAATTGAATTGAAATCATTTCAATCAATATCGTAAACGAAAATTTTCATTAACGATATAGATCGTTGAATTGTATCGATAATATTGAATTGACTGGGGCGCAAAATTGAGAATGCAACAAAAATTTTACACGTTTCTAATATGTTTATGACGTAGTATTATACAACTCAGATCGCTATTGTTACAAAATATTTATACAAAAATACAAATAATTTACAAATATTCAATCGAATATTTGATCGGAAACTCTTCTCTTTACTAACATCATAAAGATAGGGTTACGATTAATAATATAAATATCATGGTGAATAACAAGACTCGTTTAGCAAAAAGTCGTGTCATCCTTAGTCGCGTTAGATTGCTCGGACGTTTTGGTCTGTTAGTTCAAAATATCATGGAACAGGTAATTATGTTTTTATGCATAGCTTTTGCAAGTGACTTCGTTCGTGTATACTAGCCATTACTAGCTTTTCACACTCCCCCGCGCTTTCTATTTTCTTAGTTTCCTTTGCGTTTTTAAAGTTTTGCGTGTGATAGAGTGAGACTGTGGCCAACTTGGCTGCAGCACAAAAATAGGCCGGTACAACCGGTGAAATATCACACTCTCACATAATGCGGACTCGTAATAGCACCTAGCGCTGTTGTTTTTCGTCCAGTGAGTTTTATTTCCGGTGCCTCACTGCCATTCTCCTCGGGCAATTCCGACAAGCCCAAATACAGTTAGGACACGTTATTCCGTAATAACGAAGTTCTAATGTATAACTTCCGACTTCGTCATCAGATCTTGAATATAGCTTATAGTTACCGTACATCTCCCGATAATACCAGCCAGCCCCGATATGGTCCGAATATGTTATTCCTTCATGGAATTTCTGTGGATTAATTTTTGGCTCCATCATTAGATTAGTCTGATGGTACTATATATTATTTTATTGCCATAAGTCAAAACTATTGAGAAATTTTATCATAATTTAATGATTAAAAATGAGTGAATTTCAATCTCGAAGATTCTATTACATTTATAAATGCAAAGAAAACAACTCAATTCAAGGTATCCAAAAAGCAAAGTATCCAATATCCATTTATTAAACAATGAACATTGATATTTCTACATAAATAACTTTCAAATTCTAAAACTCTCAAGTCACTCTGTCTATCCGTTGCTTCTTGACTCCTTATAGACTAATGTGATTTTGATGATCTTCGACGAAAAGGTAGTCTGTCTACCTACAGCCATTAGAATTATACATAACTTTACTGAAATACGAGTAAGTATAAATTTATCTATATCACCATTTCCAATCGAATGAATTGATTTCAAGATTCATGATGATGATCATGATTTCAGCAAAAAGGGAACTGCTTAAGGGAACTCGCTGTAAATAAATTTCCTGATTGCGTTAGTATTACATTTCTCCAAGAAATGCTAATAGCAGTCGGATTCAATGTACCTACTCTAAAATCTGATATGAACTATACTTACGTTCTTCCAGACGACATTGTAATAAGTAGATGGCGTGCAAGGCCATTGGCCTCTGTGTTGGTTGCACCGATACGTGTAAGATTTGAGTTAATTTCGGGTATTAATATCCTGAAATGCGGTTAAAACCCATGTCTATAGTTAAATATTTAAAAAGTCCTTTTTAGCCTTGGCTATTGTGAAGCAGGGGGAAATGTTAGTAGATGTCAGGCGGACGACGAGTGTGGAGCAAAATAAATAGATTATGATTATGGGAAGAGGTGTTTTATTACAAATTAGCAATGGTGAGTGCCTATACTGATTTTCATTATTGTTATTTGATATGCACTCTTAAAAAAATAAATCATTTAATGGTATAATAACAAAGGTTTTATCTCACATCATTTTAAATATGTCATTAATTTAAAGCGTATTTGGTATACAGAAAGGTCATCGCTATTGCATTTTAACTTTATCCCTTTAAATTCGCATTTAGACATGTTTAAAAGAGTTGTAAGTACATCCAATTTGATCACTGTGCAGTGCCGATTTTTTGGAATTTTATCATTTTTTTTTTTAATTAAAAGATTGTTCAGACTACAAGAATTGAAGAGTATCTTTATTTTCGTATGTGTGTCGAAGTGTATTTATACCATTAATACATATATATATGCCGTGTTACGGTGGGGCCTATGTTACCCTATCATTCATGACTAAGTTATTAAACGTTATGTTTTCATTTGTTTGCTTTACCATTCCAATTCTAAGTTACTCTTACGAATCTTCTTGATTAACTATTATATTTACCAGATATTGTGTCGCATCGACGTGTTATCTAGGGATTGAAAACATCCAAGCCCTGTCGGACATCTACGCGGAGCCGAGCGCGTCCTATGATTACATTTGCGATCGGCTTGCACAGGCCTCCTAATGCTGTTGTCTCGCTTGTGGATGTCAGTAATACTGTGAATTTTAAAGAAGCGTCCACGAGATTTTGGATTCGATGTATGTTTTAAGTTTAACGTCACACGTTATCCCGTTATCATTTTAAGTACAGGACGGAATCGTTCATGCATCTTTCCGCAAACATTCCTGATCTCCTTTTCTATAACAACTTTGCCGAAGTAACTATAACAAAAATATTTCCATTAAAAATATGCTTATAAATAGCATAAAATAGTAAAGAGGAAACCCTGCGTACATTTTTTTATTTTATTTTTATTCCAGTGATACACGTTTTTTTTATCCCACATTATAGTGGGATAAATATAAATTAGGATAACACAATGTAAAAAAAGATTTGTGCTTAATGTTTTTATAGAGATAATTATTAGCTTTCTAATAATGTATTTCACAATGAATTAAGTATCATAGCGATATTTTAAAGTTATAAAATGATAAGTTTGAAATAGCATTAATCCAATCGCTAAACTTTTTTTTAATAGTCTGAGCAGAATTTCTTGCTTACTGTATCTGATAGCTGCATAATAGGCGTTTTTAGTACTAATCATTTTATTAAGTTTTGTTAATTTTAATAGCCCATATCGGGTCTAAGTTGTTTTTATTACACATATAGCTTTTTACACTACTTATCATGGGACGTTAAACAATTAATTATAAAAAACATATTTTATTTTAATGGATTATTATACTAGTTACTTTTTGTGTATTAATTTATTTTGAATACTTGCTAATTAACTGAGTTATCATCGAATTTCACCACAAGCAAGCATAATTATGCTACTTTTAATAATTTATGATATTTTCAAATAAATCATGATATATTGATTTTAATACAGTAGGTTTGGACCATTTATTTAAAAATTACTACGTTATGTGTTCCAGAAAGATAGATGTAGAAACAGTGATGTTAGAGAGCGGTGTAGTTTGAAGGAAGGTATAGAGACTAGAGTAGAAAGAGGTATGTTGCGGAGGTTTGGCCGCCTGGAAAGGATGAATGAAAGTAGACTGAAAAAACAAATCTATAGAGCGAATGTGTGTGATAGAAGGTCGGCAAGGGTCGCCCTTGAAAAGCCTATGCAGACCTTATTGGTGGCATATTAAAAAAGGGCTAAATTTTAAACACTCGAAACCGATGAGCTTGCATGAAAAGATTGATGGATGGTGAAAGTGAGACAAGAGAAATATTCAAGATCGTACCATGTGAAAATCTATAGACTCTTCCTACCATTTTAGGAAATAGGCGTGAGTTTATTATATTACTACGTAATCGACACGTATGTGTGTCGATCACGTATGTCGATTATGTATCGGGGCTGGCTGGCATTACCGGGAGATATATTCTGACTATGAGCAATATTCAAGGTCTGATGATGAAGCTGGAAAGTATACATTAGAAATCCATAACGGAATAACGAGTCCTAACTGCATTTGGGCTTATTGGAATTGCCTGGCGAGAGGGGCAGTGAACCACCGGAAGTAAAACTCACTGGACGAAATACAACAGCGCAAGGTGCTACTACGAGTCCACATTATGTGAGAGTGTGATATTTCACCAGTTGTAATGGAATCTTCGAGATTCAAATTCACGCATTTCTAATAATTAAATTATGATAAAATTTCCCAATAGTTTTGACTTATGGCAATAAAATAATATGCAGTAAACTAATCTAATGATGGAGGCAAAAATAAATCCACAGGAAATCCATGAAGGAATAACATATTCGAATCATGTCGGGACTGGCTGGCATTATCGAGACATGTACTCTGTCCATCTGTATTTGGGCTTCTTGGAATTGCCAAGGGAAAGAGACAGTGATCTGAGAGGGGAAATAACACTCACTGGAAGAAAAACAACAGTGCAAGGTGCTACTAGAAGTCTGCATTATGTAAGTGTGTGATATTTCACCGGTTGTACCGGCCTATTTTTGTGCTGCAGCCAAATTGGCCACAGTCTCACATTATCACACGCAAAACTTTAAAAACGCAAAGAAAACTAAAAAACGAGACAGCGCGGGGCAGTGTAAAAAACTAGTATAAGCGAACGAAGTCACTTGCAAAAGCTACGCATAAAATCATAATTACCTGTTCCATCATATTTTATACTAACAAACCAAAACGTCCGAGCAATCTAACGCGACTAAGGATGACACGACTTTTTGCTAAACAAGTCTCGTTATTCACCATGATATTTATATTATTAATCTTCACTCTATCTTTACGATGTTAGTAAAGATACGAGTTTCTGAAGAAATATTCGATAACATATTTAAAAATTATTTGTATTTTTGTTTAAGTATTTTGTAACAATAGCGATCTGGATGGTATAATACTATACATTATATGTCATAAACATATTAGGAAGAGTTTATATTATTGTTATTACGTAATTGCCATATGTGTGTCGACTACATAGTAATAATAATAGTAAAATATTGTACTTATACTTAAAAAGTACTACGTGATCGGCAACACGTGTATACAATGGAAAATATATAAACGATACTTATATTCCCGAGAGTCGAGCGCAATAAAAAAAGAACTAAAAAGGCATCCTAAGGAATTTTAAGCATCCACGCATTTTTTAAGGGTGAGAACTGTTCGCTATTAAGTACCTCAGATGCGATAATGATAATTATGTAGTTTAAATGATTAAATGTAATATTTAATTTTATATTATTTCCTTTCTTTAATTTAAATTTATTGTATATTATTTTATTTCACTGTGTATTATGTAAAATGTGTTATTTGTCTGTTGCATTTTGATTTTAAGGTGTAATTATTTGAAGTTATTTACTTGACGAAATTTAGGTCATTAGCATTCTAATACATGTATGAACGAATCGGAGTGCTCTGGCGCACTTAGGGAATTCGATCGTGGGGTTGATTGATTTTATTGAGATTGATATTTTATTTGATATTATTGGTCTCACCTGAGGCCTGAGGTAATACCAACTAACACTTTGATAATATAATGTTTAATTTGACTATAATATAGATAGTCTCATACTGAGCTTCTACGTTAATAGTCCTAGTGCTAAAGACGTTTATTCTGAGGTTGTGATGCTTGAGAAGTATCGAGTATACGACTTTATTTTATACAGACATTTTCAAGGTCATCGAAACTCTACAAAACTCAGAATTTTAAATATTTTCTTTCTTCGTAATTGATATTGAACACATAAAAATTCATTTATTATATTTTGATGACTAGAAACTTCTATTTTGCCGAAAAAATACAATTTACATGGCAGCACAAAACTTTGCCGCCGAATCCCAAAACTCAACAGAAAACTAGACTGAGGTCGCTCTAACGGTCTAAACTTAACGGTCTTGCTACAGCAGACTGATGTTGGTACAGCATACTGAACGAGGGGTTTCCACACTCGTTCCACCCTGACGCTGTAAACGCGGGAAGAAAGCGCACAGCTCTATTTTCGTAGAGCGTGAAAAGTACGCGAAACGAAACATCAGCCCGTGGAGTTTCGCAACAATCCCATAAAATCTAGGTTCAGATCGTAAACCCTATAAGAATTAAACTTCTGTTCCCGATTCTAAGCCAGACTGCTCCGCACTACATAATTTTATTAAATTAATTTACTAGACGATCACGCGTGCTAAAGCACACATGTATAATCAAACAGTAGATATACATGTAGGCCATATACCTTTCAATAACAACATCTACTTTCCTTTCAATTAATTTCAAAAATTTGTTTTAATTAATTTAATCAAATCAAATTCATTCAAATTTCGTAGGTACTATAATTACATTTGAAATACGTCAATAACGACTTGATTTCAACATAAATATTACCATCTATTCAAAATAATTCACCTTGAGAAGAATGGGCAAGAAACTCAAGGCATGCTCTTTTTTAGTCATTGATATATTGTATTGAGTAATTAATAATTTAGTATATCACTTAGAAATAACATGAAGCGACCTAAAAAACGAGCAGTTCAAGCCCATGGGGTATTTGCATTAAGATATTTGGACACGATATGGCCCTTGCCATATAAATTATGTTTAACAAAAAGTTTAGATTAATAAAATAGTAAATTTTAAATCTCAGCTGGGATCTTATTATAAAAGCACACACATTGTCCCTTAAATGCTTTGCTAAATTTGTCTAGACGGGTCTTATGAGCTACAAGATCGTTCTGTCTAATTATCGTTATGTTAATGTTACCGATGTCGCTCAATTTTGTACATGTATTGTGGCGTTACAGTTAAAATATTAATTTGTTTAAACATTTCTCTGGGAGGTGCTTTTGGTCCCTAATAATAAATGGCACAAACAGCCCGCTTCTGCAGCACGAAATTTGTATAAATGTCGCCGAATTCTTTTGATGACATATACTGCAAAATAAGCCTTTTCGCCAATCTCGTAATATATGATTTCCAATGTAACATGGCATTTAAAGTGAGACCAAGAAATAACGTCGGAATAGCCAGTGCCTCGTTCTTTACCATTACGTTTGCGTCTTCAAGTTAGCATTACAAAGGAAAATTCAACAAATTTTGTTTTTCTTTCATTGAGAAGAAGATCCTTAATACTTAACTATTTCAGAGATGATATTGTTTATTTCGTCAAAAGCTTATTAATGCCTATTAATCTTAAAAAATAAAGAAGTATCATCAGCAAACCGTTCAATCCCCTGCCCATCTTTAACATGATACAGAACATTAAAATGAACTAGGAATAGAAATGATCTAAGAACTAAACCCGGTGGCCCACCCATATTGACTACAGATCCTGACAACTATTAACATCAAATCTTTGAATTCTACCACTTAAATAATACTCCAGAAATCGATGGGTTAGCAATCGATTGTTGCTTAAGAGAATCTAGTCTGGCCAGAATGGAATGGATTAGCAATACTGGTTCTAAAATTTTTCGCGGACGGTACGATGACGAAGTCTTTCTATATTCGACCTATATAAAGCGAAGGGTGAGTTTGGAGGGGGGTGCACTAATGAATGAGTGCACCACCCGCCTAGATGAATTCTTTAAAAATAATACATTGCATAACCCGAACACGGCACAGAATATAAGTTTGTTACGTGACCGGGAATGCTGCGCCGCGTCCGGCACTCTCTCTATACATACAGAATCAAAACAAAATA
The DNA here is from genome assembly GCA_005406025.1 of Eumeta japonica. NCBI lineage: Eukaryota > Metazoa > Arthropoda > Insecta > Lepidoptera > Psychidae > Eumeta > Eumeta japonica. The sequence continues at coordinate 295,184 of BGZK01000413.1, forward strand.
TCATTTTTTTTTGAATCGGTTGAAAAAAAGTTGTTGTTTTAGTTGCATTGAAAAGATTACACATTTAAAATAATTTATTCGTTCTAACTTTAAACTAATATACAGATATAAAGAAATAAATGTCACAATTCACTCTAAAACCAACGTCCAAGATACTTCAACAATGCTTAAAATTTTAGTTGTATTTTTTACTACTAGTAATAGACTTTTTTCCTTTAAATAATCGTTTTGCTGTAAAATATAATCCTAAGATTATTGCTGCTACGAGTGCCACTAGGTCGAGGTACATCTTCTGGTACCAGGGCGTGGTGAGCGCGCGCGAGCGCAGGTGCGGCGCGCCGCGCGTCTTGGCCGTGTGTTCTACCCAGTGCACCATCTCCTTGGCTGGGGGCACAGGTCGGTCATGGTACACCAGCGACATGTACTTGACCCTCTCCCGGTAACTATGAAGAGAAACACAATAATAATAACGACACATTTTGTTATCAACTCAAAGTTCTTGAGGAAAATAAAAATTAGATACAAAACCATATTCTGTTACTTGAAATCGTTTAAAATCTACAGACCTGGGGTTGCTGAGAACCTCCTCTATAGCCGACTTCAGGTCCTTGGGTGTGTCGTACGACAGATCAACTTTGACTGCAAAGCCCTTATGGACCGCCCTATTGACGTTGCTGTGCTGGTCACCCCCGACGGGGATGCCAATGATGGGCACCCCGAAGTGCACCGCCTCCGTGGTAGAGAGCAGCCCGCCGTGCGTCACGAACAGGATGCAGTTTGGATGTGCTGTATCAAATAATAAATATATATCACACCAATGAAAAGTTTTGTCTTCATTTCATATGCTTAGTAAGACATTCGCGAGATCTGAGCTTGATTTCCGGTTGTTCAAACACTACATTAATTTCCCTAGCTTAATGTAAAATTATTATACTATACATGTAAATATTTTTTTTTTGTTAATAAAGAGTCTGCAAACGAGTAAACATTGTGATTTGAGGAGTATTACAAGTTTTGTAAATATTGACTGTTCAATCGTCCGCCATTTTTAATTATCTCTAATGACGTCCCTGAATTTTTAAAAAAAATCAATTTCAAGAGGAAATATTTTTGGAAAACTGTATCATAAAATGTACTCTCCATACGATGAGGAAATATATATGGAAAAATATGGCAATTTTCATCAGATGAAATAAATTTTCATTGAGTGATTATTCTAGAAGATTTTACAAGCCCAACTATTTCTATTAGTTTTTTCAAATTGACCTGGGCTTTCGAAAATAGGTATTCCGTTGCCTGATTCTATTTTTTTGGAACACAATTTCTTATCGCGCGTTTAGCGGATGAGAGCTGCACGGGAAAAATATCTGACCGACACTTTTGAAACAGAGAGACGAAAGAGAGATAAAGTGTTAACATGTACTTGGCGCCGAGGAGCGACTACTTTAAATTGTTTTAATATATTTTAACTTGTTTACAAGCTTACGTCTATATATAGGTAAATTACTGCATTGTTTACATGCGGCGTGTGCGCCAGAAAACCTTTAATTAAGCCAATTTTAATAAAAAATATTATGATGTAATTTAATGCCAATAAAAGGATATCCGATACATTTTTAGGGTGCCGTCGGAATTACCAAAGACCCATTATTTAAAATGAAATTGCTATGGAAATAAATGAAAACCAATTAAAAGATATTAGTACATTATTACGGTTCCAGGGGAATAACTGAGAACTCTTGTAATTTAATCAACTTTAGTAAAATTTAGAATGGGCACAGATAACTCAGAAACATAATCATTGAACTGATTTCAATAATTTTTTTATGTATATAACTGAAAGTCAGTAAAAGGGATTCGGTACATTTTTTAGGGTTCTATATTACTAAGAATAGTTGCACCGATTTCGCTAAAATTTATACAAATTATTCTAGTTAGTTCCAAGAGTTAGTAGTTAGAGTGGCTGATGATTCAGTGATTGCACTCTTATAATATAATTTAAATAATTTCAATAAAATTGCTACAGCGATATCTTAAAGCAAGCAAAAGGATTATATTATTTTTTAACGTTTTATGATTAAATTCCACTGAAAATTGCTAAAAGGTAAGAGTATGTTTGGACCAGTTTCGCTGAAATTTTCAATTTTTATTTTTATGTTAAATACAATATGTCTCAAAATATAGAATGGCAGCCCATTACTAAAAAAAGCAATTACCGTAAAATGTATGTACGTATATCATCATCATCATCATCATCATCGCTCAACCTTCAGCCAGTCGCAATGACTGAAAGGGACAAGTCCCGATACACCGAAGGGAGCGTAAATATCGGGGGGAGTGTAGGTTCTAGCTTGGATTAGGAGTGACGGGAGTGTAGAGCCAGCCGGTATTCGTGCAACCTTTAGCCAGAAACTGGATTCGGGATAGGTAATAGATACTGTAGTGTGTCAATAAATATAGTGGGGAAGGTATGTTCCTTTTGTTTCTCTTTCGTTCTTCGTTTCTTTTGTTTGGTGAAGGCTTTGACGTCCATTTCTGAGAGTTGGAACAGTTCATCTGTAGCCTTTCTAATTTCTACTGTACTCTGTACTAATGCCGTTTATTCTTCTTGGTTCCTGTTGTAAAAACTACTGTCTTGTTAAGCGAATCTCCCAAATGCGAATAACTTTCTATTGTAGAAGAACTTAAAACAAAGTTGAGTAGATGGTGTCGAGCTCTTAAACAAATCCTTTCTGGATTTTTCTTCAGTCGAATTTTCATTGCTTATGTTCTCAGCTTGGTGAAGAAGTTTTGGAGACCGTTAAGAACTTGACAAATGTCATCGATAGCCTTTTAAGTTTCCGCTTTGCTCTGTACTATAATCGACTTTTCTTCTTGGTTCCTGTTGTAATAGCTCGGTCTACCCAAGGCTCTCATGTGTAACTAGGACGTCTAATTTTTCTTTCTGTTGTAGTAGATCTTAAGGCGGTGCTCATTAGATGATGTCGAGCTTTTGTTTTGACAGAAATCCTAATTTCTCAATTTCCTTCTTCCTCCAATCTTTCATTCTTATTTTTCTTCCTTTAGTGCAGATCTCAATGTCCGTTTTTGAGAATTGGTAAAGATCATCCACAATCTTTGTAGTCTCTAGTTTCAGTTAGAACCAACAAAGTTCAGCTATAACCTTATTAATTTCGTGCAGCCCATTTTTATTACTTACTACTGTCATAGCTCATTCTTGTCTTTGCAATTATCTCATATGTAACTAGAGTGTCCAACTTATTTTTTGTCTTTGATCTTAAAGCAATATCTATTAGGTGGTGTTGAACTCTTCTTAAAAGAAAAACTTTCCTAATTCTTATCTTCCTTTAATCTTTCATTCTTTATTTCCTTTGCGTGGTGTAGGTTTTTAGTGTCCATTTCTACTAGTTGATAAGTTCATCCATAGCTTTTTTAGTCGTTTTTTTTTTGCTCTGTGCTAATGTGGTCCATTCATTACGGTCCCTCTCGTAATGAATAGTTCATATCTTGTTTAAGCGTGTCTCCCGAGTATAATTAGCTTATTGTTGCATAAATCTTAAAAAGAAGTTAAGTAGTGTCAAGCTCTTTTTAAAATAAATCCTCCTTTTTTAATTAATTTCTTTCGTCAACTCTGCGTTCTTCACTCCGTGCAAGGTTCACTCAGTATCATCTGGAAATCAATGAAGTTCATCAATAAGAATTTTAATTTTTATTCACTCTAATCTAATGCGATCCGTTCTTCTTTGTTCCTGTTGTGATAGATGATGCGCTGTTTAAACGAGTCGCCCATGTGTAACTAGGATATCCGACTTCTCTTTCTATTGTGGTAAGTATTGAGATGGTGTTAAGTAGATGGTGTCCGCTCGTCTAAAAAAAGAAAAAACTCTTTTTTCAATTTATTTTTTCGTTTTCTCTTTTATTCTTCATATTTTTCGCTTGGAGCAATTCTTCAGTGACAGTTTTTGAGAGTTGATGAGGTCCATCACCAGCCTTTCTAATGTCTGATTTTCTGATCTAATGCAGTCCATTCTTCTTTTCTTCTTTTTTTTTCACGTTGAAATGGCTCTTGTCTTTTCTACACGAGTCTACTATGTAAAACTAGGGCATCTTATAAATATTGTTTAGTGTTAAGTTATGCCAAAAAATATAAGGGAAAATATACAAATGCAGCTGGGCGTGAATGTAATTTACCATTTACCCATTGCAAGCATTTGACAAGACTGACAATTGTCAGTCACAGTGACAATTGTTGACAATTGACAATCACAATAATTTGAAGAAAACAATACGACAAAGCTCATGGCTATACGTTTTTTTACATGACAAACAGTTTTAGTTTCTAGCCAAAACTAAAACCAAAAAATCAGATATTTCTGAGTAACTATCAAACGTGTATACCGAAATAAGTTGAATTTAGAAAATGATGACAACGATTGATAAATGATGTGGTTAGCTATAACATTATCATATTGGTACATAAGCTTTTGCAAAATTTTACGTAATATGTTATTTACAAATAATAAACACATATATACCTTTAAATGGTAACTGATAATGGCATAATTAGCATACGAGATTGTAGTTTATCGAATATTTCCATGCATTCAAATAAGTCATGGTAAGCTATCAAATATTTCATAATAAAAAAAAATATGTGTTAATATTATTGTTGTTAAATGCATGCCCCTAAAAGCTGATTTACTACGAGCTATTCAATTTCAACATGTGTATAATTTCCAGTAAATGTAAACAAACAATTTTACATCGTTATTATTCTTTTGTTTCATATTTCTTAAATGTCGTTATCAACCTCCTTTTCGTCGTCGTCGGATCGATTGAAAATAATTTAACATCATAGTAATAACTGTTAATTTATATTTTGCATTTATAATGTTAAATTAATATAATATAGTGTGACCTAGAATTGTTAAAAATTATTATTGCGCGTGTCAGGTAGCAACGTTTGTGTTTCAAATATGTTGTATCTGTAGAGAATTTTTATAATTTTAAAGTATTGGAAGTCTTTATTAATTTTACCGCATATAAAACTCTTTTTACATTCAATCATTATTTCCTCCTTCATATAACCTGGTGAAAATCTCTGATCGAAACACTGGTATATTCATGTTTCTGTAAATACACGTTATACAAACATTTCAAATGTTTATGTGGGAAAATTAATATGATTTTGTTAGTGTAATCTTAGTTTATACATATGGTTTCTATGAGTGTTTAATATAAAACGAAAATAGTTTATCATCTCATCTTATTCATAGACACCAAATATTTTTTCTATGAAAATCAGAAATTACTTATGAGAAAAGTGTAAGAATAGTAACACAAAACTGTTCAATTAAAGTCACATCAAAAATATGTAATATGAAGATTCATTTGCCAACTCGAAAAATATCTTGCAGCCTGCAGTCGATCGCGGGACCCAGACGCGTGTGTTGGGCGGACGCGTGCGTGCGCATGTTTGTTCGTGAACTTACACGAAGTTAAACGACAAGAAAGTATTTTGTTAGAATAAGTTTTACGCTTACGATATATTATAACAATTTTGAAACTAAAATTGTGTTTGATTAATATTTAAGTGTTTCATAACAATTCCTTTCACTGCTATCGAATATGCAAACGTGATTAATTGTCGATGAGTTTGCAGAGGTGGCATTACTGTAGCTCAAAAATTTCATAGTGAAACTTACCCTGACAGACAACAACCTGCAAATCCGCAAGTAATATTGCGTATTGCGTATCGTTTAAGCGATAATTTGCCTTAGTTGGTCTTGTATGTTAAGAGGCGAACGAAACGCATGTCGAAAATCAGAGTCTAATTTAAGACTCATAATACCTTAGTGAACCTTTACGTCAATGATAACATTAAGTGTCATTTGCAGATAAATGACTAGACGCCGCCACCCGTCGTGGAGTGGCGGCGGCACGCAACGTTCGCGCTTCAATCTGGCCGAACATTTAGTAGGGTTTTATCTGTGTTATTTTACATTATTTTTAAGAATATTTCCAATTACATGTTTTTGTTATAGTTCTTGTTATGTATAAATTGTTCTAAAAAAGAAGGAGATTATGAATATTTGCGAAAAGATACATAGTCGATTCCATCCTGTATATATGATAAGCCTTGTAGTGTATACTATAGGTATATTAAATGTATAAATTTATCTATTGTGTAATTGTAAGCAAAAGTCTGAATAACAATATAAAATGAATTTAAAGAAATAATTATGTGATCTCTTGTTCACCTAAGATGCTATGCTGCGGCGCCCACTTTATGATGTGCACGTTGCTCGGCAGGTCGGGCAGCACGTCCTCGAACTTCCACAGCACGGTCTGTTTCAATTTACCGAACATATCCAAAAGCTCCCTTTTCATTTTTTCAGGCATGAACTTACTCTTTATGTGAGATCCCATGCTAAAATAGATTAAACCATTCTTGGCGCTGTCCAATAACTTCTGAAGGTCCTGTAAGAAATGAAATACATTGTAACGAAGAAAATAATGTTGTTCGCGTAATGTCAAATACGTACTGTATTTGACCCGACTAACATTTTTATTAAAATATGTCGTTTTGTAATATTTTTTTGTTCTTCATTAACATTCACCCATCAAATTGTGGCTAAAATGACTAATCAGTGACAATTTCCTAATCGTTCGCTCAAAAAAAAAGTAAAAATATAAACAATGTTTTTGAACAATTTCTTCATCTCTGTCAATCGCACCTAACATTAGTGTATAAGAATTTTTCATTTTTAATGCATCTTGTGACTATTATCATATATAACAATTTTCGTATTCGGATACGTTAATCAATCTATGTCAACAAAGCATATAACAAATATCCACACATTAGACATAAGTAAGTTTGAAACTTCTATCACTTTGATGATAAACGACGAAAAATTTTAAGATACAATGAAACAAACTTGAGAAATATATTTTGTGAAAATCGAAGGTAAACACAGAAATAGCATGCCATATTTATATATTTTCTTATGTACCGTTTCTAAGAATAATCCGATGTGGACACGAGCTCGAGAGGCAAGAAAAATAATCAATTATCAAAGCTCGTTCAAACGCACGATGTTGACGGAGAGTTCAACGCCTTGCTTTTTAATCAGAATGTATGACCCTGACTTTCCAACATAAGCCCAATCAAAGGATTGGTTGCGGGCCTCTGAAGCCACGCTAAGCCGTCGAGCCGCATGCTGTCACCGCATTGGTCACAACGTCATTAACGGCCATACCGGGCCAGCCTGGCAGCTTGTGACATGGAGATTGTGAGAGGTTACGCCTCCGTCTACGGATGGTAAAAACCTGACACAAATATCCATGACTTTATTAGTTAAATACTTATAAATACATATGTTTTATTTTTGTGTAGTAAGATTACGGTTATTATAATTCAAATTCAAATTCAAAATATCTTTATTTCATAGGTTACAAAATAACACTTGAAATACGTCATCATTTTTTTGCGAATTTACACTTTACTGCTCGTTCGGAAGGCAATTTTCCCTCAAGAAGAACGTGCAAGAAACTTAAGGGTAGCTCTTTTCTAATTTGCACATACATAGCCAAAACAAATACGGAACCATTAAAAATGAAACAGCCCGGTAAGAAGTCAAGCCGCTTATGACCATTGATTTTTTGTCTTCTAAATATTCAGAAATTGCATGGTACCCTATTTTACTGAGTGATTGTTTAATAACACTCTTCCTTATCATATTAATTATATAATAATTAATATGATAAGGAATTTTCGTCTCCGTCATATATATATATGATAACACATATATGTTTATATATATAACCATATAGTTACGTCGCATTCATAAACAAAACACCAACGCATTTATTAATATTTTAAATATCAACAGAATACGAGTCCCGAATAGTTCAAAAAGCAACAAAACAACATTTCAAGTATTTTACAAATGAGCAAAATTAAATCACAGTTACTTTACACAACATGGAAATGGAAGTTTTTGTCATTTCATAAATCAGCAAAATAACGGGTAGTTCTAGTTATTTCACAAACAAATTTTGTTCATCTGCAAAATAAATTTCCATTTATTTCACTTATGAGTAAAATGAAGTCCCACTTATTTCAAAAATTAGCAAAATTACAGTATCAATCATAGCACTATGTATTTTTTTTTAAATTAATCTATTAACAGTCTTCAAAACCTTTTAAAACAATTTGTTGTGTTTGTAGTCAGTACCATATAAAGATATGCTTATGTAACACATAACGTGCAATAAAGTAACATAATATTTTATAATAGTTTACTACAAAAGGAGTATTATGTCTCATTTCACCACGTAGGTAATCTAGATCAAGGTATAACTAATTAGACTTTAAGTTATTATTAGTTGTCTTTCAATACAAATTGGAGTTTGAGCAATCACACAAGAAATTTAATCAAAAAATGTGGCTGTTATTTCTGTCTCATTTGAAACTCAATTTATATTATTATTAATTACTTTAACAAACACTTGTTTGATTTGATTACAGATTCGACCAATCTATTACTTAAGTGTAAATTACCAGTTTTAATTAGTTAAAGATACTTATTCTGAGAAAAACATACATTTAAAAAAAGTTTGCGAATATGATTATATCTAGTGCAAACATTGTCAGTTGAACTGAAACGCCAGAAAATCCAGAGAGTCAAATATGCTTTTAATTTATTAATCTTTGTGTCATACATATCATAGATACATATGACACAAATATTTCACTCACGATTTTTTCTTTCATAAATAGGATTGACAAACCTCATTGAACTTATAACATAGAATTCCTGCCGTACAAAGTGTGCCGCTAAAGTCCAGAACTCAATACCCAAAGAAGAAAAATTCTGCAGTGAGATCACAGTCCCTGAATTCTAAAGTATAGCTGAGTCGCTGCATATTACCTCTGGCAATGGTTTGGGTGTAGCGTCTATATGGTATCCCGCGAGCGGTATGAAGTTCTGTGGCAGCCGTATGGGCTCGCCCAGCGACACGTGCGAGTTGGAGAACATGAAGGACGCGTTGTATTTAACTTCATTCAGCGGAGGCACAACTATTCCTTTTTTTTTTTCCCGGCAGCGACGAAAACTTCTTCGTAGACGTCTTCTGTTTTTGAGTTAAGGTAACTAAAATATGACAATGAAATTGATATTACATCATCATTAGAAATTATTGAACTCATTTTATTATAGCAAGTAAATATTTTTATTACCAATAATCCAATAAGGTTAAAAGTAAAACGCTCCTAATTCCTTCTTTATATTTAAAATTCTTATAAAAATTCAATTGTTTCTTTAAGTATATGTATTGAAATTATCTAATTGTTTGTGGAGGATGCACATTAAAAATGTCCCTGACGAGCATTAGAATCCGATGTGTCTATATAATAGAGGTATTTATGAAAAACAGAGAGAGAACGATAAGATAAGAAATCGAAATAGTATACAGTTATGTAATAATATATAAAAATATAAGGGCGCGCGCTCACTCTCTTTTCGTAATCCACCAGTCACTCTGCTGCGCGTACGGCGCTCATAACTCTGAGTAAATAGTGTTAACAGCCTAAATAGTACTAAAGACTAAATAGAAGTTTTGAATGTTGAAACCATTATGTAAGTAAACTATGGGACTCCTCTTCGAAATTCTATATCGCCGAGCTAAAGACTCTATTCTCTTCGTGCTTAATAAAGTGCCTGTTTGTGTCTGTTTTCAGCGACCATTAAATGACATATGAACTCGATCCAGTGATCGACCTCCGGAGCAGACATTGTAATCGACGCGTCATTTTTAGGTAATGAAAGGGAAACAATTATTTAAAAAAAATTTCATGTGTCTTTCTGTTCACGTACATCTGTGAAACTTCTGAAGAGATTTTATTGCGGTTTTCACAGCTAGATAGAGCTTGACTGGAGTAGATAGAACAGAATATATGGTTTATTTCATTTAAATCGGATCTTAAAAAGAAAAATATACTCAAAAGGGGATAGTGGAGTTATATTGATCTAAGTATTTGGTATATATTTCATCTATATACATCCACGCGTCCCTTACAAAAAGAGTCCTGTCATACAGACGGGCAACAAAGTGATATTATATGAGTTCCTTTTATTCCTATTGAGCTACCCTAAAATGATAAAATTAAGGTCAATGAGGCACAATAAATATTAGTTATATTTATCACAAAATTTGACAAAAAATGCATGTACAGTCAGACTACTGATTACTTCATTACATATTGACATCTGTTGCAATATTTTCACTTTCCATGGCTTGAATATAGTTTCACATAATTAAATTTAAAATAAATTTAAGATTTTATTTTCAGACTTTCAAATTCCAAATGCATGTCAAATTAACTTCCTAAAATTCATATTAAATTCCTATGCTAAATACATATTAAATCGACTTATCAACTTACTTTATAATTATAGGCATACTAATATGCGTCCATAACTGCTTCACTCGTTGCCAGAAAGTAAAAGGAGGATAATAGTCAATCAGTAAGTCCGGTGCGTATGCTGGGTTTGGTGCCTCGTCCATCACCGCCAGCACCATCGATTGCACTTCTGCAGGATTTGCCCAAATCAAAGGAGCTTGAAACACTGCTGCAAATCTGAAAATGTCCACACTTCATTATCATTATGCAATAAAAAAGCAACTAAAAATCTGTCGTAATATTTGTAGACGGAATCCCCACCACATAACTAGGCCTTCAGTCATGATGGAAGGTAGTGTCACATATGCGAAATGTGTAATATTGTTTATGTGCTCAACATGGTTATAATAATAATAATATCTCTCGGACAAACACAGCACCATTTGGTACCAAACTAAGCAGCGAAGCTTTTTTCATAGCGGGAAGTTCACAAAACTAGTTGTCTTTGACAGCCTACAATTTTTCTTGAGAACTGGGCTATCGAATGGAAAAAGTTTTTTCAAATCTGAACGTTAATTTCAGAAATTTACGCGTTCAAACAAACGAAATAGAACCTATTCAGATAGCTTGTAGCCTTCCTCGGAAATTGGGCTATCAAATGCATAAAGAACTTTGCAAATCCGATGACAGCTGCATGCTGCGTTAAATCCTGCACTGTACTGCACCCGTACTGCACTACCACAACAATGCATATAGTTCATCGTCTACATGTTAACATATCGGAGATGATAATCTGCGTCTCTATAGACACCTAGTATTCAAAAGTATCATTTCGACGACCTAAGTTGGCGAGGCTCCTGCAAATAGTCAGCCGATCAGCAAACAACAAAAAAACGGGCCGTTCAGCGTTTCATTCGCGTGCGCCCGGTCCGTCACAGACTATTTAATCGACGCATAAATGCAGCTGATTCTAATGTCGTTCACTACTTAAAAATTTCTATATTTCTTTTAACATATATTACATTTTCGCCTATAAACTAAGATGCCAATTTCCTTAAATTTACTCTTTAAAGATATACGTTAAAACAATTTTTTGCTACCATCTCAATGATGTAGCTCGTTGGCCGATTCTAATTCGCATCTGCTTCGCAGCCGAGAGTGTATGTCTCCATTAAACCAACAATGTCAGAAATTATAAGTTATCACTACTTTTGCAGAAATCGATACTGATATTGCAATAGTTATCAATATTCCACCATATGTCGTGGACAACTGGCTGCAACACGAAAATTCCCCTGCTAGTGCGACGAAATACCACAGTATCACACAATATAGATGTGAAATAACAGTTTCCGCAGTTGCATTTCGTCGAGTGAATGAAAATTCACTGGACGAAATGAGAATTCTCTGGGGTTACGGATGTCCATCGGCGGCGCCGGCCACCTACACTCTAATGGCTCGCAAGCTCGTTAATCCTTCAAAAATGCCTTAAAAAAGTTTATTCACATTTGGTAGTGTCCTGTACATACCCCGCGGTCGCCTCCAGAAACATCCATTCAACTATTACCGCATCAAATGATTCTTTGGAATCGTTGAGCAGATCATGCACATTTTTATGTCTCAGAAAGTGAACCAACGCTTTGGAGAAGGTCGTTAGAAGGAAGGTCATATCCGTACGATCTACTTTATTATCCAATATCTTTTCGATAGTGAAGATATTACCTGTAAAAAGAAATTGTTATCATTTTCCTTGTAAACTATTTATAATATTCATACAACTGCAAAATGAAATTTTCCTACAATAGAGTTTTCATTTGCAGTAACAGGGTCGGAACAAAATACAAAGGTCGGTGTATCCTTTCCTTATCCTCGAGTGATCAATTTTCATAGTGTATGCATAATAAATATATTAATCTGATATCTTATCTGTTGTCTGTTGACAATATATTATCGACTTGACACCGACTTCAAAATTACATATCTACTTAATGCGGCATAAAATTACCAAGATTACATTATTATAATTTGAAATTTGATAATCTCGGCTGATAAGTACAAAAATTCATTATTTATTCATGAGTTAACCAATATGTAACTAATACTGTAAACGTAAAAATATGTATGTTTGGATGATGGTAACTCGATCACGTATAAGCTGCCTAACGTATTTTTTGAAATTTTTGCATAATATATATTTATACATCGAAATAACATATAACTATAATTTACAAATTTAGGCTTTTGCTCGAGGCTTCGTTCACTTGAACGTAGAAAAAAATAATGGCTGTGCTGGTTAGTTATTTGTAACAGCAATAATGACAGGAGGATTAAAGTACAACAGTCTGGAATCGAAATTGCGAGAACAGAATCAAAACAGTGAACGAAATCGTTTCTACCTATTTAACTAATTTGAATAATTACTTAAACAGCCGCCCAAAACAACTAACTAGTTATATTTGGTGTCATTCTAAACAGTAATTGACATGGAACGTCTTTAAAACCACACCGAAACATACGGGTATTAGGTCAGAAAAGTGGACGTAACGAAAAGGTCTATATCGTCTTACCCTAATAACTACAAAACTGTTAGTCTTAAAATCATGAGTCTAGTGTCATTATTTAGCTCATATAGTCAGCTCGGTGTTATGACCTTGAGTTAGCATCGGGGCCGGACGGAGTAGGCGGGGGAGGGACACTGCGTAGAATGACGGTATCCGGCATTCTCGCTAATTTCTATTTAGTACAACTCACGATTCACATGTTATAACACGCAATTATTTCGTGAGTTTTTTTACAGTAATTTATTTATTTAATTACTCATATATATTATAGACAATTAACAACGGAACTGCAAATTAGTGTGTTGGTGCAATAAATCTTCTATAAAAGCTCATAATTTTACAAACCATCGCTACATCACTTTTGTATCATCTATCTTTCAAGGAAATTCCATGTAATTTCCACTGCATTAAGTTCACTTTCATGTTTCTTTTGCTATCGAGCTTTCATTGTGGTACACAAACGCAAGGTCTACGACGCTTATCCAATACATAACAGGAAACAAGTCCTTATTAACTTTGTTTCTCACATATATTCTCTTTTCAAAATTTTTGGCATGTTTAACCATTGATCTATAAGTAAGAAAAAATGGACAGTCCCGTCCTCAAAAAAGTGCTAAAACAAACAGTTTGATTTGCAAAGAATGCTAAAACACTCATTGCATTCAGTGTAATTTCGTCGCACCTTTATCTACAACGTCAAAATATTCTGTTAAAAAAATGCAAAAATAACATGTAAAAAGCTATGAAAAAGGATAGTATTTCTGATAAGCAAAATTTACTTTATTTATAAGAGGTGCTCAATCACATATTATATTCGATGAGCATTTTGTATTTCTTCATTTAAAGTAGCATCAAAAGCTTAGATATAAACCGACTTAAAAGAAATTGACCTTAGCTACACCGGTCTCGTATTTCTTGCGTTGTCACATTATTCGGTCGCTTAACAATAGAAACAATGTTCTTATATTAATAGAGTTGCCTTTTTTAATTTTTTTGTTTACAATTTTAGAATGTTTTATATCACTATACTCTATACACCTTAAAATTTATAATATTAAGTTCTTTTATTTATATTTTCAACGACATTATGAAATAAAAGGTACATATTAACTTTAATCTTAGGTGATTACTACATTATGCTTCATTATGAAAAAACATAAACTACAACCCTTTTAATACATTCAACCAAAAGACAATAATGAAGATTTAAAATAATATTAAACCACTCCACTGATGTCTTGTCTTAGAACAGCACGTGCAAATTGTAAAAAAATAGAACTTATTGTGTTCCAATAACGAAATTATCGTTACTTGTTCTCTTTGCATTTAACAATGAACCTTAGTTTATGAAATTTGTGTTGAAATGTCAGATGATAATTAATGTTCCTTCCCTTCTTTTTCTTTGCCATTGTAAAATAATATCGTAAAATGTGAAACAGAGACAAAATGTACACTTTGAGCCATTGTTCGCCTTCGAAATAGAACGGGACTGTGCACCTTCACCTTTTTGTACATCAATGTGTTTACCCTTATTTTTAAATAAAAGGACAAGAATAGACAACTCTTATTTATTAAAAAAAACCGGACAAGAGCTAATAATATTTACACCCTGAGGGTCTCATATAAACTTACTAAAATATCCATGATAATGTTCTGTCAATTTTTCATACCAATTCTGGTGAAATTATTGGTTTCGTAGTTCCGAAATTCATGCTAATTTCAAAACAATTTCTAATAACTTTCAGATATAAATTTTACGGGGTGGTGAAAGAATATTTATTTATGGCCATTTAACTATGCTGAACAAAATAATATTAAATAAAGCTAAGTTTAGTGGTTACAGCTTGGAAAATGACCGCTTTCATTTTTATATTTAAAAAAGTGGCCCAGGGCATGTCGGGACACGCACACTGTAGGGTTTCATAGTTACTCGTCACAATATGCGAACTACGACGTGGGCTTTTTTGTTTAACACTATGAACTTATTTATGGAGTTGACAGTTTAACGGCTAATAACGTCTAAAAACGGACTCATGTAGGAGGGGAATTAAGGATTGATAATATTAGGTCGGGGAAAGACTTTTTATAAGTAAAAGTTGAAGTAAAAATCTCTTTGGTTATGCTGTTAGCTGTCTAGTTAGTTTTAATACCATTAAATAGACGACATTTTAAAAATATAAAAAGTAAAAACCTGCCATTTTTCTATTGTTTTTCTGTCCATCACGATGAGTGAATCTAAATTAAAAATTCGATATATTTTGAAGTTTTATTACAAAAAAGGATTGAAATAGAAAAGCAAAGAAGTGTTCCTACATACACAAAATAACCAAACGAAATTGGCTTCGTAGTAAACATGACATACAATATTGCCTTTGCCGGAGTACAGTACCATGTGTCCTTATTCTTCCTCTTTCTGTCTTCAACGAGTGTCTTCATTCTTTCTCTTTCTTTCTCGTCTTCATTCTTTCTCTTTCTTTCTCTTTGGTTAAGAAATAACATTATCATTCGAAATTATATCTAATAAAGATAATAATAAGGTACTTTGTAAGAGATTTATTTGTCATGAAAATATAATGTATATCCTCATTTACATTTGTGTGAGTTATGTGCCACGAATAAACAAAATTTGTTGGACCTTATAAATCTATGCTTTTCTATTTCAATAAGGAAAGAAGGAAAAATGCTACAGAAAACGCGAAAAAAAAATGTGACTTTTATAAACCTAATGTGGTGTCAGTAAGAGTAGCACAAAACTAATTCAAGCCCCTCTGGTCGACCCTTTACGGAAAAAGTCGATGCCATTTTTAAAAAAGAAGATCGGTAGAGGAAGATTAATATATTAGTTCTTAAGATGTAGCGGAAGAGCTGAGTATTGACCAGAAAAGAGTTTTGACCCATTTTAAATAAGCTGAATATACAAAAAAGCTCATTACTTATTAACTCGCGACAAGTAAATGCTACGTGTATCGTGGGATTGGAAGTGCATTATTTATTATGAGCTTTTATCGCTAGACAAAACATCAATTTGTATCTCTGCTTACTGCAGCCGATTAGGCTCAAGCAAGAAGTATTCAAAAAACAACCGGAATTATACAACGGAAAGGATGTGTTTCTTCACTATGATAACGCCAGACCACATAGATATTTAGCTACTCAGCAAATATTGAAAGAGTTTGATTGAAAAGTATTAATGCATCCATCATATAGCTCGACCTTGCACCTTCAAATTTTCACTAGTTTTTATCTCTTCAACATTTTTAGCTAGTGTTACGTTAGGTTACAGACATTGTTCTCAAAAATTTACAATATTGATATCTGCCTTTAATACATTATTTGATTCAATTAACAGATGAAGGTAGTACAATTTTCTAATGCTGGATCTTAAACTAGTTTTATTACATGACTAGTGTAATGCATTATTATTTAAATATATTTACCCAATAACATAACTGATCTTTTTCCCTCAGAGAGCGCGCGCGCGCTTCCGCGTTTGTGTGTGTGTGTGTGTGTGTGTGGGTGTGGGTGTGTGGGTGTGTCTGCATGTGCGTGTGCGTGTGCGTGTGCGTGTGCGTGTGCGTTTGCGTGTGCGTGTGCGTGTGCGTGTGCGTGAGCGTGTGCGTGTGCATTCTTGCACTAGCTGGCCTTTACGGGCATTGAATCGAACTATGCTTTTTCTATCCTACTATTTCCCTTATTTCATATTGCATTAATGATTTCCGACCTTCATTTTTTTATTGTCTAAATGTACTCTTAACGCTTTTTTGTTTCATCTACTAATTTTTATTTCTTTAAGTACCACGATTATTTATGGGTTACACGTTCAAAGTGTTCGATGTCACCCTTATTTTCGTAAGAGCACTCCACATTCTGTCTTTCATTATG
The DNA here is from genome assembly GCA_005406025.1 of Eumeta japonica. Taxonomy (NCBI): domain Eukaryota; kingdom Metazoa; phylum Arthropoda; class Insecta; order Lepidoptera; family Psychidae; genus Eumeta; species Eumeta japonica. Next base: position 312,035 of record BGZK01000413.1, read on the forward strand.
TTTCTATAACTTATCAACTATTATTGGTTTTAACTCTATAATAAGCATTCTCATACGGTATTACTTACGCTATCGTAAAGTTTTTACTCGGCTCACCACAAAGAAGTGACCCCTGTAAACTTTAACGCTTCGGTACACTTTCACGTCCATAATTTTACTTCTCAATCGATCGACAATTATAAAATTTATAACACTGTTGTTTTCTCTTCTTTGCCTAAGTAAAAATTATATTCTTCTACAGCGAAAGATAGTATGTGACAAACACTATAAAAACTATTGCCGTTGTAGGAAAAGGCCAATACTATTCTCTATTCTTATTCTTTCTTTCGTCTTCGAACTTAGCTAAAAATTTTTCATACTCATCTCGCTGTACACCCACTTATTTATTAGAATCCCTCTATTCGACTATTTTCATAATTCGTAGAATTTTGCTAAACTGTCTCTTACATCCGTTCAAACAACTATGCGTGGCGGATAGTGGACTTTTCATTCACAAGTGAAAAAATTCTTCCAAAATATGGAAGGGCATGCGTTAGGATGGATTCTTCGGCAATTTCAGTAAACTTTTGGGATGAAATATCCTTTAATTTCGGCAACGATTAAATAATTCGAAAGGGAAAATCGAAGAATAATTCAAGTTAAGACATAAAAGAAACGATACAGAAAAAAGGGCAGTGTCCTCCCAGGAAGGAGCGTTACGTTTATCTGTGTGCAAAAACTGGACACACTTTAATTAGAGACACCGTCTGCGGATTGTCTATTTCATCGTCTATAAGTTAATTATAGCAAGCAACATTATTCAAAGTATGCTTACATAATTATTTTAAACGCGCATATTATTTACCTGGTACCAAATCATCTGGAGTATCAACAATTATTTGTCGAAATTTGGGCGGAAGCTCCTCGCGCGGGAACGGCGAGATGTAGGTCACCTGTAACGTTATATGTCAGTGTATAGAACTATACCCGGAAAAGCTGTTGGTATCATTGTTATTGATATCATTAAATTGTATGAAAATACATGTATTTACAGTTTTTATAACAAATCCGTTTGATTGGTACTACAGCTATGATATAGCCTAAATTTTATCTTGATACTAGCATTTTCCTAGTTTAGTTGTAAGCGGTAAGCGAGAATGGGTGCAGGATCCAGATTCGAAATCGGGATCGTGATCTTTACATCGAAATCAAAACATATCGGCATCAAGAGTAGAATCGAAATCGAGACTGAGACAAATCGGCATCGAGAGCAGGATCGAAATCGAGACTGAGACAAATCGGCATCGAGAGTAGAATCGAAATCGAGGCTGAGACAAATCGGCATCGAGAGTAGGATCGAAATCGAGACTGAGACAAATCGGCATCGAGAGTAGGATCGAAATCGAGACTGAGACATATCGGCATCAAGAGTAGAATCGAAATCGAGACTGAGACAAATCGGCATCGAGAGCAGGATCGAAATCGAGACTGAGACAAATCGGGATCGAGAGTAGAATCGAAATCGAGACTGAGACAAATCGGCATCGAGAATAGGATCGAAATCGAGACTGAGACAAATCGGCATCGAGAGTAGAATCGAAATCGAGGCTGAGACAAATCGGCATCGAGAGTAGGATCGAAATCGACACTGAGACAAATCGGCATCGAGAGTAGGATCGAAATCGAGACTGAGACATATCGGCATCAAGAGTAGAATCGAAATCGAGACTGAGACAAATCGGCATCGAGAGTAGAATCGAAATCGAGACTGAGACTAATCGGCATCGAGAGCAGGATCGAAATCGAGGCTGAGACAAATCGGCATCGAGAGTAGGATCGAAATCGAGAGTGAGACAAATCGGTATCGAGATTAGGATCAAAATCAGAATCGAGCACGGGATAGTGAGAACTAGTAACTAGCGGAAACTAGTTAATAACAAATTTAGTGTAACATTTGGTATTAAAAATGCCCACAGTACAATCTTTGTGTTATTTTGTCGCCCACTTGACTCGTTATATTCTAAGAGATCTATAAAAATCGATGTGAGGTCATCGACACCAACCTCGTGTCCGGCTCGCAGCAGATTATCGACGTAGCCGCTACAAAGAATATTCTGGCTGGGGACCTTGACCGGCAACACGACCAAAATCTTGTAAGCCTCGTTTGTGTGCACTAATGTGCTAATCGCAAACAATACAATGAAATACAACATTATTATTTCGTTCAACTCAAATATACTACTGTGACACAAAACAGTGTTATAATGTTCAACTCTATTTTTATTCACGACACATCTTATCGGCACTAAAGTCGACAACTGATTATTCTATTGCGTTGCTTTTGCCTTATATAGTACGGAAAGGTGCGCGTCATGATGACCAGCATAATTCGCTTGTCAAACGCATCGCATACCGACCTTGTGGCTTGAAGTTGATTGTACGCTCGATTTATTACAAACTAGCTGTGCCTGTGGCTTTGTTCGCGTGGACTACAAAGTTGCTGTTTACATTTTCTCTTTGTAATTAAAGTAATTTCACTTGAATATGTTAATTAATAGATAAATAATAATGAACAAATGTTTTTAACTTAAGCATACGTTTAGATATTTTAGGTATACCGTGTATTTTTTGTTGCCTCCTAACTATATAAAATATATTTTATTTTTATCAAGGCATCTTTGTATATAATATTCCTCGTAATTTTAATGGACGCATTAAAATAACGAGCCACCGCACGTCTTTTATGTCTTACATTTTACGTTAACAATTTTGACATAATTCTGTCTTACTTTCACAAACTGAAAATAAAATGGCTATTATTTTTATACAAATGAAACAGTTTGTGTTGCGGAAATCGACAAATTAATAAGAGGAACAACTAAAGAAACTGTCACAATGTACATATTTCGTTGATTATAGTGAGAACATCTTAGCAATAGTAATTATCGGATTCCCGTTGTAAAAAGGTATATTAGGTAGGCGAAAAAGATTTTTCGTATTTAATATGTGAAAAGTTGCAATAAAATCTCTTTGGTTGTGATGTTTGTATCTGGCAAGTTTTGATACATTAAATGAATAACAATTTAAAAAAGGGAAAAAAAGGGAAAAAAAGGTGAAAACGGCGTCCTGTTATTTTTCTATTGTTTTTTTATCCACCAAAATAAGTGAATCTAACGTAAGAATTCGATACATTTTGGAAGTTTTATTACAAAAATAGGAAAAATGCGACACAAGCCGCAAGCCACAAAAAAAATTGTGACATTGATAGACCTAATGCAGTGTCGGCAAGACCACCGCAAAGCCCGTTCGAGCGTTCTCAGTTCGAAAATTTTAATGTCAAAGTTGAACTATTACGGATAAAGTCGATGCAATTTTGGAAAAAGTAGAGCAAGATCCACATGTTAATTCTAATGACATACCCGAAAAGCTGGGGTTTGGCCACAAAACAGTATTGACCCATTGAAAAAAGTTGAATATACAAAGATGCTCGATACTTGAGGTCCCACACGAGCTCACTGAAAGAAATCTAATGAGATGAGCTGAACTCAACAAAAGTGATTCGTACCAAAAGCACTTTGAAGCAAATGGTTCCCTGTTTATTGATATAAATGCACATGTGGTCACATTGCCACTAGAGCATCGTTAAACGGTTAATTAGTACTGGTAAGCGACCATATCTTTGCCAGAAATCTTTGAAGAAATAAGAAAGAACAACCGACAATGCAGAATCATTCTTCATCATGACAATACTAGCTGTCTCGTCGGCCGAAACAACTCCGTTTTTAGAAAGTCAAAAGAACGAATTGACGGGTCATCCGCCGAACAGTACTCATTTGACACCAAACGATTTCTATTTATTCCCAAGCGTGAAGAATAAATCACGCGGTCAATGTTTTTCGAGCCGTGAAGAGGCCGTTGATGCATTTAAAATGAAGGATTTGGAGATACCTTAATGAGAATGGAAAAGCGCATACAAAAGTGCATCGATCATCATGGCAAATATTTTTAAAAGCAACAAAACTATATAAAATTATAGAAATCCTTTTTGGTATTCCTGACACATAAACAGCAGCTATCGTACACTAAGGTATTTCATATATTTCTGTTCATTTATTTCACATTCTTTATGCTTAAGAGTATATGAAATATATGTAGGTAATAAATTCTTACTCTAATGTAATAAAGAGTGTGATACTCTTAAAACAATGAGTAACCCAGTCCTTCTACTTTCATTTACGAAGATATCAGACAATTTCTTCTTCAAAAACGCTCCATTTATTGTTCTTTATTATAAAATTGCATCGCGACCTCGTTTCATCCTTACACACTACAAAATACAACATCGCTCTGTGCGTTTATTTGTTTGGGCGCTTATAATTTACCAAATACTAGTTAGCTTGAAATCATTGCTCTTTTAGTATAAGAATACGTCATCTAGGCAGATTCTATTGTACACCAATATTTGGCCGCACCTTCATTCTCGTGAATATTGAACGAATTCCTTGTTTTTTTATACCGACTAATTACTGAATGTTCAAAAAAGAATTAATGCCAATATCCGTCCGCGATTAAAATCGCAAGTAGAATAAGAATAAGGAATATTAAAGGAAGTGAAATTGCTTCGCAATAACATAATTAATGCTAGTGTTTGTTAATGATGTACGTGGATGGGTATCTTTAGGATAATTAAATCAAAATTGAATGAATCCGGATGACTGTAGCTTAAAACTATGCAATAGTTGGGTTTTGTAGAAAATATTACTCTGAAATGTCAAAGAAATTGTTGTAGTCAAGTTGTCTGTCGTAGTACTGTGAAGTACGAAGGAATGCTCTGCCAAGGATAACGCATTAATATAACACAATAATGTTTTTGCCCCAAATTGAAATCACATGACGAGGCTTATTTAATACCCTGGTAGTTAAGTAAATATCTAATTCATTTTAGTAATCCATTGTTAATTTTATTGTTATAACCTTTCAAAATGAAATTAAAATATCGCCGTTTTTGTTTCATTCAAAAATACGATTAAATAAGAAATACACAATTAAATTTTATTCAAAACATACTTATCTTTATTAACATAACAATCCAATCAATCGTATCGCTAGGATTTAAATTTTTAGCAAAGATAGATCTAGCGATATGAATATCATGGTGACCAATAAAAATTGTGTAAGTACAAAAATAATACTCTTGTCATCGTTAGTCGCATTAGATTGCTGGGACGTTTCGGTTCGTTTGTACGAAATACAGTACAACAAGTAGCAATGTTCTTATTAGTAGCTTTTGCACACGATTACGTTCGCTTATATTAATTCTTCGCGCAACTATATTCGCGCTTACTAGCCTCATACGGCTTTTTTCGCTATTATTGACTTTTTAATACGCGTTTAGTATTTTTGTAGTATAATTGTAGTAAGACATAACAATGTAACCTAACTGTTTCAACAGACTTGTCGTGATCGGTCACATTCGATGATCAGCTTAAGCAGACTACATTCTTCAATCAGCAGCCAATCCGAAAAACTTAATTTTCCAACCAATGTGTGAAAAATACTAGCATATACTAAAAAGTAAAAAATAGAAGCGCCGGATATTAATACAAACTACAATTGAGAGTAAAAAAAAGTATTAAGTAGTTCATATTATATTGTGTGAAAAAGACTGTTTATAAATTTTAATTAAAAATATTTTTAAAACTTAAGACATAGTTACTGGTGGCGAAAGCTGGATTTGGGTACTAGTACGATCCCAAAACCAAAAGACAGTCTTCTCGATGGGCGTTTCCTTTCGAGGAGTTGCCTACTAAAGTAAAACGAGGTCGGAGCATCGGAAAAGAGGTGATGACCTCTTTCTTCGGAAGAACAGGTAATTATGCAAAAATTGTTTTAGAAAAAACAGTCACTGCAGATTGATACACTAAAAATTGTTTGCCTCTTGTTTTGAAAAAAGTACGAGGAAAAATGGCCTGGCAGTAGGATTCTCCTTCATATGACAACCCCTCACCACGTACCACCACAGACAAGCAACTAACGTTCGTAGTTCCATCGAATGCAGCGATGTATTGATCTCAACGGACAACATTTTGAAAAACAATGATAATAAAAATAACTTTTAGATTTTCTAAGGACTTTCAGATTGATTCTATTTCATTCAGATTGACCTATAATATATGATAAAAAATTTGAATGATAAATACAGAACAATATCAATATTTATTTTTAAAACAATAATTCATAACAAATTTAATATTGGTGGAAAATCGAGAAAATTTATATAAATTTTTTTTTGTAATTTCGTATTTTAATATTTCTGCTCAATTTATTTATTTAATTAATGCTATTTACATATTGATTACTTTTGGCTTGTAGCTTATTGGAGGATATTTTTAACCAATTTAAAAAGGAGAAGGTATTCAATTCGTCATAATATCTATATGTATAAGCGAAATACCACTAACTGACTCATCACGAGATCTCCGAAACTAAAAATGTAGTTTTTAAAGATGCTAACTTTTCTTCGCGAGTTTGCTTGCGTCATCATAGTATGGAGTCCTTACTTACGCCGATCGCTCATTGGTATCAACAGTGTTCAAGAGAGATTAAAGTTCGATATCGGTTCAGTATCCAGAGCATGCAGGACCGGGATAAGGATCAGAAGGATGAGTGAGATCGTTTCATAACAAAAATATTTGCAACGTTGCGTGTGTTTTCGGATTAGGAATATGCATTTTTCTGGTCTCGAATCGAGATCGGGAACGAGATCGAAATAATGGTTGATAATATCATCGATCGATATAAAAGATGAAAGAATCCGTTATATCTATACACATATAATGAAAATAGGTTGTCTTTGTTCGCCAATCACGTAAAAACTACTAAACGTATAGACATGGGACTGGGACCATTCGATGCGGGATGATTTGTAAGATGATTTGATAAAAATTACCCAGCGAAGCTGGCGGGACAGCTATTTATATATATATATATATATATAGATACAACGGCGCGCATTTGTTTTAATTGTTTTTCTGCATAAGAAGCTTAATTTAAGACGATTGAGGATAATCAATTTGTGATTACTTTAATTCGATTAACGAATCCATTATTATCTAATACTATTCTTTTGTGTCTCCAATTGACAATTAAACTTTAGAGCGGACAACACTGAATGGGGTTGTAGACGTTGCTGGCGCCGGTGGGGTGACATCGCCTGTGTTTTGGCAGCCGACCGAGTCGCAGTGTACGTGTGCTAACCCATAGTTAGTTAAATCCGTTTTGTGTATTGTAAGCGTGTAGTGTTACAGTTCTTAGTTTCATGAATTAATCAAAAAAAGTGATCTAACCACCTTGTGTTAATACTATTTCTTAACCGCTACCACATGTATATCTAAAATGAACAATTCCTGTGAAACCATAGAGGACGAACCTCAGGCAACGTCGCCTCAATTTATCGGCAACCCGACTTATACACAGAATGGATTTAATCATGCGCCTTTTCGCAAATAATTATAATCTTCTCCCTTCATAAAACAATTTTTCCAAAGAAACCATAGTCTTTGAAATGGACGTTTCTGAGAAAAATGTCTTAGAATAATTTCCAATGGATGCGACGACGACGACGAAATGGAGGATGATAGCGACGCTTAAGAAATATGAAATTAAAATAAATTAAGTAAATAAATATATTTGTTTACATTTTCTTGAAATTATGTACATTTAGAAATCTACCTCTTAGTAAATTAACCTTTAGGAACATCTATTTCACAACGATAATATTTTCCCACGTTTTGCTTTTATTCTGCAATATTTGGTAACTTTAAATGACTTATTTGGACGCATAGAAATGTTCGATATACTAAATCCAGTATGCCAATTATGTCATTATAAGTTTGTATTTAACGGTATATATAAGTTCATAATTGGTAAATAATACGATATGTATAATTTTCACAAAATATTTTATGCACATGATTATGTTATAGACACTCAAATCGCTTGCCAAACGTTGTCATCATTGTCTAAATTCAACTCATTTCGGCATACATATTTAACTGTTACTCAAAAATAACTGATTGCATTGCTGGTTTCAACTAGACACTTGTCAAAAATTGTTTGGAATGTAAAAAACGAATAGCCTTAATTTTTCACGGAACTCTTAAAAAGGAATTGAAAATCCTTTTAATGGTATTCGTTATCTCCGTACTAATTTTATTAAAATTGATTACACTATAAGAGTCCTCAGTGATTCTCACGGTACTCTAAAAATGTGTTAGATATCCTTTTATTAGCTTTCATTAATCTCCACAACAATTTTTATTAAAATCACCTTATTTAAAGGGTTCTTACCAATTCTCATGAAACCCTAAAAATGTAGCAGGTATCCTTTTAGTGGTTTACAATTGTCTTCATTCTAATTTTTGTTTAAATCAGTTAAATTACATTGATTATCATTTACCGTTATAGTAAATTTTATTAAAATCGGCTTAATTAAAGAGTTAATAGAAATTCTCACTGAACCCTAAAAATGTATCGAATATGCCTGTACCTGTTTTCAGTTGTCTCCATTCTTAATTTTATTGAATTAAATTATAAGGCTCTTCAGTAATCTGACGAAGCCCTAAAAATGTATCGGATATCCTTTTATTGGCTTTTAGTTGTCTCTATTCTCTACTTCCATATTATTAGTAGATTTAATAAAACTCAACTATTAGATGATCATGACTTGATTTTCGACTTAACTTCGACGAGCTGAGTCAGAAAATATATATGTTCAAAATTTATATACTTATATATATATATATATATATACTATATATATATATATATATATATATATATATATAAGTATAATATATAAGTATATATATATATATATATATAAGTATATAAACTTTGAATATATATATTTTCTGACCCAGCTCGAGTTGAGCAGCCAGAAAACAGCAAAATTTTTCAAAAGTTGCATCATGAGATATCCGATACATTTAGGGCTTCGTCAGATTACTGAAGATCTGATATATATATATATATATATATATATACGATATAACGCGGTGCTTGTCTGCACGATGGCGTTTACAATTCTTTAAAGATCCTAGTAAAACTCAACATACACGTTCTGTGGATGATTATAAAGATTGAATTCAAATTTGAGCCAAATGGGTTAACTAGTTTAGAAATTACATTTTAAAATTTTGAAAAACCAAAAATGACATATTTCTACTGCTTATCCTTCAAATAACTTTTGAATGCGTCAAGATAAAATGCATTTTAAAGCTGAGAAAATTAGCTTAAATTAACTCATTTACATGTATTTTTAGACCACAAAATGTCTATACTGGGATCATTTCAATGAAATTTTACTTTTGCTGTCGTTAAAAAAAAAACAACACAAATTGAAGAACAACTTTTTAGATTCATGAAATTATGTCAATGCAATACAAAATTAATTATAATAAATTCTCTAAAATAAATATGTAAATTTTCCTTGTAATAATTACAAAAATCACTGATCAAATTGTAATTATATCTATGATTAATAAAAAAACGTATTGAAAATAAAATGAAATCTTCTTCCATTTCGGCTATCAAATGGCCTTTTTCATTTTTTAAATTGGCTTAACTATAAGGGCTTTTAGAGATACAAGACCCTAAAGAAGAATCAAACCCTTGACATTTTTATTGTGCATAACTTTCCTCCGCGACTTCACCTGTGTCAACATAGACTGGATTCCTACATCTTTTATATCCACTGATGATGCTGTATCCATCATGATCCTGATCCCGGTCCGCGTCTATCATTTCAACTGGATCTAGATCCCAAATTCGGTTCCGCTCCTCCACAATCAAACCCTTGATTCAATTTCAATAAAAAAATCCCTTTTTCAAATTTTTCTGTAATATCACGTAGGAACTCTGAATGTGTATTAGGTATTGTTATAATTTAGATAGAAAGCCACGAAAATTTTCGTAGGTGTTTGATGATTAAGAATCATCAAACAATATTCTTTTTACGTATTATTTGACCATATTCATAAATTAGTATAAAATTGTCGGGAGACCATGCTATGCAGTAAGTACTCTGATGAAATATTTTTTCAATGAATTTGTCGTAACTTTAGAGTGTGGCCTATTCGTAAGACCACTTCTTTCTGAAAAATCTGCCAATTGTAATAATCACGGACGTGTTGAAATGCACAAAACCAAACCAAAAAGTCTGAAAAATAAATAAAATTTTGCCATATTATTCTAATTATACCATAATTTTAAAATAAATTGTGCCTTTATATGTAAAACTAAGAAATAGCTTTCAGTGAAACTGGGTTTGTTTGACCGCAAATCAACATTTAGGACAAAATTTAAATTTTTTTTTGTAGTACGGCCGAGCAGCACCATCACACGGCACATGAGCTTTTTGTTATTCGTTTTTATTCCTTGTTGTTTATCGTTTTGAATCACCATAAGTCGAGAGGACATTTACGCTATGATTTTTCACGATAGTCGCTGTGGCTCAAGTCAACTAAAAATTGGTGAGAATTTTCAATTGGCATTGGTGATGAAGCTACATCTCGTAGCTCTATATTTCTAGTCCAATGAATGTAGACATGAACATGACCATCTCTTCGACCATAGACATGTAATTCCACTGGCGACTGCAGTTATCAAATCTAGTATTGAAACCGTCAACAACTAATTTAAGCTGATCAAAAATCACATGTGAATAAATTCGTACTGTACTAGATAATATGAGCCTGGTAAAAAAAAATCATTTATATGTAAAAGTTCGGAATCTTTGCACTCAATGGATACCTTATGAATCCAGGACACCATTGAAGACGCTCCTGAGAAAAACTGGGCTAACTGCTTTTAATAATGATTACAAAGAATTCTAAATTGTATAAATAACGAGAGAATATACTTCAAAAACAATAAATATAACATAAACATTATATATGGTCTTATTAATGAAAATCCAGAAATTTCAGTAGAACCTAGTGTCTGACCGAAACTGGTTTTTACGACCAAAACCGAATTTCGGCAACGGTCCCAGTTTCGACCGAAACCGAAACCGAAACCAAAACTTCCTTACAAGGATCATATTTTGAGAGAAAAATAAAGTAAACGTTATTACAATCAGTCAGTTTTTTTTATCTTTAAATCACATAACTATGCAGTCTTCGACATTTTCACATAATGATAATTAACATAACAACCCCACATTTAAGAAAAAAACAATAATTACGCCTTAAAAATACTTAAAATAGGTGAGGTGTTTATTTGATTATGTAGATTAAATAAAGTCTCGATGGTCATTCTGTTGTTCTAATATATTTTCGAGACATCTAAAAATGGGCAATAAATTAGTTTACTTTTTAACAAATAATCAAGTCAAAGGCGATTACGGACGTCCGCATTTACCCCGGAGTGTTTGCCCGCAATCAACCCAATGAGTTTTAAAATAAAAAACGACAATAATTTGTAGGCTAACAATTTCTTCTCATCAAAATGTCTTGCGTAATTTATTCTTCATTAATGTGACTACCCATACAAAATAATAATTTAGTTTTAGACATAACACTGAAAATAATGAACATTACAATTTAGTTAGATGAAAATGTACAAAAATGTTTGCTTTTATGTACCTTAAAATTCGTGCGCAGCCTTCCGTCGTGAACATGTGCTGGACGCTAACATTAAAAATGTGGAATGTAACGCGTGATCGCGACGGTCGGGCTCGGGGAAAAGGGATTGAGTAGATGTTTGTCAGTCCGTATTGACCCCGCGTCCGCAATCACCCCAGCGTCCCCTAAATTGGGTCCTAAATTAAGTAGTAGACTACTGCTAATGAAATACAAAAAAAATATTCCAATCGGTTCATTATTTTTTGAGTGATTAGTGAACAAACAAACAGACAAATAGACAGAAACTTTAAAAGCAGCTATTTTGGGATCTATATATTATATATTTAGTACAGATCGATTACTTTTTTCAAAAAATACTTAATGTAGATTTGTTCATCATAAGGAAGCGAAATCTTTGGCTTACAACTTTATTATATATATATATTATATTTTATTATATATTTGTCCTTTTTTATTCCATTCGTAGATTGTTTGATCATAATATTAGAATTCTTTAGTGTCCGACCGAAACTGGTTTTTACGACCGAAACCGGAACCGAAACTTCTTTAGAAGGACCATGTTTTGAGGGAATAGTAAAGAAAACGTTATTATAATCAGTCAGCTTTATTTTTTTTCCTTTAAATCACATAGCTATGGAGTCTTCGAGATAGCTATGTGATTTAAAGATAGGGTGTTTATATGAGTAGGTAGATTCTACTTTTGAATATTATTTATGGTTTTTTAAAAATATTACATATAAAATTACTTATTGAAGTCGTTACCTAATATCACAATAGGTATAGGTACTTAATATTTAACTTAAATAAACACTTAAATAATTTAAGTTATAAACAAAACAAAATAAATCACTATCATCTTTTTTAAGAAGAAACTAACCTCGTCTAAACTTAATTCGTCATTTTGTATGACACTTCAACAAAAAACAAAAGCTAAACGACAAAATTACACACTAATCGTAATCATAGAATTGCAAAAGGCTAGATAGATACTAATAATGGCAAGTAGGTATCTGTAATTGTTATTTCTCATTAGTATTCATAGCTAAACAATCTTATATTACAAGTAAGACACAGTAGTTTATCAACATTTTGCCTCGCAGATTGCTCCTTCTGTCTGAATAAATTTTCCAGCAGCACTAAATAATTGTTCACTGGAAACACTCGCCGGTGGAGCTGATAAGAATTTCAGTGCTACCTTTCTGAAAGTAAGAAATGGACTAGAATTCCAGTAAGAATAAATATCTGCACCTTTTTGTAGCCTAGGCTTTGACAAGTATGCTTGAATAGTTAGCTTAATTTGTGATAAACAATCAATCTTTTCCACACGAAAGATTTCCATTAAGTGTCAAGTAGATTTATCACGGGCGTCTCAAAGCCCTTCTCCTTTTTCTGAAGACGCTGTTCTAGATAAACAAGATGGCTGTGGTTCTCAAGATGACAGTTTTCACTTATTGTATCGCTAACGTCGACCGTCCACATCTTCAAATGGTTTTCTATTTCCAAAGCGGCAATGTCAACTTCATCAGAATTCAGAGATGTACTTTTAAATCTTGGATCCAGTAATGTTGAAGGTATTAGAGCAGGATGTCCTTTGACGTATGCAAATCGCCGATTCATTGATTCATGCAACCGTGTTTTCATATTTCTCATTATTTCGCTTTCGTTTTCGTCTCTAGTTTGCAGGCTTTCTATTTAACGGTGACATCAAAGGAATTGCACATGCGTTATCATATGACAGATCAAGTGCAGCTTCTTAAAAAAACTTTCGTACCTCAGTAAGATTCTTAATAATTTCCCAGTCCGAAGGCGAAAGAATGTCAATACGGCCATTTTCTAAGCTGTTCAAATTTATGGCAGTTTTTTGTTCAAATAATCTTGCTAATATATTGTAAGTACTGTTCCATCTAACTTCAATATCCTGAATTAAAGAGTGTACTGGTAATCAGCATTGATTTTGACATTCAGTCAACTTTTTAGAAACCTGTTCGCTTCTTTTGAAGTGCCCCACTATATTTTTTCAAGTTTTAATGATTTTTTCATGTTCTTCTTCCGAAAGCAATGCATCTTTTACTACCAACTGTAATGTATATACATGTAGCCTAAATATTAAAATGAACCCCGCATAGCGCTGACCATATTTTTGCATTGTCATGCAAAATAGAAATAGTTTATTACCGATATTCCATTTGTCTATCATTTTTTGTATTTTTTTTTTTGAATGTACGATCCGGTGTGGTCATTTTCGAGTACTTGAGCACGCAGTTTAACTTTAAGGCGTTTTGGTCTAACAATAAAATGGCCAGTGAGAATTAAGAGTAAGCATGTTTTAGGAGGATTAGTCCATATATTACAGGTTCCACTGATCCACTCACATTTACCAATGATATCCTGTACTTTTTTTTGTAACTTTTTCGTAAGTTTGTGGTATTCAAGTGGTTTTAAAATATTTTTCTAATTTGAAATTGTACTTTTGGGGATCGTGAGGATCTGTAAAATTAAGTCTTTTGAATGCCTCGAATTCCTCACTATCTACTAAATAGTACGAAGCATATCGACAAGTATTAAATTGATAATACCTTTATCAATTCTGCGTGATGTTTCATGATGATCTGGCCATTTTGATGATTTTGAAGCCTGCGTCTGCATGATATTAGGAATTGTAGTCTGCACCAGTTTGTTACCACTGCCGCTGTCAAAGGTGGTTACTGAGTTTTGTGAATCATATCGCTTTAATTTAGCTTCAGATTTGTGCTCGTCGATTTCCAACTGATGTTTTAGATATTGCTTATGTTCTGTTTCATTGAATTTAGACAAGTGTAGCTTCAAATCGGAAATATTTTGCCTTCTAGGCTCGGAACTTTCCAGTAAATATATTTTTTTGCACTGTTTGCACTTAGCTTTAGATGAATCAGATGAACTTTTATCGAAAAATTGCCAAGTTCTGTTTTTTAACGACATCGTCTTTTCTTTCATTATCGATGATTGAATACTACAACAAATAAAAGATTGTCTATTAGATGTAATCAGTACTTAATGCATTTTAAATTTAAGTATTTATATTCGTTGATTATTATGAATTTTATTTCACTCGATTTTAGTTTGGTGGTAAGTAATAAATAAGGTTTTAAATCGAAAAACAGAAATCTATACCACTATATAAATCTATTGGTTCTGTCTGTACATTTTTTTTTCACCTAATTTTGTGATAAATAATCGTTTTATGATGCAATGATTCATATTATACAATTTTTTTCATTTTTGTCTTTCTGTCTGTCAAGATTATAATTCAAGAACGGCTAAACCAATCTTGATGAAAATTGGTACACACTAAGAACGTGTGATAGCGTAAATGTTAGGTCATTTATAAGATCGGTTAACCCTACGGTATCTTATTAAAATGAATTAATGATTATATCATTCATGTACAACAGCTTTCACGGTCGAGTTATCCACATTTCCGGCTATGTAGACTATTTATTCACTCCCTACTATGGATTTAATACTTTAAATAATGATGACTATAGACATTTTATTATCGTCCGCGATGAAGATAAAGTATTGGGCACGTTTATTAAACTTGGACAAGTGAGTTATACAGCTAACTTTTCTTAAAAATCAAGTAAATTAAATTAAATATTTTCATGTTTAATATTAGTTTTTCAATAGACCTACATTATTCCGTACGCAATATGTTTTTATGGAAACTGTGTAGAGTTGGATGATGATATCTCTCCTTTTAATTTTCATATGTTCGATTTGTCCAGTATTGAGAAATTCGACATCGAAGAGGAAAATAAAACCAGCTAAATTTTCTTAATTTTCCGTATTCTATTAAATTTCTTTTTATTACAATCATCATTATTATTGTTTAAATCTTCTATCTTTAATCTATGAAAATAATTAATAGCATATTTGAGCTCTAATGCGTTTTCAATATTAAAGTATATTTATTGTTATATATTATTATTTATTACAATTAAGAACGATCAACGAATCGAACAGGTAACAGCTATATTTATTACTTTTAACTTTTATTCAATAGCCCCTGCAGGTTTGAAATAGTGCGAAATTTTGTTTTGTAATTTCGAGCGAAATTGAGAATAAATTGTATGAAATTTCATCCACTGAGGGCAGTGCAGGGCGTTAAATATTAAAAGAAAAACAATCAAAAATGTTTATTCTATAGCTCTTGCAGGTATGAAACTTGACAAAAAAATATTTTCTGGCATGTCGGAATTTATACCTACAAAATTATTAATTATAGCCCGAGCTATAATTAATATTTTTCTAATATTATTATACATCGAGAATAGGACCCTGATCGGAGCACAATTGACAGCTAATTCGGCCGATAAAGAAGATGAAGGAATTCATTATAAACTAACTCCACTATAGCAATAGCGGAGGCACATTTGAATAATAAAAAATAGCGTAATTTAAATTTACGCCCAGCGAAGCGGGCGGATGACCGCTAGAGAAATAATTATTTTATTACACGGATACCTAGGTAGGTACCTATGTAAGTACCTACTCATTTAATTATAAGTGTGTTAATTTTACAAAAAAAAATAGGTACGTCGGTAAGTGTACTTGACACTTGGATACCTTGGCAATAATTATTAAAATTAACTTTGAAACTCTGCTGAATCTTTAACATTATCACCACTAATGAACTATACTAAGTATCAACTAACTAATGTTTGTTTAGGTATAGCATTAGCGAGTGAGTTAAATTAACCAAAAAAATATTTAAATAGTTATGTTAAACCTGATTCTACTATACTCTATGTATTAGTTTGTTATATTGAATTATTTTTTGATGTTTGCTACCTATTCTTGTGCTGCATCACGTGATAAAACTTATCGAATTGAAAATAAATCACACGAAAACTCACAATAAACGAAACAAACTGCAAACACAAGCCAGTCGCGACACGATTCGGCACGTGGACGCGGCAAAATGTCTTCGTCGCTTGGACGGAATTTACCGCCGAACACGACCGAGCGCAGCGCGAGAACTCCCGAATGCTGTTTCGGTTGCGGTCGTAGTTTCGGCAGGTTTGGCCCCAAAACCCGTTTTTTTTTCGAAACTCGACCGAACCGAACTTTCGGTCGGACTTTAGTAAAACCAAAAACATCACCTTTTAACCGCGAAGAAAATGTTACAAATTGTAAAACAAAAGTAATTTTATTACATTTTGAGCATTAACAATATGCTCATCATTGCAATTAATTACACATCATTAACGATAATATATTTTCATTTTTTGTTTTGCCTTTTCTAGGGCATAACTTACTTATTTTATATTGTATTGTGTGAGGTGTTAATTCGCGAAAATCCATAGTAGACGCTTGCCTGCAACATGCATTAACATGCAGCATGCAACCCACCGCTGACCCTCGAATCTGCCTCTCCACTACGAATCTCTATCCAGTTTTGCATATGTGTGAGAAGGGGTTACGTTTAATTGTTTTGGAATCCTTCGAAATTTTAAAACATAAAGATAATAATAATATGCTCAATGACCAAATTGACGTTTATAAATCGCCATTATTGGACGCTTGCTTGTAACTATTTGAGTAATGTTGGTGATGGTTAGTCTGTGACATTTGACAGACATGTCTATCGTGGTCTGTGGCTGCTTTAAGAATGTTTTCGTCACTCTTTGACCATTGCATGACAGCGGCCCGCTTAACGAGGTTGTGTCGGTTGTTTTAACACTCTTTGCACCCTGGTGAATGTGACTGTCGGCAATTTCCTGAGGATGTGCCTGGTTGGCATGAAACGTACGTAGAAATAACAATTTAACGGTTAGCGGAATAAGATAATTATAAAAATAAATAACACTTGCTTAGGTGTTCGCTATTTGTCAATCCTCTGGAATCAATATTCAATCACTTGGATAGAGATTCGTAGTGGTGAGGCAGATTCGAGGGTCAGCGGTGGGTTGCATGCTGCATGTTAATGCATGCTACAGGCAAGCGTTTACTTATTTTAGTGCAAATCAAATCGATATAAAACTAACTAGTTCTTGGCGTAATCGTAAACATATATTAATACGAATGCATACATAAAATAATGTCATTTTGTTTAGATTTTGTATGTAACAAAATTTCTTTTTATAACAACGGTTAAAAAAGATGTTTTCTTGTTAAAGTAACGTTAATAATATATTTTTTTTAATAATTTATTCGTTCCAATTTTAGACTAATATACAGAAACAAAGAAGTAAATGTCACAAATCACTCTAAAACTATCATTTAAGACACTTCAACAATGCTTTAAATTTTAGTTGTATTTTTTACTACTAGTAATAGACTTTTTTCCTTTAAATAATCGTTTTGCTGTAAAATATAATCCTAAGATTGTCGCTGCTACTAGTGCCGCTAGGTCGAGGTACATCTTCTGATACCAGGGCGTGGTAAGCGCGCGCGAGCGCAGGTGCGGCGCGCCGCGCGTCTTGACCGCGTGCTCCACCCAGTGCACCATCTCCTTGGCTGGGGGCACAGGTCGGTCGTGGTACACCAGCGACAGGTACTTGACCCTCTCCCGGTAACTATGAACACAAACACACCAACAATAACAACTTATCTTGATATCAACTCAAAGTTCTTAAGGAAAATGAAGATTAGATACAAAACCATATTCTGTTACTTGAAATCGTTTAAAATCTACCGACCTGGGGTTGCTGAGAACCTCCTCTATAGCCGACTTCAGGTCCTTGGGTGTGTCGTACGACAGATCAACTTTGACTGCAAAGCCCTTATGGACCGCCCTATTGACGTTGTTGTGCTGGTCACCCCCGACGGGAATGCCGATAATGGGCACCCCGAAGTGCACCGCCTCCGTGGTAGAGAGTAAACCGCCGTGCGTCACGAACAGGATACAGTTTGGATGTGCTGAATCAAATAATAAATATATATCACACCAATGAAAAGTTTTGTCTTCATTTCATAGGCTTAGTAAGACATTCGCGAGATCTGAGCTTGATTTCCGGTTGTTCAAACACTACATTAATTTCCCTAGCTTGATGTAAAATTATTATATTAAAGATGTAAATATTTTTTTTGTTAATAAAGAGTCTGCAAACGAGCAAATATTGTGATTGAATGAGTATTAAAAGTTTTGTAAATATTGACTGTTCAATCGTCCGCCATTTTTAATTATTTCATAGTGGTGTCCCTGATTAATTCTTGTAAAATCGATAACTAACTTCAATACAAAAAGGAAATATATCTGAGAAAAGATAGCAATTTTCACTGGTGAAATAAATTTTCATTGGGTGGTTCTATAAGGCCAACTATTTCTATTTAATCTGTCAAATTGACCTGGGGAGCGGAAAATAGGTATTACGTTGCCTCATTTTCTTTTTATTTGGAACGAAGTTCCTTATCGTGCGGCGTGTGCGTCAGCTGTATACGTATGTACGTATACCTTATAGATATATTCCTGCAGGACAGACATGCGGCGTGTGCGCCAGCTGTATACGTATGTACGTATACCTTATAGGTATATTCCTGCAGGACAGACGTGCGGCGTGTGCGTCAGCTGTATACGTATGTACGTATACCTTATAGGTATATTCCTGCAGGACAGACATGCGGCGTGTGCGCCAGCTGTATACGTATGTACGTATACCTTATAGGTATATTCCTGCAGGACAGACGTGCGGCGTGTGCGTCAGCTGTATACGTATGTACGTATACCTTATAGGTATATTCCTGCGGGACAGACGTGCGGCGTGTGCGTCAGCTGAATACGTATGTACGTATACCTTATAGGTATATTCCTGCAGGACAGACATGCGGCGTGTGCGCCAGCTGTATACGTATGTACGTATACCTTATAGGTATATTCCTGCAGGACAGACGTGCGGCGTGTGCGTCAGCTGTATACGTATGTACGTATACCTTATAGGTATATTCCTGCAGGACAGACATGCGGCGTGTGCGCCAGCTGTACACGCCTATGCGTCTACCTTATAGATATATTCCTGTAGTATAGACGTGCGGTGTACATGTCAGCAGTATATTTCCTATATGAGTTAAATATACTGAATAAACTTATAATTTGTTTACATTGCTATAAAAATAATTAATAAGTGATAACTTAATATATTAAATACCATTTATTAAATTATTACTATTTCTTCATTGTGCTTGTTATTTAATAAATAATATATACCAAAAGCAACTTCGTACCTACCGGTTGTCTCATGAGACCTCTTGTTTTAAATTTAAATTCTCAAGAAGAATAATTTTCATATGCAGACAATACATTTATTTTCATTCAGATATCGAAGTGAATTGCATTTGTAATTCTCTTTTCCTTTGTAAGTCCTTCGAGCTCAGTATTATTCAGTTCTTTCGAATGTGGTAGTCTATTTTTACACTCTTCTCAAAATAATAGTAACAAAATTTAGCTCCTTCTGTTAATAGCTAGCCATAATTAGTCAGTAGTTTTAAGAATTCAATAAAAGTTGACGAAACGTCGCTATGTTTTAGTTCTCAATAATAGACTGTAGCACCTATGTACTACATGATAAAATTTTATAATGCATATATTGAATATAATAATAAATAAATTATGTACTTAAGTCTGAGTAACAATTTAAAATAATTTCAAAAAATATAACTGTGATCTCTTATTCACCTAAGATGCTATGCTGCGGCGCCCACTTTATGATGTGCACGTTGCTCGGCAGGTCGGGCAGCACGTCCTCGAACTTCCACAGCACGGTCTGTTTCAGTTTACCGAACATATCCAAAAAGTCCCTTTTCATTTTTTCAGGCATGAACTTACTTTTTATATGAGATCCCATACTAAAATAGATTACACCATGCTTGGCATTGTCCATCAACTTTTGAAGGTCCTGTAAAGGAGAAAAAACATTGTAAATAAAAGTGTCCGTTAACCGCCGAGTGTTCAGATAGCGGCGCTTTAATAAACCCAGCACAATTAGGTAGGAATCATTGCTGATATTTAAATGTTGTACAGAAACTCTCAATTCCGCTGAGAGGCAGGACAGCAAATATAAGAATTTTTGACCAGCCGTGAGTTCAGTCCGCGAACTGACCAAACTGTTGAACATATTAACGAACGACAGCCAGTCCTGATCTCGCCCGCTAAATTGAGTTAGGCTTAATGTAGGAAAGTACGAAGTTAAGCCCCCCGAGCTGGTCGAGCTCGAACTTGGCCCCACTGTACGTTCCGATTCCTTTTCGCATCCTAAATCGTCGAAGGCCAATGTAATTGAATCCGCTAATTCGAAAATTTGGAAAAAGTCCGCATCCACTTTGGCCAGAAGCGCCTCATGCTCAGGCTCGGAATGATCCGAAGCTGCCAAAAATGCCTCGTATGCTTCTACGAACAGTGTTCGATACTCTGGGAAATCAACGAAGCGTGCCTGCAATCTGTTTTTCTTTTCCCAATCTATCAAACCTGCAGCACTCTCAAGCCACCCCGCTTTGGCTTTAAGAACCGTTAAATGTTTTTTTTATGATTATATATGACATGTTATATTACTTTCCGGACGTATACTGAAAAAAAATAAACAAAAAGTAAACTCAAGTAGAAAAATAAAATATAATTTCCTATGGAATTCGAAAATGTTTTCCACCGAAACGCAAGAAAATTATTATAAAGCCCGTATAAACAATTAATCACTATAAAAATATTTATTTTACCTTTTTTAAAAATATTTAAGAAAAGGACATAATATCATTGTCCGCCCGCGGAACCCATATCAAAGGATCCCTACAAGTACAATGAAGAGAGAAAAGAAAAGAAAAATTATTATGTAAACTAAAAACACTAGTATTGTCCGCCCTCGGAACCATTTTCCAAAAAGTTCTATTACAAACTATATTGCAATATTCTAATAATAATCACCGATAATATGTAACACAACAAAAAACTACACATTTGCCTATATTAAAAATATTATACGCAATAATAGTTATTCGAATTAAAATGTACGTAAGCTACTTAACATTAAAATAAAGTACTGAAGGAAAATGTTTCAAACCGAAAAATATCCTAAAGAAATTGCTCGCAAATTAATATAAACTTATTTAGAACAAAATAAACTACTTTAAACCGCTACGTAACTACTTACCTAATAAATGTTATATTGATTACCCGCGATGTATTTTAATGTAGAATGCCTAACTATTGAAAAAGCCGCTCAACGTAATTGTAAATGGTAATATCATACAAATCAAAAAGGAATACCTATCTAAGAAAACCCGCTGAACCTAATTATGATCTAACATCAAATAATATGTCGACCCTATCTTAAACAAAAAATAAACCGCCTGCTTTGTGCAATCCAAATGAAACAATTTAATATTTGTAAAATAAAATGTCGCTCTTAACCGTTTACGTGTATATAACCCGCTACCAGTATTTTGAATTTGTCGGCTCTTCGACAACATTACACGGGAAGTGCGGGAATCGAGCTGTAACGTGGGTCGTCGGGTGACACTCGAATAGCGGACCGGTGACAGTAGTAGCAGAATTAAAACCCCTCCACCACTGCGGCGGGTATCAAACCCCAAACCACGTCCAGTTTATGCGGCGGAGCGGAACCAGAAATGGTGCCCGTTTTGTGAAGTGGGTGATCATGAATAGATCTTATGCAAGCGGTTTTATAATACAGATCCCGACAAATAGAAAGGCGTTTGTAAGACGACACGGGTTGTGTTACACCTCCCACGGAAGGCACTATATGCGGGAATTTGAGAGGTTGAGGCCCTGCAAGTTCTGCGACAGGACTTCGCACCACTTGCTTTAATGCACCTTCAGCTAGGCGGACAGGGCAGACGGCGGGCCCTTCTAAGCAACACTGCGGGCCGGCGTACCCCACGGACGAGGGTACCAGTGACACCCGTACGAGAAGTAACTCTTCTCGGAGCGGAGTACACAGTAGTCAGCGGGCAGGCTCAAGATTATCTGATCCTCAAGATGCTCCATACTTCCCCCCCCGGAACTCATCTCTATGGTCACCGCCAAAAAATTTTGCCGTGCTGCGGAAACCACCTCCAATGGGAAAGGTGGACGCGGTACTCCTGCCTTCAGCAGAAGTAGCGGTGCGGAATTTAGCGGATTGATTTTTTGTTTTTTTGTTTACAATTAATTACTAACACAATTACAAATCTATTGCGTGTTATTCATATTTAATATTTCTTTATTGATATTTATATAGCAATGCGGAATTTAATTAAGACAAGTTCGTAACGATCATGGGGTAGTTGTTGCGGTATTTCAAATCTTACTCCAAATTTCAACTCAGATTTAATACATCATTATCGGAAAAATTTACATGCACGGGCGCTCTTACTCTGTTAGCATGGATAATAGCGGTGCGACACGTGATGCAAAGTATCCTATTTCGTTGCATTCTGTACTAGCGATTAAAACCTAAAGCCTCTCAACTCATGATGGGAGAATTGCTTAAAGATCGGGTTTCTGCGGTTCACCCATTCGTTGGTGTGGCTACGGATTTTTCGGGTCCATTTTATATCAAAACTCACAACTTGCGGAATCCTAAAATATTAAAGGCGCACTTATGTGTTTTCGTTTGTCTTATACAGCTAAAGCGATTCATTTGGAGGTTATGTCAGACCTCTCCATGCCAGCGTTTCTGGACGCATTAAATCGGTTTCCTTTGCGACGCGGGCTACCTACAATGATTCGTTCTGACTGCGAAACCAATTTCGTAGGCGCGGATAATCTTACTCTATACCTACTTACGGGAAAACGAATCTGTCATAAGTCACAACCTTTCAAAACAAGGCATAACCTGGATATTCTATCCACCTTCGTGTTCTCTGTGAAAATTGTGGTGGATTTTTTAACCAGCAGTAAAATCTGCCAAAACACATCTACGGCTGGTGATCGGGGAGGAGAAGCTCACGTTTGAAGAGCTCTCCACCATTTTTTGTAAAATAGAGACGGTATTAAATCCACGACCGTTATTTCCTCTTTCAAATGACCCCAATGACCTCGCAGTATTGACTCCTGTTTATCTTCTAATTGGCCAACCATTAAATGAGGTCCCGGAATATTCATATTTTGATATGCTGATCTCGCAGTTATCGCGGTTTTAGCGGTTGCAGCAGATCGTACAAAATATTTGAAAGCAATTCCAGTCCGAATATTTGCACACTCTGCAACAGCGGTATAAATGGACAGACTTATCGGAATTTCCTCAAGTTGAAGATCTAGTCTTAATTAAGTAGGACAATGTTCCTCCTCTCCAGAGGTAGCGCGAGCGGATTTCAAAATTATACCCTGGACGGGATGATGTTGTGCGGGTGGAGATGTACGGACACCTACCAGTGTTTTACATCGAGCGGTTACCAACCTTGCACGTCTATCAATACAGTAAGCAGTAACCTACTTAGGGCGGGAGGGATGTTTACGCCATTTTTCCCCTTTTGTATTAAGGTTTGTCACCCATAAACAAAAATCAACCGAAAGACGTGGGAGCGGGAGGGATATGCGGACAGACGACGCATTCGGACGCCAGCCGGTGGTCACTGAAAGGGCTTCGCTTACGCACGGTCACGCGAAGCCAAAAAATGCGGGCCATTGCGGGATTGACTCGTTTTTATAGTAAAATAGATATCAGCGGGAGTAAAAAACAAGAAAAAACAAACAAACACAACAACGCTACTAGACGATTGCGGGTGGCGCGACCCGGACTACCTGGGACGAGACGTCGGAAGAGTGAGTCCCCGAACTGACTTACTCCTCAGGACTGTCCCGGCGCATACAGTATACGTTGATTTTAAAATGCTTTTCATTTTAACGGATTAGAAAAATACCTTTGGTAATGTTAAAAAAAATTCTCATTTGTCCTTTTAAAGCCATAACTTTTTATTCTAAATTGTTGAATTATTTTATTCGACGTATATGTTATATTTGTAAAATGTGGATATTTTATTGTTGTATTTACATAATTTGATGAATTCAATGATAAATTTGATGATCACATGGCAATTCTTTATTTTAATGCAGATTTGTCTTTGGTAGAGCCTTTGCTGTAATGATGCAGTGATGAAATATCACTATAAGTAGTATTTTTTTTTTTTGTTATTATAACTGCGCAACTTAATGAATACAAGCCTCACGCCCATTCATGTGATACACGTGATGATGTACGTGTTCTTGCCCAACGTATATTCATAATTAATCTAAATTACCAGCTTTATGTATTTAAATATATTTATTCTGAGAAAAATATACATTTGAAAATTTTCGGGAATACAATTTTATCTTACACAGATATTTCATTTGAACTGAAATTCCAAAAAACCCAGTAAAATATTTGTCAAGTTAATGATATATTTGTCACAAAACTTATACCCTTGATTTTCTTCGTAATAGAGTTGAAAAACCTCATTGCATTAATAACGTAGAATTTTTATTGCAAAAAATATACCGATAAAATCCTAGAACACAATACCCGAATAAGGAAAATTCTGCAGCTACCTACATCTTTCTGAATTCAAGAGTATAGTTGAATTGCGACATATCTGTATGATTAATATAGGTGTAAAAACTTTGTAGCTCAACAATATAGAACAGCTAAGATCATATATGTCACCGTCTAAACTCCATGAAAAGGTGCAAGGAGTTCTATTTCGTTGAACCTAAGAAACACTGAAATATATACCTCATAAAGTATTTGCGTTAACAAACTGTTGTTCCCGATTCAATGTCAGGCCGTTTCGCGTTATGTAAATTTTATTGTCTGTATGATCAAATGTGCAACATACGTATATATTATTAGATACAAGCGATGAAAACAGTTAAAGTTCCTTAAAAATCAGAACAATTAGTGTCTCGATATTACACAAATCAACAAAGTAACATCCTTACTTCTTGCACAATTCAGAAAAATGACATTGCCGAGTATTACAGGAATTAGCAAAATTACAATCCCATTCATTACGAAAATAGGAAAAATCACAGTGATAGTTTTTCGCCTATTTATGATTTTTTTTTAACAAGACATAAAACGGATAAAAAAAAAACATTCACATAATAAACACGAATATTACTAATATTCATTATAAGTAAACCGCAATTACCTCTGGCAATGGTTTGGGTGTAGCGTCTATATGGTATCCCGCGAGCGGTATGAAGTTCTGCGGCAGCCGTATGGGCTCGCCCAGCGACACGTGCGAGTTGGAGAACATGAACGAGGCGTTGTATTTGACCTCGGACATCGAAGGCACAAATATGCCCTTCTTCTTCCCGGCAGCCACGAATACTTCTTCATAGAGATCCTCTGTGTTTGAATTGAGGTAACTGAAATATTTTAATTAAACTCGTATTATTGCATCATTAGAAATGATTGAACTCATACAATACAGCAATCAAAAATTTCCTCACTAATATAATTTAACGTAGTTAAGAGTAAACCGCTCGCAATTCTTTCGTATTAGCCCATTTAGTATTTGTATTGATATTTTCTGATTTTTTTGTGCAAGATACACACAACAAACGTCTTTGACAAATGACAATGGTTGCACAATCTATAAACATAATAAAACATCAGAATCCCGTTTGCCTGTACAATGAAGATCTATATGAAAAATGGATAGAATACAATAAGAAAAAACTAAAAAAATAGAAAACAACAATTTTAAATTTTTTTGTCTCTATGTTCACCTACAGCTCTAAACCTACAAGACGGATTTTAATAAGCCCTTCACGTGTAGACAGAGCATTGTTTGAAGCATAATATAGGTTTTATTTCATTTATATCGGATATCAGCAAAAAAAATCCTAAGAGAGAGATAGTGGGGCTGTACAAAGTATAAAAATTCTTTAACAAATAAAAAGCTACGTTACTCCAGAGCAGTAAAGTTTGTATTTGATTTTGATACTAATATTTGTCTCGATTTCGAGCAAATTGCAACCGTGAGTGGAAACGTAATTGAAAATGGATCGGGCAGCAGAATTGAAAACCACGACCGTTATCGAAATGAGAATGAGACCGGGGTCAAAATCGAGTGTGGGACCTGAATTAGAATGAAGAATGTGAACCGAATTGAAATCAAAAATGGTATCTGGACCAAGGTTGAAAAAACGGACGCGAGATTGGGATTGATAGCAACATAGAGGAGATGAAGGAACACATTCTATGCCCAACATATTCTATGACCATTTAGTACTCCAAAACCAAACGAACCGCCTTAACGGTTACATGATGGCCGACGCTGGATTGCGCTAAACTCTTCTTTTTTTACGACCGTTTCTCCTCTAATTTTCTGAAGATCGGTTCCTTTGGCATTAGTCTCCCTTGACGTCGATTGCCATCCCTGTGGCACCCGACCCATCAAGGGCCTCCTGTCTTATCGGCCTCTACGTATAAGCATTATCACGCAATCAGCTCGCTAAAGACGGGCATTATTCACCCGAGAGCACCGTCTTCATTCACAAGTTTCGACACCAGACTGCAGAAGTGAAATTCGAACAACTACAGACCGCCAAAATCAAGTCCTGGGTATTTTATCGTCGTCTTTACGCCAATGCGGGCATTTCTCAACAGGATGAGTGGCTTGGGCAGGGGCGCATTCTAAGTATTATGAAAAAAAAGCACCGCGGACATTTCGAGCGCAACCTCCACGCCACGCTTTTAATTTTAACCACCACTTAGAGTTTTTCCTTTTTTCTAGGATTTTCCGCGACGTCTATGTGATATGTCATGCCGGAGTGTCATCTGTGTCGCACATGCCAGAAAGAGGCTCCTCACAATGTCTGTATGGCACTCCACAATAACGGTCACAGGACCAACTCTTGTAGAACACCGCACATCATACAGCACCGTTGTATAAGAACCAATGATTCGATGGAGAGGAGCACACCATGATACTGCAAATATACATGTATAAAATCTACTCCCACATTAAGTATGTTGATTATTGAATCTCGATAATCTTCCTCATTCGAATTTCGGACACGTTCTTCATTTTAGTGCCACACTCGGTTTTACCTTAGTCTTCTTCTAGATTTCGATTCCGGTCTTGACTTTTGATTTTGTCTGTCTCACTTCCAATTTCCGTTCTACTACCGTTCACAGTTTCAATTTGGACAAAGACTGAGCGAATGTTAATCTTAAAATAAAATTTAAGCTATATTACTCGGAGATAATGTTAGCTTTTCATGAGTAACAAAATTCTTAGAATATATCGTAGTATAAATCTGAAGATAAAAACAAATATCCAGTTTTTTATATTAACTCGGACAAACAAACAAACCGACGCATTATCGACAGACAGTTAGAAGAAGAACTTATAAATGATAAGCACAATTAGGTGCGTCATGGAATAAATATTCATGACAAAATTTTATAAAAATATCCTATATATGCTTCATTTATTTGTACAGATATATAAATAAAAAATACCCTATTTGTCATTCCAAACGCCAATTAACTTCTATTCTAAGTTATATAAAAATTAGTTCAATCGTTTTGAAGATTAGCAGGGACAAACAGACAGATCCTTTATTGTAATCATATATAGCCTATCACGTGCGCGATTACGCGTTTTTACCATATATTAGCTTTGATCAAAATCGGTCAAAATCTTTTTGAGTTATAAAAAGACATACGAACAAACAGACATACAGACACAAATTTCAAAAATTATAGAATCGGAGTGAGCAAGTCATGAAAGAAATACTAATCACAAAATTCGACAAAAATAAATGTGCGTACAAGCAGATGCTACAGACTTATATAGTATAAACACATAAAAAAATAATTAGACATCTATTACATTATTTCCATTTTGGCTTCACATAGCTTGAATATAGAATCAAACAATAAAACGTCATGTTAACTGAAGATTTCCTTCATATTTTAAAATTGCATGTAAGTAAGGAGACTTACTTTAAAATCAGAGTGACACCAATCTGCTTCCATAACTGCTTCACTCGTTGCCAGAAAGTGAACGGTGGAAAATAGTCGGCCAATATATCCGGCGCGTAGGCTGGGTTGGGTGCTTCGTCCATCAATTCCAGCACCATCCATTGCGCTTCTGCTGGATTTGACCAAATCAAAGGAGCCTGAAACACCGCTGCAAATCTGAAAATGTACACATTTCAATCTGTGGTAAGAACGCAACTAAAAAACTGTCATAATATTTGTAGGCGGTATACCCACGACATTACTAGGTCTTTGACCACGATGGGAGACCATATCAGAGATGCGAAACGTGTAATACTGTTCGTGTGCCCACCATAGTGATTGAGTAGTACACTTTTAGTAAGCAATCATTTCTCCCATTTTTAGTAGTACTCAGTTAGTAATAGAGAAACTTATAGTCCAAGATCCCAGAGCGATAAGACACAACTTATTTTCACATAAACGAAACCTCATGTTCTCAGTAGTGTCTTATGTGCTCAGAATACCTGCGCGCTTGTGGAGCTTGCCGAGTGACACCTGGGCAGGTACCAGGTGTGAAAGGTAACTAAAATTAATAATTATCTAACTTAAATTTTTATAGCTGATTTTTATATATATTTTGTAGAGTATTATTATAAAGTTATACCATAAGCGTCAGACACTTTTCATGGGCCAGAACTTTTGTCAGACGCTTTAAAGCTCTACAAAAAATAAATGAACTTAACTTATTTTTACATGTCTGACTTTAAAATATGTTGTTAAGACAATTGTTACGAAGTTATATTTAATTAGTCAGACAAAATTTATTGACCAAACACCCGCTAAATTGCAAAATTACGTTTGCATTTCGTATGCATTTGCATTGCATTCGTTGATAATAAACATGTACTTATTAACTTCAAACTATGTCATTCCTACATAGTTGATAATAACAAAATTGTGTCAACTGTAGATGACAGTTTATCATGTCCAGAGCATGAAGAGGCAGACACAAAAATCGTCTTTCATATTTGTAATACTGACGTTCAGGCAAATTTTGTTGTAAGATGTTCTGATACCGATATAGCGATTATTATGTTAGGACATATGCATAATTTAAAAGACAATGATTCTAATGTATGGTTAAACGCAGGCACCGGAAACAACCAACGATATATTCATTTGACAAAAGTGTACGAGAACTTGGGACCATCTTTGTGTCGAAGTTTGCCAGGATTTCATGCATTAACCGGATGTGACTTTAATCCTGCCTTTTTTAAAAAAGGTAAACAAAGACCATTTAAAATATTAATGAAGAGACCTGAGTATCAGCAAGCTTTGATGCACTTTGGTGATCCTGAATTATTTACCGATGAGCACAAACAAGAAGATATTTTCAAGATTATCCAAAAGTTTATCTGTGAAATCTATAGTGTTCCTGATACATACGATATTAACGCTGCCCGTCTTCAGCTATTTTTAAATAATTACAGCGTATCTAATATAAATGAAGAATTTAACCGTAAAATTTAAAAACTTTGATGCAAGCAGTTTACCACCGTGTAAACTGAGTTATTCCAACAAGTTCTACGAGCTAATTACATTTCTAGCATATGGAATTATGCACATGAAAACAACCAACCATTTTTACTCCTGAACAAAATGGATGGAGGTTAGAAGAAAACCAGTTTCACTTTCATTGGTTTGATGGTGACCAATTACCAAGGGACGTTGGTGAATCTCTTCAACAATCAGGTACTATAATTGAGTTCAAGATTAAAATTTATTAAACTTGTAATTTTATGTATTTTAATTAATTCTTTTAATTGTTTTTGCAGAAGAAGATGTCAGCAACAACATAACTGATGACGATGAAGATGATGATGACTCAGTTGGACAGTATCATGATTGGTTAAATGATGAAAATTCAAAAATTGTTATGATGATTGCGATGATTAAACAATTAAATAAATGCTTGTTTTAATTAATTATGGGTAAATTTTTTTTTACAAAAATGATTTTGTAAAAAAAAATAATTTCAACTGATGTTTTTTACAATAAAATAAAAAAATTTCTAAGAAAAAATAGCTCTGAACAGATT
Organism: Eumeta japonica; assembly: GCA_005406025.1. Taxonomy (NCBI): domain Eukaryota; kingdom Metazoa; phylum Arthropoda; class Insecta; order Lepidoptera; family Psychidae; genus Eumeta; species Eumeta japonica. The sequence goes on from BGZK01000413.1 coordinate 342,664, forward strand.
AATTATAACAAATATATTAAATGAATTAATTTACTTTAATACTGACTAATTATTACGTTAATATTGAAATTAATCTTATTGAAATAGAGATGCAAAAATCTTATATCGGAAGCTGTACCGTAAGTATTTTTTATATATATACTCTGAGACGCATGCGCATAATGCTTTCGCGCTCATACGCACGGCTGAGTAATTTTGCAATTTAGCGGGTGTTTGGTCAATAAATTTTGTCTGACTAATTAAATATAACTTCGTAACAATTGTCTTAACAACATATTTAAAAGTCAGACATGTAAAAATAAGTTAAGTTAATTTATTGTTTGTAGAGCTTTAAAGCGTCTGACAAAAGTTCTGGCCCATGAAAAGTGTCTGACGCTTATGGTATAACTTTATAATAATACTCTACAAAATATATATAAAAATCAGCTATAAAAATTTAAGTTAGATAATTATTAATTTTAGTTACCTTTCACACCTGGTACCTGCCCAGGTGTCACTCGGCAAGCTCCACAAGCGCGCAGGTATTCTGAGCACTTAAGACACTACTGAGAACATGAGGTATCGTTTATGTGAAAATAAGTTTTGTCTTATCGCTCTGGGATCTTACTCTAATAATTCAAAATTGTCTGGAGAGAGAATCTGATAGCTAACAGTGAACCTTCGTAGTGTCTCCTCGTGTCCGAGTATATCTCAGAGCATCTCATAAGCATATCAGCTTTCATGATTGAAATTCATACATTTTTTTTTATATGCAACAAATCTTTAGTTCTTTGAAGACAGCACCTATTTTACTTTATTTCTAAAGATACTGTTTCGGTTGATTTACCGAGAAAGACATTTTAACAATAAAACGTATGGAGAGCAATAAATATGAAACTCATGAGTTGTTAAGACATTACTGGAAACAAAATTTAAAGCAGCCGCGGCAACAAGGAAATATATGAAATTAAAGGAAACGATACGGTCAATGTTGTTTTGCTTGGTTGAATCATTTTATTAGTAGAAACCAAAACGGGCCGTTGAGCGTTCCATACGCGTGCGCCCGATCCGTCACAAATTATTTGCCTCTTGTTTTGAAAAAGTTCGCCAAAAACGACATCTAGACAACGCCTCATACACACCGCAAAACAAACAACTAGGTATTTGGGGTCATTAGGTAAAAAAATATTGGCTCAATTCATTTTTAAATATACGCGGGCGGCGCCACGGATATAAACTAGTTATATATAAATCGCAAAGCAAACTTTTAAAGAATAGAGAATACGTTTTTCCCTCGAACAATTATATGTTGCGTTATTTAACTCTGATTTTGTGAAAACCAGTATATACTAATATAGATAAATATGACTAAAAATATTGTCTATACCGAAGCATTGGTATTCAAAATCTACCTTATTGGTAGTTTTTAAAAATACAGAGCCAAATAAAAGACTTTGTGACTATAATGTAATCGGCTTACATATAAAGTTTCCTCTTATATCTAGTACCTAGTCTATACCGTTCACTATTTTTCTTAAACATTTCTATATTTTTTTTATGTATGTACTAAATTTTCGTGCATGAACTGATATGCCAAAATTAAAATTCCGATTTCCTTAAAATAACTTTTTGAAAATAAATTAAAGCATTTAATATTTCAATTCGTTCCCGCCATGCTGTGCCTTGTGACTCGTGGTTTCAACTCGCGTCTGCCTCACAGTGTCTATCACTAGGCTAACGACGTCAGAATGTATACATTATCACAACTTTTATTTTGCAAAATTACAATAGCCATTAATATTCTTCCATTAAGTTGTCGAGCCATGCCGTGGGCCTGCAGCCTGCAGCACGAAAATGGCAAAATTCAATCGGAAAGATACCATACTCTCATAGAATACAGACCTAAAGTAATAGCTGCCGCTGTTACATTTAGTCCAGTGAGTGAGATTTCTGATGGTCTACTCCCCTTCTATCAATCACACCTCTATCAATCTTATTTCTACCCAAGAGGCCGGCAGCACACTGGTGATTTCTCTGAGGTTACGAATGTCCATGTACGACGACAACCATCTACTCTCTCGTAGCTCGCAAGCTCGTTTGCCCTTCAAAAATTTAATAAAAAATATTTTAAAATACCCCATACATACCCTGCAGTTACGTCCATAAACATCCATTCAACGATGACCGCATCAAATGATTCTTTGGGATCGTTGAGCAGATCTTGCACATTTTTATGTCTTAGAAAGTGAATAGTGCCGCTGAAGAAGGGCGAAAGGTACAAGGTCACATTCGTAGTATCTATTTTCTTATCCAATAGCTTTTCGATAGTGAAGATGTTGCCTGAAAAAAATAATATTATTATCCTTTTGAACTATTTGTAATGTATTTAAGACTAAAGATGTAATTTTCATATAATATCGTTTTCAATAGCAGTACAGGGGTCAGAATAAAATGCAAAGGTTCGTATATCCTTTGATATACGAACTCTCTCTCACTCGTGTGCGTGGTGCGTGCATGTGTGCGTGGGTGCGTGCGTGTGTATGACGTATTGATAGACAACTACTGATTTGATACAATAAATACAATAATTTTACGATTGTGTTGTAAAGAATAGGGTCCATGAAAAGGTAAAAATATTAACAAAAAAGGTCGATACAGACGAACTAGGATACGGCTTAGAGAATGTGATAGGGAAATCCGAACAGTAGTTGAGGTTAAGAAGCAAGAGAAACAAGATAGGTAGAAGGATACTGTCATTTCAGGAAAGAACGTTATGTGTGTCTATGTACAAAAGCCAGATACGCTTTAATCAAAAATACTGTCTGCGGGTTGTCTATTTCATCTTCTATACGTTAAAGCAATAGCGGGTAGTATTAATCACACTTCACCTGTATAATCATCTTAAACTTGTATACCATTTACCTGGTACGAACTCATCTGGAGTATCAACAACTATCTGTCGAAATTTGGGCGGAAGCTCCTTACGCGGGAACGGCGAGATGTAGGTCACCTGTAACGTTATATGTCATTGTATAGAACTATACCCGGAAAAGCTGTTGGTATCATTTTTATTGATATCATTAAATTATTAATCAACAAGCTGTTAATCAAATTGTTAATCAACAAACCCCGTTTAATTAATAGTAGTTGTCTCTTGATTTGTTACGTGTGGAATCTGTATTTATCAAAATCATTTGCTGTTCTTTAGTTTCCCTAAAACTCAAAACCGTTTGGCCTATTTGGCTGATTCTTTTTTTGGTGTGTTCATAACTGTCAGGGTAAGGTAAGAGGAGACACGAATACAAAATATCTGTGTCTCCTCGTTTGTCTGGTGTATCTTTGGAATAGCTAAACCAATCACGATAAGGCTTTCACTGAAAATAACAGAGTTTACGGAGCTATATGTAGAATACTTTTATGCCGGAAATATTTGGGATTCCTGAATGGAAATGGAAAAATCCTTATAATCTAATAATTTATCGGAATTCAATCAAAAAATGAATTAGGATCTATGGACTAGAATTCTTAAGAACGCTTAGAGTTCGGTTAATTAATTTGAAATTTGCACATATTTTTCTTATCGACACAGATTAAGTGTTTTGAGTGACTTATGGTTGCGTTTTTATATTCTGTGAGATCAATAAACACTCTTACAATTTGCCGAATTTTAAAGAAATTTACCAAGAAGTTAGCTTAATCCAAGGAAAAGGGTTGTAGACTAAATTATTTTTATAGATCCATGAGACAGTTCAATGAAAGAAATAAAAAATAGGTTCGACCGTTTTCACTGATATTTTTAGTTTTCTCTTATTAATTTATTTGGTAGTTTAGGATTTTAGAGCATTTATCAAGAAACGTTATTGTTCACTTTCTTTAAAATCGAAACGAGACTGGAATAAATCAGAAGCGAAGGTGTAACCGGAGACGCACTACAGGCGGTGCGACAAAGATCGCTGAAGCCGCGACGCGATAGCTGTTAGTAATATAATCTTATAAAAAACTGAAAGCTTAAAGAATAAGAAGTGTAACTGGCGTCTGTATGTTTGTAATATATCCATGACTAGTTCACAGACTAATTTGATTAAATGTAGCAGAGAGATAGCTTGCATTTTGAAAATGGGCATCTATTACATTTCATTTCAGAATATCATATCAGAAGATACACAGGTGTCAAAAAAGAACAATAAAGAAAACCAAATTAATGCAAAATCGGAATAAGTGCGATAAGCTAGGACCATGCGAACGAAGCCGCGTATTTGTATTGTATGTAATTGTATTAACTAAGCCGATTGTAACAATACTTTCACATTTAGAAAAATTACATCATCGAAGTGTATTATAGTATAGACATTGTTTGTTTCGATAATAAGATTTGCCCAAATCGAAAGTGTGGCCTATAACAGAAATAGAATAGAATAGAAACGGAATAGAAAACAGAATCGGTATTGAAATCGAATTGGGGATCGGGATCAGGGCGGATACCGCGATTTCCCTAATTGTTGAAATTTGCCGAGATTTTCGTAATTCGCTTCTTTGCGGCCTGTAGTTCCCTCGACCTTCACGCCTTTTCTCTTTCGAGCTCTGCAATATAACACGAGCGTACTCGCTAATACATAACAGCTTTCCGATCACTGACTTTTACCTCCTTACTGATATTTTTGAAAGCTTCAAGGTCGCCCTTCGTCTTCATGGCGAAATTTCCGGCTATAGACGCCACCCGAACTATTGGGTGGACGTCTTCAGAAGCATGAAGCTTCTTGCACAGAAAATAAATTTCTATTTTTCGATGATCTGCTCCTACCCTTACGATCCTGATACTCACTAATAAACCAGCAGGAGATATTTATTAAAATTAAAGTTAAAATTGTCAGAACCCGAGTTAGGTCATTATTGCCATGTGTGAAAATCCTCTGCTTTCTAAGCATGTTATTGCAATACTTTTGCCTTATTCTACTAACTGTTTATGTGAATTGGAATTTTCAATTCTTACCACAATAAAACCAAAAAAAGATGAACGCCTGAAGACGATCGACGAAGACGTGAGACGAGCACTGTCAACGATTGCTTAAAATTTGGACCGCTTTTGTTTAATTAAAAGGGCTCATGTTTTGCATTAAATACCTTTTGTTCATCATAGTTAAGTTTAAGTTTGTCGATTTATAATAAACAATAATTGAAACTTGATTTTTCATTTGTGGTGTGCCACCAAAATTTCCCGATTTCTGAAATGTGCCTTGAACACAAAAAAATTGCGGAATACTATACTATACCGCAGCCTTGAATCTATGATTTTTTCGAACCAGAGCAGTAACATCTCTCCAATATTTGAGATGAACTGTTAAAAAAAACTCACAAATTAGAGTTTTTCATTATCATTATAATAAGAAGACTTAAATAAATTTGCACTCTTTATTATCTATTACCTAATAATTTTTTCATAAAATTGTATACAGGAAACATATCTCAACAACTCGTGTTATGATATGTTTCCTATATACACTCTTTTGACCAGTCATTTTTAATTTTTGTACTCTTCAAAGTTAATAGGCGAAGCTCCAATACTATATAACCAGCATTTTTCATAATTACATAGATACTTTTTATTTATTTTCCAATAAACATTATATTTCTTTTTGTAAAAAAAAAAAAAAGTCATAATGTCTTTTGGAAGGAAAAACCATTGAGAATATCAATTAGATGATTTCTATTTAATGGATATTCGTAATTATTAATTATAAACTTAATTAAATTTTTAATATTAATAAATTTGTGAAATTAAAAATCCCGCCATGATGTTGCCAACAATATGCTGCACTGCGGCTGCCCGCAGCGAACTTCGGAATTAATCCTAAGACGTGTTCAAAAACCGACTGGGCGTTTTAAAATCAAATGAATAATTGATAGAACAACGTGCGTTACATACTAAGTGCTTTGTGAAGCAATTTTTTTTGAACGATATTACATTATGATATTGACGCCTTCTAAAACTACCGCCCGGGGTTGCTATGCGGACACGCTACCTAACGGAAAAGATAGGACAAGATCTACTGAACGAACTGGTGTATATATAAAAATCAACTAATTATCCCGGAACCGATACTTGTATATTGGCCAATGCTCACGTCACCTACAAAAATTTCATGATAATTTTATTTCTATGACCCTTTTAGAGATTATTCTATTCAAAGACACAAATAGACAAAATTTTTTTGAAAATATGTAAAAAAAATTAAACGACCTTCAAAAATCTATTTAAATAATTGATTAAACAGACTTAAAAAACAAAAATTTAGCTGCTTTTGGATTCGGTTTCAGCTAAAGATAAATCAGACACAGTTCTCTTCTTATGATCCCTTTTTAACTCTATATTTAACGTTTCATTTTCATGTGTACAAATTATATGCCCTTTTGCCTTGCTTTAGCTGGTACCGACTCTGAAAACATCTATTTCTTTGTTTTTGAAGTCTATTTAAACAGCTACTTAAACAGATTTTAGAAGACGGTTTTATTTTTTTGATAAATTATTTTTATTTCATATTTTTTAATTATCGAGTAATTATGACTTTATTTTTGTACGAAGCAAGTGGAAAAGCAGTTCAGAGCCCTAATTTATTTTCAGCTGGGAAATTCCAGTGTCTTTACATACTTAATTGGAGTGCAACTACCAAATTATTCTTTCAAAAACTATATAAATTATTCTTTTTCTTTATAATATAAAAGTTCCTCACTTACACATTAAATTAATTTAATCTATTTCTACTATAACCACTAAAGAGTTCTGATGTGTTCCTGCTAAGATTGTCACGTAGAAATTATGTAAATGAATGAAAATATTTAGGTATTAATAAATATTTAATTTGAAATGTGTACACTAGGTTTTACTAATAGTCAAGGAAGAATAGTTTCCGAAGACAAATCACAGTATTATCCCCTAATTCCTAACCTTTAAGGTGTGCTATGGCTTCCATCATCAGCTCGGCTGCATGAGATGATAAGTATAATACGCTAAAACTGAAATATCCAAAAAAAGAGCTCACACACACTATACGTGCCTTATAATATTTGAGCGCGTGCTTTGATGTCCCTGGGATCATAACATGAAAACCCGACTTGGTGACTATGGGACTATCTCGAGAGTTTCAAACAAAAACAAATGCGAAATCGATTCACAATTGACGAAATTATCGTTGAAAATACAAAAAAAATGTATATGCAGACGAACATGGAACCTCCTCCCTTTTATAAATCGGTCAAAAAGAGCTGTATTGTATTTTGTTACAACTACCTGCATCATTCGCGATTATTTTTCAGTAAATATTTTCAATGAACAGACACGACGACTCTACAGTTTTATTATCCGCATATATGTCACATGTGGCATTTCTTTCAGATTTCAAGTAAATAGGTGATTTTTTTTCAGACAAACGACAACACGTCGGCGACAGTCTTGTCAGACCAAAGGAAGTGATGTCGTTGTCAGACACGAGCGTATACGCACGCAATGATTACAAAATTACTTAAATTGTATGACAATGTATGACAATGCGTCGTTTTTTAAGGCAAGTAAGTTTAGCGAGTTTTGTGCGGTAAACGGGAATGTACATCATGTGACCGCTGTTCAATCTGTAATTTATCTTAAATGATCAAAAGAAAACTTTGAAAGACTGTAACCCGACCACGAAAAAAACTAAATGGTGATAAACGAGTTAGATACTATTTGATATTATCGTCTCATTGAGTAAGACAACTCATTCGACAGGTTTGACATTCCTATTACTTCGTCAACTTGAAATCTGCTGTTAGTTTCAAGTTTATAATATTATAATACAATTCAAATATCGCAGGCATGTGTTGTTACTACAAAAAAGAGATTAAAAAAAACTTTAAGCCAACTACGGAAGTATAACGAATGTGTATGTATAAATATGAGTGTGTGTGTATAATTATGACCTTCGATATTTTTATGATAAGTAAGTCAGTGCATTGATAGCTATTGTGAAGTGCGGATGTGTTTTTATTTAAACCCAATATACACTAAGAATGATCGAGGTCGAAATGTGCATCGAAATCGATATCAGGATTGGGACGAAAATCGGTGTCTAGAGTGAGATTGAGATTAGAATCAAGAACAGAAAAGGCATCGGAATCGATAGTGCGACTGTAATCAGAATCGAAATCGGTTCTAGGATTCGAATTGAAAAAGAAGACCGTGATGGGAACAAAGGGTGAAACTGCTGTCCAAATCGAAAACAAGTCAGGACTCTGGCTTATGACAAAAATAAGAAAAGGGGTCGTTGAATATAAAATGTAAATTCATTTTATATTCAAATAGTGTGACAGCTAATAACAAATATAAGTTAAATACCGATTTGAAAGTAGCTTCAGTTATAATGTGACATACTAAAAATGAGGTAATAAAAGAATACGTTATAAGTATATGCGAACGAAGCCGCGGGCTAAAGATAGTTAATAATAAATTATGTACTAATTCACAAAACTTAAGGATATAACGTTTTAAATTTTACAGATAGCAATCTTGCCGCTATTCTTTCAATATTAATAATAATTTTGGTTTGTACGTTTAGTCTTAAAAATTACCACAGAACAATTTTTGTGAGTTTTCACTCGTACTTAGCTCGTTGTGGAGACACATCATAATAAAAGTGAGTTCACCAATACTGACCTCGTGCCCGGCTCTCAGCAGGTTATCGACGTAGCCGTTGCAAAGAATATTCTGGCTGGGGACCTTGATTGGCAACACGACCAAAATCTTGTAAGCCTCGTTTGTGTGCACTAATGTGCTGATCACGAATAATACAATTGAATACAACATTATTATCTCGTTCAATTCAAATATATTGTCGCACAAATCAATGTAAAAATATTAAATTTTATTTTTATTCACAGCATCTCTCATCGACACCGAATTCGATAAGTGATTATTTTGTTGAGCTATTTTTGCTTTATATACTACAAAAATATGCGATATCATGACGACCGACATAATTATCTTATCAAAGGCAGAACAACCTTAGTGGCTTTGAATTGTTCGTACGCTCGATTTATTACAAATTTGCTTCCGTGAGCGGCTTGGAAGAAAATAAAATAACTCCTTCATCTTTACATCCAATAGTCTCTCTATTACTTATGTTAGCTCGATCCTATTCTAAATTCCAGTTGTATCGTCCATTCCGATTACGCTATTGTTTTAAATTTCAATCCTGATCTTGCTCTAGATTTCGATCTCGATCTCCTGCTCTGAATTCCGATTCCGATATTACTTCCAATTGCAATCCGGGTCACGGTATTGATTTAGTTCCGGTCCCAAACTCGTTTCGATCCCGAGACCACTTTTAATATCGGCCTGGGGTTTCACTTTTCCCCCCATTCTCGCTTTGAATGTTGAAAGGCTATCGAGATTCCAATTTAGATGATCCAGCACTCCATAATAGAACAACGTAGCCTAGCCAAGTTTAGGCTTGATGAAATTTTTTTTCAAATGCACTTCGGCCATGATTGACTTTCAGGGTCTAATGATAAAGCCGGAGGGTTGGCATTGGAAGTACATAACAGAACAATATTTCGTAACTTTATTTAAGCTTGTTGAACTTACACTGAAATTTATATTGACCATGGTTGACTTTCAACTTCTGATGATAGAACTGGAAACTTAGCACTGGAATTTCATAATGAAAGAACGTATGCTAGCCAATTTGGGCTTGTAGGCATTATCTTGAGGTGCACTTTGACCACGAGAAATTATCAGGGTTTGATGATGGAGCAGGACAGTTAACGCTGAAACTCCATAACGAAACAACATATTACATCCGATCTTCTACTTCACAACTGGTGCACAAGGCAATTAAAATTTATGAAGTTCTAATGGTAAATTTCCAACTCCTGGCAATTTTCCAATTCCATCATCAGATCTTAAAAATGGCTCATGTTAGAAGTGTATCTCAAAATAAACCAGCAAGTCCAAACAATCCAGGAAACGTTGTCTCATTGCGAAGTTCCAGTACCAAACTTCCAGCTTCATGATTTTGAAAACCAATCATGGTCAAAGTGTATTCCACGGCAATCCCAACAAGTTTAAACACGGCTAGGCTACGCTGTTTTATTACAGAGTACTAACGCCTACCTTCCGGCTCCATTATCAGACCCTCAAAATCGTTCAAAGTCAAAGTACATCTCAAGACAATTCCTACAAGCCTAAACACAGCTAGGATACGTTTTCTAATTACGGAATGTCTGCGCTTACCTTCTGGCTCCATCATCAGACCTTGAAAGTCAATCATGGTGAAAGTACATCTCAAGATAACTCTAACAAGCTCAAATACGACTAGGATATGTTATTCTGTTATGGAGTTCCTGTGCGTACATTCTGGCTCCACCGTCAGATCATTCCAATTATACCATATTATTGCAAATTTCATCGGTTAGCGATAAATGTGCAAAGATTTAATTTATCTAACGATTTACATTAAAAAATAACTCTCTTCATTTTATATGAAATACGAACGACGCAAAATCGATTCGCTTGAGAATCATCACAGATCCGGGGCCTTATTACGTAAAAGGTGAAATCGATTGCGATTCCGGAATCGATTTGTGAGTCGAAATTGTTAGGTATAAAAAAATGTTATTCTTATACGCAATTTTGAGTGACTTTAAAGAGTCAGATTAAACTTAAACTTTGCGCAATTATCGAGGACCGATAGCAGTACAATAATATGGTATAATTGAACTGATCTGATGAATGAGCCAGAAGGTAGGCACAGGAACATTATAACAGAATAACATATTCTAGTCGTATTTGAGCTTGTTAGAGTTCTCTTGAGATGTACTCTCCACCATGAGTGATTGGTCTGATGATGGAGTAAGCACTAGTACTCCATAATAGAACAACGTAACTTAGTCGTATGTGTTCTTAATAGAATTTTTATGTGGACTTTGGCCATACTGGCTTTCAGGGTCTGATGGTGGAGCCCGACGGTTGGTACTGGAATTAACATATCATAACGGAACAATATCCTAACCATATTTGGGTTTGTTGAATGGTTCTGAAATGGATTTTGACCACGATTGACTTTCAGGGTCTGACGATGGAGCTTCCAAACTTCCAGTTCCGCTATCAGATCCTGAAAGCCAATCATGGTCAAAGTGTATTCCACGAGAATATCAACAAGTCCAAACACGGCCAGGATACGTTGTTTCATTATGGAGTTCCTGTGTTTACCTTCTGGCTCCATCATCAGACCCTGAAAGCCAATTATGGTCAAAGTCCATTTAAAAAATTTCATTAAGCCCTAATAAGTCTAAACTACGTTGTTCTATTATGGAGTGCTAGTGCTTACCTTCCGTCTCCATCATCAGACCCTGAAAATCACTCATGGTGAGAGTACATCTCAAGACAACTCTAACAAGCTCAAACACGTCTAGGATATGTTATTCCATTTTGGAATTCCTGTGCCTACCTTCTGGCTCCATCATCAGATCAGTCCAATTATACCATATTATTGTAAATTTTAGGTCCTCGATAAATGTGTAAAGATTTTGTTTAATCTAACGATTTACATAAAAAATTATTCACTTTGTATGAAATAATGACGGAAAATCGATTGTAAATCGCTTGAGAATCGCTATAGACCAGTCTTCGGTTTGAGAGCGTAATTTCGAATAATTGCGAAATCGCGATCCCTAACGGTTTTGAATTCAAATATGCGATTAAATTTCATTATTATAATTTAGTAATTTCATTGTAGAGGCAACACTGTTAATAGAAAGACAATTAGTATTTCGAAATATCAACTTGGGAATTAGTAAAATAAATTTAAAATCCTGCGAAATCAGAAATTGGTTTCTTTTAGGTAATAAGGCCCCAGGTTTCGCTTTGAAAGCGTAATTTTAGAATAATTGCAAAATCGCTTTTTTTGAATTGGCGTATGTGATTAGATATCATTGTTATAATTTAGTGATTTCACTGTAGAGTCAACACTGTTAATAAAAAGACAATTTGCATTTCGAACTATCGAATTGGGAACGACTAAAATAATTTTAAAATCATAACAAATTACAAATCCATTTGTTTTAGATGATAAGGCTCGCGGATACGGTCTACCGATGCGCGCGTGCATAGCAAAATCACACGTTGGAAACAAAATCAAAACGTGTTTTTAAGTATTAACCGAATTCATTTTGGATTATTTAACTATCGATCGGTAGTACCATTCTCGGCCTTCCAAACAAACATAAATTATAAACTTCTGCAAGTGATTTTGATTCACATAAACTTTATCGGGCCATACGTAACCAAGTACAGCCAACATTATTTTTATAGTATTCAATTCAAATAAACTGATCAGGCACATAAACAACTTTGCCAAAGTAACTATAGAAAAAATGTATGATTAAAAACATACTTACAAATAATGTAAACTAATATACCTAAACGAAACTCTAATAAATTTTTGGCTAGACTGCATGCGCGGGCGCGAGCTGGTGGCCGCCCGCGTGGCGCGCGGAGCAGTACTTGCGCGTCAGCTGTTCTAAGACTGTCAGTACATTTCTACGTAGGTGTTCTAAACTATTGTTCACAGAAACGGTTACTTCAATGACTATGGTTTCTTTGGCAAAATAGTTTTATAAGAGAAGGAGATTATGAATATTTGCGAAAAGATGCATGATGAATCCATCCTGTATATTCGTGTTTATTTGTTTCTCATACGTTATACTTAAAAAATATGTAAAATATATTATTAAATAGTAAACTCCAGTTCTGCGTGCCAGTGGCCAAGTAATTCAGTTCTCCTACTTTTTTTTAGGAAGTAACTGGACGAGTTCTTCCTCGAAAAAGCCGCATTTATCATTCTTTATTATAAAATTGGTCTGCAAAGCTATTAGATCCTTACACATTATAAAATGCAACATCTCTCTGTCCGTCTATTCGTTTGGTCGCTTATAATTCGTCAATAAGCCATAATGGCTCGATTTAAATATTAATGCTTTTTTGTATGAGAATACATTATATAGCCAGATTTTATTCCACATAAGTTTTTGCACGCAAATTCGTTCGCATGAATATTGAATGAATTCCTTGTTTTTAGTAGATTTCATAAAAATCTAACTATTGTATTTGTTTCGAAAAATTTTTAAAAATGCAACTTTTGAAAAATTTTGCTGTTTTCCGACTTAACTCGACGATCTGAGTCAGAAACTACACATGGTTCAAACATGTATACATGTATGTGTTTATATATACATATATGATATAATGCGGGGCTTGTCAGCACGATAGCGTCTACGATTCTTTAGAGATCCTAATGAAACTCATCATACATATTCTATAAGCAATTATAAAGGTTGAGCCAAATCGGTCAACTTTTTTAGAAATTACAACATTTTAAAATTTTGAAAATCCGAAAATTACATATTATATATGAATTACATACGAAAATAAAATGAATTCCACATCCATTTCGGCTGCCGAATGGCTTTTTTTATACTGATTAGTTACTGAAAACAGCAAATATTCAAAAGAAAATCAAGACCAATATCGGTCCGCGATTGAAATAGCGAGTAGAATAAGGATAAGGAATAAGAGAGGAAGCGAAAACGCTTGGTAATAAAATATTCAACGACAGTATTTGTTATTGATGTATGAGGATGCGTTTCTTTAGGATAATTGAATGGGAGTTAAATAAAAGCAGAAGCGGGATGACAATGGAATACGGGGCCGGAATCGGGATCCAGACTGAGACTACGATTGGAATCAAGGGCTGCACCGAAATAGGAATCGAATGCAGGACCGAGACCGCGATCGCGGTTGACAGCGCGGCCGTTCTAAATAAAAGATGATAGAATCAATTCGGTACATCACCGCAGGCAAAAGCTGATATAGATATAAACCGAAGTCACCGAGATCAGAATTGAAGTAAGGACGCTCTGACAATTTGATATGCGCCGCCAACAAACATTCCACGGTAGCGCCAGCTCTGGGGGCGGGTGCGTTGTCGTGATGTAACAACCGAGGACTTGTAGAATTCGGTCTGCGACATAAAGCTACTAACACCGTTTAAGTCACACTCAGATTGTAGTATAAAAGTGTGCAATAGTTGCGTTTACTTTCAAAATATTATACTGAAATATCAAAAAAATTGTTGGAGTCGAGTTATTTATCTTAGAATTAAGAAATAAAACGACAATGCTCTGCGAAGTGTAACACCTTAATATAATGCTTTTCCCCTCAAATCAAATCTCGGCAAGACTTATTTAACACCTTAGTAATTAAGTAGATAAATATTTAATTAATTGTTATAATCGATTGTAGTTTTATTGTTATAGGTAATCTATCGAAATTAAATTGGAATGTCGCCAATGTTTTTTTATCAAAAAATCGAATAAGTTTTTTTTTTTTAATATACAATCAAATTTTATTCGAAACACCTTAAGTTATCGTTACTAACATCATGAACCAATTAATTATATCGCTAGGATTTAGATTTTTATCGGAGATAAATTCAACGATGTGAATATCATTGTGACTAAAAAATCTTTTTAAATACAAAATATGTGTCATGTCATCGTCTAAGATTAAGTAACACAGAGATATCTTCAAATCGTCATACATCGCCGTACCAAAGTCTCGACCTTTGAGTTTCGTCGGGTATCCTCGTGATTGGTCCCGTACTTCATATTATTTCTCTTTCCCACGCCCAACAGACATTTTGTTCGCCCTTCTTTACACACGTAGGTACACTGGTACCTTTAGCTTTGCAAATTATTTCGTACGGGCGAAGGACAATCGCCGCAGCTAAATTATTATGGATAGCGGTTTATTAATGTAATTATAAAAAATATCAATTAAACTACAGAAGATGAGATGAGTTAAAGTACAATAATTATTTGTTACGTGAGACAGTTTTATATAAGTTGAATAACACCCATTTTAGAGTGTACACTATACGATACTTAAAATTAACGACATTTCATAGGTTACAATATAACACTTGAAATACTTCATTACATTTATTTTTTTAATTAACCTCTTGTTCAGAAGGCAGTTTTTCATTAATAACAACGAGCAAAGAAGTTGAGGGCAGCTTTATACAATTCATATAAAAGTGACTAAAATTGAATTACGTTTCAATCGTGTACAATATGTACAGCAGTTAATGTCTGAGCATTTATCCCTTAAATATAACGAAATTTTATAATACCCTTTTTTATAATGAGTTTGTTTAACATTAACCTTCAATTTATGCAAGGGTAAATTTTATACATAAAAACGTACCGCATCGCATGCATTGCAACATGTACACACACAGTATCTTATAGTAATTGATGGTTTTTAAATACTTCATATTTGAAATTGAAATTTCATACTTTGTTTACTTTCTATTATGAAATAGCTTATTTGGAGTAGATCAATTTTTTGTGTTATTAGGTACGTTCTGTGTTGCAGAACGAGTTTAATGAATATCTGATATTTAGTCATTTTTACTAACGAATCTCTTTTTTATTACATTGATGGAGACGAAGTTTCATACACTCTTCGATTTTACTTTTAATTTAAATCGACTTATGATTAAATGTCACCGGCTGTTCAAGTGAATGACTATTGAAATTTTTAAATATGTTCTTGTAGAATTTTATTCTATTATAAATCCATTTTATTAATACGGATAAACACCAAAAATTATAATAATGAAGTCCTTTTACATGTTTTACAACTCCAACTGTCAAACTAGTAGGTACGACATCTTTTTTCAATTTTTCGGCAAAATAATGAAATAAAAACTAAGTATTCACTCGTGAAAGGTAATCTCACATATTTTGAAATCACTCCTGTTCTGGAATCGCAGTCTTTTATAACGTAAGAAGGCATTTTTGAACTAACAACTGCCTCTCACTGTCGCGCACGCAGCCAATTGCCAATTGGCGCAGTTAGGTTTTGAAATGCGGCCGGGTTTTGATGGAACATCGCGCGGCGTTAATAAAGATATCTTTATTTATTGTACGTGGGGCACACTGAATGTTTTGCGTTAATAATAAATAAAACAATTTACATGTAAAGTAAGATATTTACTTCTTTTCAAAGTATTCTCCTTTACATTTTACACGCTTTTTCTTTCGTTCAAACCATTTTTTTAAACATGAATACCATTATCTGAGGGCATGTTTTGCACGTGCTGGTTGAAAGCTAGCACGGCCTCCTCTGGCCCCGTAAATGTCAAACCTTTCATCAAAACTTCGATTTTTGTGAAAATAAAGAAATCGCATGACGCTAGGTCTGGACTAAATGCGGGATGGATAACGAGCTTTACCTCTTCAGAAGTCAAAAATGACATCGTCTTATTTGCGGTGTGCAGCGAAGCATTGTCATGATGCAGTAGGATGAGATTTCTTGGTCGTTTTTCCCTAACCTTTTCTAACATACTGGGCAAACAAATGGTGGTGTACTACTCAGTATTAACTGTTTTTTGTTCTTCAAGTGAGATCGGGCGGACAGGACCCGTCTTGAAAATAAAAACGACTATCATTTTTTTTGCCTACGCTTCTCGCTTGCCTTAGTTTTGTTGGTTTGCTGTCGCCTTCAAGCACCCATACAGAAGACTGTTACTTTGTTTATGGCATGTAACAATATATACATGATTCATCTCCTGTTACAATGCCATACATGGCATTTGAACGTCCGTGATCGTACTTTAACGACATTTTGTGAAACCAATCAATTCGGGTCAGTTTATGTTCGGGGATGAATTGAAGAAGAATCCAACAGCAAGAAAGTTTTCTAACTTTTAAATGTTGATGTAATTTTTTTTGGATTTGGCTCATATCCACAAATGCCTTCAAATCTTCTCATAGGTGATACGCCGGTTTTCTTCAGCCTGACAATAGCCACATTTTCTTCAGTGGTCACAATTGAGGGTCGACCTTCACGAATTTCATCATGAAGAGAAACACGGCCACGTTCAAATTCTGCATACTATCGCCTTACAGTGCTCAAATGAGGTGCTTCCTTCCCAGAAGCATTTTGAAGACGAGCAATGCAGTCTTACGGAGACAGTGAACTTTTAAAATCATAAAAAACACCTTAAAATCACCCTAAAATATTTTTGCATTAAATCCATTTTTGCTACGGACGACGAACTTCAAACTAGTGTTAAAAACAATTGTCACGCGACTTCCCGCCAAAAAATGTTTTAACCAATGAGTTTTTACATTTAAAAAATATAACATTCAAGATTCAAACATTTATGAACGGCCAGGAGTGCAGAACTTTCAGTGTGCTCTATGTACTTGAAAGTCATCGTTACTTGCGTTAGACCGGTGGGATGTTTTAGTTTATTATTACGAAACACGGTAAAACTAGTAGCAATATTTATATTAGTAGCTTTTGCACGCAACTTTCTTCGCTCATAGATATTAAATTTTTGCGCAACTCTACTCGCGCTTACTATTTTTTGTGCACGGCTTTTATTAGCTTTTGATAAGCAGCGCCTGAAACGTGTTTAATAATTTATGTAATATAATTGCGGTAGGACAGAACAATCTAACCTAACTGTTTGAGCAGCCTTAATGTATTTGTAAAGGAATACGGATATGACATACAAACAAACGCCACCTATCAGGAGAACCGTGACGCTTTTCGGACGAGCAACCAGTCAATAAGTGTCATGATACTGACGATGTCAAGATAAAATTAATTTTTAGTGTTCCTACATAGCAACGACTATAAAAAATATATTAGGAATAGACTTACTATGTAAAAAATAGCATTTATATATAAAGTATAATATTACTGTATTGTAATAATAATCGTTGAAAATTTCAAGAAAACTATAAATACTCACACCTATATCACTACCAGAAAACCGACCTAGTGTATAGGAATTCTAGTGTCCGACCGAAAGTTCGGTTTCGGTTTAGGTCGAAGCTTCAGCAAACCTGCCGAAATTACGACCGCAGCCGAAACAGCATTCGGGAGTTCTCGCGTTGCGCTCGGTCATGTTCGGCGGTAAATTCCATCCAAGCGACGAAGATATTCTGCCGCGTCCACGTGCCCAATCGTGTCGCGACTGGCTTGTATTTGCAGTTTGTTTTGTATGTTGTGAGTTTTCGTGTGATTTATTTTCAATTCGGTAAGTTTTATCACGTGATATAGCACAAGAATAGGTAGTAAACATCAAAAAAATAATTCAATATAACAAACTAATACATAGAGTATAGTAGAATCAAGTTTAACATAACTAACTAAATATTTTTTTGGTTAATTTAACTTACTCGCTAATGCTATACCTAAACAAACATTTGTTAGGTACTTGGTACTTACTATAGTTCATTAGTGGTGATAATGTTAAAGATTCAGCAGAGTTTCAAAGTTCATTTTAATAATGATTACCAAGGTATCTAAGTGGCAATTACACTTACCTACATATGTAATTGTTTTTTTTTTTATAAAATTAACACACGTATAATTAAATGAGTAGGTACTTACATAGGTATCCGTATAATAAAATTATTATTTCATTTCTGTTTTTCGATTTAAAACCTTATTTATTACCTACCCCCAAACTAAAATCGAATGCAATAAAATTCATGAGTGAACGAATATTAATACTTAAATTTAAAATGCATCAAGTACTGATTAAACCTAATAGACAATCTTTTATTTGTTGTAGTATTCAATCATCGATAATTAAAGAAAAGACGATGTCGTTAAAAAAGCCAACGCGAAACTATATCAAGAATAATTCCCTAACGCGGCCGAGGGGATAATCGAAACTACTACATAGACTACTCTTTCTAAAGCTCCCCGAGCACTCAAGAAGCGGTCCGGATAGAGAAAGACGTCGATCACGTCTATCGCCAAGCCCACCTCGTGCTACAGAAGTGGACCTCCAATGACTCAAACGTCCTGGCTGCCTTAGCAGCCGAACAACAGGATGACATGCAGATGAAGGAGTCTAGAGGCGAGAAGGTATTAGGACTGATCTGGAAGCTACCAGGGGCCGACACTATCGCCTTCAATATGAACTTGGAGAGGAAACTGGGCATCCTGCTGGATGGAACAGAGGCCCACCAAACGAAATGCTCTCAAAACCGTCATAAGCGTTTTCGTCCCATTAGGAATAGCCATTCCCATCACTATCGCAGCGAAAGGAATCCTGCAGACAACGTGGAAGCTGAATATCGACTGGGACGACGAGATCCCGGACGATATATACAAGAAGTGGTTGTTCTGGTTGAAAAAACTTCAGAAGCTGTGCAGCTTACAAATATCGTGGCACTATGGCGCTTATACCACCGCCGCTATACGGGAGCTTCACGCCTTCTTCAACACTAGTGAGTGCCTACGCGACGGCTGTGTATTGGCGCACTGTATCGCCGAACGGGGACAATAATGTCAGCCTGATACGGCAAAGGGACGGGTCGCGCCACTGAAAGTAACATCAGTACCACATCTCAATTACAGACGGTAATAGTGGGGGTGCGACTCACCTGGATCAGAACCAGGGCGTGAAACTACTAGGCATTCGTCGCCCATCGCCTAGCAAAAATGAAGAACGAGACGAAGACGAACGAATGGCGCTGGGTTGCGAAAGCGCATAACATCGCGGATGACGCTACCCGAGAACCGCCCGAACACTTCGACATCCCGGGCGTTACAGTTCATTCGCCGCCTCATTCCCACAGTCAAAGCCATGACGAACGCCGCCAAGAAGAAGCGGACGAAACCTGAAACGAAAACCGATCTAGACTGGAGAATAACGACGACACGAACCCGGATCGAGCATTAAAACGAGCGCAAGAGACGTCGCCACGCCACTAAAATACGTGCTGTTGGAAGTGCGCTTTCTCTCGCAAGACAAAGAGCTCTGGACAAGAGCATACTAGGAGGAGTGCTCGGCAAGGGTGTTGCTAGAGCTGCGAACTGCCGCCCCCGCCCCTCCCCCCTCGCCATCGCCACCGGCAGGAAAGCCGCCATAAGAACCTGTCAATCTACGTAAGTCCCGAGGGCCTCCTGCGACTGAGCTCGAGAATAAATGCCGTGGAGAACATTCCGGCCATGACAAAAGCTCCACCGATCGATGATAATCACCCATACAATCGCCTATACGTCAAGGCAACCCACGAACACCTGCACCATGGCGGTGTAGAAATAACCGCCAACGAGGTGCGCCAGTATCTGTGGAAGCTCCGACTACGAAACGCAGTATATGCAGTCATCAAATCGTGTATGCCGTGCCGCATACGCCGCACAACCCCAACTGAACCCAAGATAAGAAATCTGCCAAAAGCCCGACTCGCATACCACCAACGCCCATTCACATATGTGGGCTCAACTATTTCGGGCCGTATGAAGTCAAGGTAGGGAGGCAACGTCAAAAACGATACGTCGCCGTATTCACGTGCCTATTGTCTCGAGCCGTACATCTGAAGGTAGCGGGCTCCCTCACCACCGACAGCACCATACTCGCTTTGCGGCGCATGATGGCCAGACGAGGGGCGCCGAGCGAAATCTGGTGCAACCACGGCACCAACCTCCGAGGAGCAGAGGCCGAACTACAACAAGCAGCAGTAGAGGCAACAGCTCGCGAGGCGTCTACACACCATACAGTGGGCACTTCATTCCCCCAGGCGCCCCTTTCATAGGAGGCGCATGGGAGGGAATGGTGCAGAGCACAAAACGAGCTTTAGACGCTACGCTACGTGAACGCCATCCCACAGAAGAGGTACTGACGACGCTGTCGCTGGAGGCTGAGTACACAGTCAACAGCCGCCCAATTCCACACGTTTCCTTGATTGCGGACGAGCTCGAAGCACTTCCTGCTGGAAGGCCCCGGACTAGTACCGATCCCGGGCGCTACCTTAGAGGTCGACGAATACAGTCCCAAGCAGTGGCGCTGCAGTCAGCGCCTCGCCGACGCTTTCTGATCCCGCTGAGTGCGGGAATACTTACCCACGCTCCAACACCAGCAGGAGCCCATAGACCACAGTAGACTGCCCAAAGTTGACGACATCATGCTCCTCGTAGATGAGACGCTGCTGCGGAACTGCTGGCTACAAAGACGTGTGACGGCTGCTACCCCGGCGCCGACGGCACAGTACGAGTCGTGGACGTAAGAACTCCGACGGAGGTGCTGCGCTGCGCTACGAAGAAGCTGGTTGTGCTTCCGAAATAGGGATCGCGACGGCGGGAAAATATACACGACTTTTTTAACAAATAGACAAAATGTTAAAAAGTAAGAAACGAACACTTGAGCACATAAAATATTAAATAATAAATGCGTATCAAACTAGATATGAGTACGTGTAAATAATTAGATATAATGTGATAATGTACTAGATATAAGACGATACTGTAAATATTAAACGCTGTCCGTGTCACTGACACTTAACACTACCTAAAAAATTCTGAAGGGACCAAAACAGATGAAATTCGAGGGTGCAAGGTTAGGGCTATATTGTGGATCCATTAACACTTCCCAACTAAACTCTCTCAATATTTGCTGAGTGATTAGTAATATATTGTGTGGTCCGGCATTCCCATGGTGAAAAACCACATACTTTCTGTTGACTAATTCCGACTATTTTTTCTCTACGTCCTGCTTGAATCTCATTAGTTGTCCACAGTAAAGATCCGGATTGATGGTTTTGTCCGGCGGTAAAGGCTTATAATGAATAATGCCCTTCCAATCCCACAATACACATGGCATCAATTTGTTGCTAGTTAATACGGGTTTCGATAGTCTATAGAGCCTACTTGCCTTTTGACCATAATCTTTTTCGCACATTCTTGTCATAGGTAATTCATTTTTCATCGCCAATGATCAATCATTTCAAAAACGATTCGGTTCGATTAAGTTTCAATATAGAATCGTAAATAAGTACACGATTCATGAGATTTTTAGTGAACTCGTGTGGGACTCCAAGTACGAAACTTTTTTTAAACATCCAGCGTTTTTCAAATGGGTTATAACGTTTTGTAGTCAATCCCCAACTCTTTAGGAATGTTGTGAGAACTAATATGCCGATTTTGCTTTCTTCTTCCAAAATTGCATTAATTTTACAAGTAACAGTTCGACCAGAGCGAGGTTCATCTTTGACATCAAAATTACTGGACTGAAAACGCTTGAACCAATTTTGTGCTACTTTTACCGACACTACGATAGGTCCATAAACGTCACAAATTTTTTCGCGGTTTCCGTAGCTTTTTACCTCTTCTGTAATAAAACTTAAAAATGTATCAAATTACAACGTTAGATTCACTCATTTTGGTGGCTAGAAAAACAATAGAAAAATGGCGGGACACTGTTTCGCTTATTTTATTGTAAATACCATTTATTTAATGGTATCAAAACTAGTCAGATAGAAACAGCACAGCCAAAGAGAATTTACTACAACTTTACACTTATGAAATACGAAAAAACCTTTTCCCCGACCTACTATAGGTATTAATAATATCTTAGAAACAGCCCAAAGATTTCGATATTGAAACTCTCACTCTCATTTTACTTTAATAAAGTTTTGCTCTGAACTCTATATAGATATCTACCCAATAATGTAAATTTCGACAGGCTGTTCGTGTCTGCGAATCAATTACTTACGCCTACTTATATTACAATTACTTATTACTTAAATCAGTACGAGTTGCTGATGATACCTTCAAAATAACCTCACGAATATCGATACTTGCCGTAAACTCAATAAATACTTGTTTTCTATACAATAAAGTGCAATTTCAAATCTATGCTTTAAAGGATTGACTAAAGGCGGTTACTAGAGGTATTCCTCTAGACATAGACACAAAGTAACATCAAGACTGACCCTAAAGGTTACCCTGTTTATGTTGTTTATCACATCCACCGCAGGGATGGAACAACTAAAACTCTGGTCTTGGCAGTCTTACTCAAATCTGAGGCCGGTGACATATTCCGTATAATCTAAAAAGCGTATGGCCTCTTTAGCATCCATGTGGAGGCTCCGCACAAGAGAGGAAGACTAGAACAGTGTCACCGCTGTCAACGTTTTAGTCACACAGCCGCGATCTGCCACGCGCATTTACGCTGTGCTAAATGTTCAATTCCTCATTGGATGAAAAAGTGCCCACGCACTAGAGACGGAAGGACAACGCTCCTGTGTTAACTGCGGCCAACAACATACAGCCAACTAGGGTGCCCGAAAGCACCCAAGGTAGTAATTTAAAAAACGCATACGACGAGCAAACGTCAGAAAAGTGAAATCTGACTCCCCTCGCCAGAAAAGAACAATAAGAATTTTCCAATCAAATAATCTCAAAAGGCACCGGCGACAGATACATTCCCACGCCCGCGCTCCCCCACAAGAGCCGAACCGGAACTGATATGGAAGGCCACCCGCCAGGTATTTGTTCCAACTCTCATACATCAAGCTACATGATCACGCTACAGGTCTACAGATTCCAGCAGCATCGTTCATAGCAAATATCCAAACGGTAATATCCGTACTGCGTACGGTCGAAAATTCGAAAATTTCTGACTTTGTCTAGATCTTGTAGGAGTGGAGAGGACAAGCTTTACGTCCTCGAAAATTTCACTCCCTAAGGGTAAAATTAATCCATTTAATGTCAAATCCACTTAGGCCCCCTACTCGCCCTCCAGTTATAATATATCCCTATTATCCTATAACGCGCGATTTAAATAATAACTTTACAAAACAAAAACAATGTATAAGGAAGTACCGGATCAACTTAGTACTGGTTCAGGAAACCTTCCTGAAACCAAATAGGCCTAGATTCTGTACAGTGACAAGATATGAACAGTTACGAAGTGACAAATGACACTTAACTAGGCGGTACCGCAATTTTTGAACGCTATCTTCACTCCTGTCCAAACGACATGCCTCATCTTGCGAATATAGAGGCAACGGGATATAAACTTGCTATAACAGGGCACGACACATTTGTCAGTTACTTATCACCCTATATCTAAAACGTAACTCCGAAGCAACTTAGAAGCTCTCCTCGCCCTAGGGGATGCCGTCGTACTCTTCAGTAAAAACGTAGATTGAATATCCCCGGTTTCCTATATAATGGTAGCCAATTAATTCAACTATCCAAGGAACCAAAATATCTAAAATTCGAGATTATTGAGTTGCCTTACTATCCTAGTATTGATACATCAAGACCCTCTATCTTAGACATATCACTCACAACGGGTGTATCGTTCAACGTAGACTGCATCGCACCATTTCATTCTCGATTTACATCAATGCGTGCCTCAAAATAGTTACTTCTCTTTCGTCTATAAGAAAGAAAATATAATCGGCATCCCAAAACCCGAGTAATCTCGCAAATTTCCCAGCTAGCTACAATCCCATCAGCTTCCTAAGTGATCTAGGCAAACAATTTGAAAAAATCTTGCAAACTCACTTAAGTTCTTTGAGAAAGGCCTTATCACAAATAAGTAGTTCGGTTTTCACCATAACCACTCTTGCCCTCAGCAAACCCTCCGTTTAGTCAAACATACCACAGAAGGTATTAGTATATTCCCTTCTGTGAACATATCCCCTTCTGTTCTCAACGCACATATACAATATATTGCAACTGACGTCAGACATCCAATACGAAGTAATTTGCAGACAATACCGCGATATGCATGAAAGGAAAAACCTTTAACAATACATATTCTCACCTTCAAAGGGCCATCGATGCGCTGGCACGATGGTGCCAAACCTGTAAGATAGAGGTAAGCCCTGATAAGACAACAGCCATTTATTTCAAGTGCGCACTCAACAGTCGCTCAAAACACTCGCTCCTTTCACATTTCTTCTTTACAAGTGGCAAATCACTTACAAATAGCTAGATATCAATCATTCTTGATAGATATCTCCATATCCAAGATCATATCAAGCGTGTCAAGCGTGTTAGTGAAATAGCCATTTTCTACCATGTTCGCCTCAATAGTATGTTAGGCAGAAAAAAATAAACTCATTACGCAATAAGCAGACCATATATAAAATATACATAAGCACGGTGATGACACACGCGTCTCCTATCTGCTCACCGCAGATAGGAGATCCCGCATCCCGACAGCACTACCTCAGCTTCAAGTCTTGGAGAATAAATTCTGTCGATCCAGCACAGACGCCCACTAGCACATCAGAAATTCAGTCCTTAACAAGGACTTCCTACCATATCGTAATATATGAACGTATCCGAACGTTTTTTCTCTATTTAGATGAATCAATTCGCCAGGGAAACTTTGTTAGCGAGTTTCAACACCAGACTACCCGCACGCACGGATGTGCGCTACGTATTTTTTGCCTCCTTCGTCTCAAGACAGGTAAAAACTACCTGACATTCCCCGATCCAGTATAGTATATAGTATATAATTTATTATTATAAAATGTTATTAAAAACAAAACATTACTGTCTAATAGTGCCTTTCTTTGTTCAGTACATGGTTCTACAGTCCAACTGGCGACACTTGATTCTTGATATTCGGCCCTCAACAACAGATTACTGCAAATCGAATCTAAATACCAGCCAGGGTTTTTTTAAGTTGGGATCGCAACAGATGCAGACACCCACGTCACCAATAACCGACTGCACGTAAACGAATGTAAAATCATTAAAAAATATATTTTAGACCAAATTCAGTCCGATACGACTGACTTTTCTTGCATATATCCAAAGGCACAGAACAGATTTCAATTTGTAAAGTGCCACGAATACCCCTACATTCTGTTAGTAAATTCTCTGCAAACAGGATTCAAATATTTGTCCTGCGTTTCGTGAATCCACAATGCAATAGATGAAAAAACATTCGAATTCCATGGAAAGGACCTACTTAAAAGTACTATGTGAACAGGAGCTTGCTATTGATAATAATTTTGAAAGTATTCATTATGTTCTTAGTTGTTAGAGCGTTGAAGAATGCTCTTGACAATTTAGTCTACATATATAAAAGAATAAACTGACTGGCTGATATGTAAATACACAGCCAAAACTACCGAGTCTTAAAAATTTGAAATTTTGTAGTGGTTCCTATTGTAATATAGGCGAGCGCTAATAAATCTTTTTTAGAAATTCCACCCCTGGGGAAAAAGAATTAAATAATGTATGGAAAATTGAAACTATTCAAACTACAGATTTCAAACATTTTAGTTACCAACAGAAAAAAAAATTACAACTTTTTTTTAATTAAACCTGATAGGGGGGTAAAATATGGGGTGAAATGTTTTATGAAAATCGAAACCGCCAAAGCTATTGATGTCAAAATTTATATTTTAGCTAATCATTATTAACAAAAAATAATGACATTATACTAAAAAATAACCCTAAAAGGGGAGAAATAAGGATTGAAATTAGTATTGAGTGTGGGATTAAAATTGAAATCAAGAGTGTGACTGGAATTTGAATAAGAAGTAGTACCTACTAAGTCCAAAATTAAAAGCGAGACAATGATCAGAATCGAAAATAAAAGAAAATAACATCAAGAATAGGACCGCGATCACAATAGAAAACAAAATAGCATTCGAGATTTCGATTACGTGAAGTGGTGATACGGAATGAACGGGTTTATTTTATTTTTATTTTACTTTTTTTTTACTATTTTTTTACTATAAAAAAATAGTGAGCAAGCTCAGTTCCAAAATTTGAGGAATAAAAATTTTTAGCATTTATTATTCTTAATGGAACAACAGTAACTGTCAGTGGCATTAATATTTAGACTCCACAAATTGCTCTCATACATTTTCACTTTCTCTCTCTTTTAACAATAACTAGAAAAAGAGAGAAAGTGAAAATGTAGCCACAGTTCTCTCACAGCAGTAAGTAGAACAGAACAGTGGCATGCAATTTTTAAAATATAGTTAGTACATTACATTTAACATGTCATATGCTAACAAAAAAAAAGATGGACACTTTTTTATCCCAAGTCAACTTGTCTTGAAGCTGAATTACCTGACAAAAAATACAGAATATGAAATTATATGTATATTTTTTGTTACACTGACCATTTCACAGGTCTACTTGCTCTGCTAAGGTTATTGGAAAGTTAAAACAAAGCTTTGTGCATTCTTTCATACTTTTTAAGCATAATATTGTAATTATAAGTATTTTATTTATTGTTTAATTAATCTACAATAGTTATATAATTGCTATATACAGACTATCAAAATGTTTTAGTTATAATACTAAACAGTAACAATAAATTCTTTAACTAAAAACATTCATGATTAGATTGAACTAAGAATATTAAGCACAATGCAGGTCCATATATATTAATGATTGAACAACAATATTCTTGTTTTATTTTTAAGAAACTGACAACACGGCTTCGGAGTTGAAGAACCTTTTCGAAATGATTAATGTGATCAAATATATACGTATTTTGAAACATAAAGCCAGAGATTCTATCACATTTTGGACATCACTAAACCACTTTATTCCAAGTCAAATGTACATTGTAGTTTTCAAAAATTCTCTATGAAAAGCAAACTATATACAGCAAAGACTCGATTATCCAAACCTTAGTTATACAGATTTATATTTATCTGCATTACCGAAATTGTCAACCATGATCTTTGTAGATTTTGTAGTACATTGTATCTGACTGGCATATCGAAACTGCAGTGATACTATTCATCTGCGTCACGCGCGATCTGCCCCATGTACTTTTAACATGGGCGTTGTTGTCGCCCCAAATGTTTTAATTAGCATAGATTGATATAAATATACTAGTCAGATAGCTACCAATCCTTACGCCGCTGTATCATATCTTGTCTGTACTAAAAAATGTCAAAGCATAAAAAAATGTGATCGATTAAAAATAACATAGACATCACTGATTCATTAAAAAAAGAAGGGATCAGTTGTTACATTAGCCGATAAGTATGGTGTGCATAACTCCACATAGGTGATATTAAGAAAAATACCAATTCAATGAAGTACATTAGCAAATTAAGTAGGGAAGATGGGAGTAAACATCAAAAAATAATGAATAAACCAAAAGATGAACTTTTGGCAGAAGCTTTACAAATATGATCAACTGCTTCAACATTTTAGGATTCCCTTAATTTGCAGTATCCAAATTCACATGGATCACCAACAAAATATTAATTACCAGGTATATTTTATCTCTGAAATAAAAAAATTGCCCTAAAACAAAGAAAAATGGAGTATGGAGTGTGGAGGTACATACCTGTACCCATAAATATATGTCTAATCGCTTGATAAACTCGATTTTTGTTAATAGATTTAATTCGTTTTTGTTGTTTTGAATAAGCACCTAGCACTCTGTATTACTGATAAGTAAGAAAAATGCCTTCTTCATATGTTCAATTATTATTATCCAACTACTTTATGACAACTATTAGCCTGGTTAATGGAGTCTCCGCTGTACTTAATAATTTATTACAAAAATAGATACTAATAATTTTACAATTGACAATAAGTCTGAAGAAACAAAAGTGCAAACATCCACTGTATAGTGAAATAATCATATGGTGTTATGAAATTTTCATGATAAATGCTTGTCAGGGTCCTTAACAAATACTGAAAATACATTGGATGTAACAAACGTGAAATCAAAATTGAAATTGATAAGAAAATGAAAGAAATTATAACCCATCAAAAGTTGGTTCATATAACTTCTTTGCATATTATGCCACACATTTAACATAATTATGTTATACTTTGCATTACAGAATATTAACATTTAGTAATTTTTTCTCTATCTACCTAAATATTAAAAATTCTCATATTTTGTTACTATCAAAATTATTTTATAAATAGTTTCAGTTTTATTTCAATTTTATTGCAATAAAAAAAAAGGAAAAGACTAACTGAGCTAATAAAAAATATTATTCACTGCATAATGTCTGTATGAAATGAAAATTATAAAGTATATGTTAAGACGCTATTTATTTCTTATTTCACTAGAGTTTATATCTTTTTCTGTATTTGCTTCTTTCTATATAATTATTTACGCTTAGATGAAGTCTTAGACAATTATATATATGTAAACTATAATTTAAATATCAATCTAATGAATATAAAATAAATTGCCAATGATATATACTTCACATCTAAGATTTAACTTGCCATTTAACCAAAAACTTAAACATAAATTGATAATAAGAGCCCATAGGAATCGAAGTTCAACTTTCAAAGTAAGTTTTGTATTTGAAGTATGTGTATAGCGCGATCTGGTAACTAGAACTCAAAGTCAATAGTATTTTAAGCGATTTATAAATAGGGATGAATGATCTTTACCATTATGCTGGTTCAAAAATGTACCATCATTGTGAAATATCTAATATCACAGTCTGTATACAAACTAGTATACTAGTTTTGGCTCATGGCTTCACCCGTGTGGATTTCGGAGCTACATACCTAAGTTATTGTCCTAGTTATACTTCAACATAAGTACATACCTTATACTAAATATCGGGGTATGTACAATTATCAAATCCTGATTACTTTTCCAGTCATTCGTTCCCTTTTACTTATTTGTACTTTTAAAATAAGCAATATTACCAATTCAGGTTTTGATACAACTAAAACTGATTTAAGGAATACATCCTCACCTAAAACATTATTAATTGGAAATAGTTGTGTGGTTATTTAATATGAAATAGACAAAATATCAGTCATTCACAAGAGTACTGCCCACAGATGTTGACTAGCATTTGATTAAGATATCAACAAAACCACGGTTATCATTAAATAATCCTGATATTCCGCTTCTGGGTCTATTACATACTTCACCTTTTAAATGCCCATTCCTTTATTATTTATATGAATGTATGAATGTACTTATTACATTTCTATCACAACAATAAGTAGCTTCTCTGACAATTGCACTAATGTAGATGCAATGATGATCATTCATTTTGTAACCTAATTTCATATGTTAACCTTGTCATTACTCCTATGCGATGACATAAGTCTCCGATTATAAAATAGGACTTGTTTCTGGTTCTTTAATTCTAAGACTTATAACACATATTCCGCTTTTTCTTACCGAATACTAAACTCCTGATGAAATTGGTTCAATAAGTTTTGACACGGTTAAGTAGTCAGTAGACAGTAGACAGACTTGGCCTCTTCCGCTGTCTTATTAATAAGTATAAAAATATAAAACGTATAATTACTTTACAGTGCATACTTTGTACACTTGGCACTCATGATAACCAGTAATATAATGCATCACCACTTAGAAATAAACATATAGAAATGTATATTAGAATCTATGATATTAATCATATCTGCAATGGCTATATCAAAATTGTAGATATATATACGCTAACACGATTCTAGCGTTGTTTTCACATAGAATACTAATTTAGAACATGGGACTATAAATTAACTGATATGTACTCTGACAAGAACCAAGTTAATTAGCGATATCCAAATGCTTATTATTATTTGAGATAACTAACTTTATAAAACTACAAACAATGCAAATTATGACTATTCATAAATTCGTATCTTCTAGAACCCAAAAACATTAAAAACAAAATCCACACTTATTAATATAATTCTTAGTCAATTACAAATAGCAACCTAAAGCGACTGGTTCGGATTGTTTAAAAATATTAATACACAATACAAATTTTTATTCCATAAATCACATTTACAATGAACTAAAACAAATGTTCTTTGACTTAGTGATTCTTAATAGCAGTAGACTTTGCACAGATACAAAAATAAAAGAAAACATCCAACACACATATCCCTTTTTGAATATAATGAATCAATCGCAACAAAGTAATATAAAATGAAAAATAAACTACAAGTCTACTAAACTTTATAGCACAACAGAAAATACCAGAGGCGAGCGAGCGGAATGAATATTTAAAAATAATAATCACTTTGGGCACCCTAATAAACAGGGTGTGAATAGTCTCTTAAATCTATGAATTAAGCATGGACTATGCTTTCTCCTCCTTCTCCCTATTATAGCGTTCCAATTCTTTCAGAAATTGATTCTTCGGTTTCATAACATTCGGTCTATCACCTCTACACTTGGGACAGAACCATTTCCCTTTCGGCTTTGTGGAGAGTGACACGCAAGAAAAGTGGAACCACTCAATGGGACAAAGATCGTTATCGCACAAAATCATCTCTCCAAATGAGATTTGATCACAGAGGCAATATCTAGGTTCATCTGGGTCTATGGCATCAGTTTCTTCGGGCGGCGTCTCCGGGCGCTGTGTCGCCTGACGTGCTTTGCGTTTCTTCTTTTTACCAATACCTGTAAAAGAAAATTTATATGTAATTATAAACTAAAATTTTGTAACTTACAAGAGATTACAATAGGTTTAACATCGTCTATCACTGATTTTATACAATTTTTTCAATTCTATCAAATAATATTTAGATAACAAATTTATATTCATATGAAGGAAAATATGCATGAAATTATGTATTTTCAATATTGAATGTGGCTTTATACAGTTAAAGCATGTAGATAAAACATTTAAATTATCTTTTTAACACGCTTTTATAAGCTTGGGTTTTGTCTAACTATGAATGTATGTATGTATGTAACGGAATCTTTGAGCTTAATTTTCACCAATTTCAAGAGGTCTAATTAATTTGAAACTTTGCATATGTATCAAGGAGCAATGACAATACAATAATTTGATAAGTTTATCCTCTTATCCTGATCAGGATCACCAAGATCGAATAATTTAGTCACATATCGTCTGTGTGAGAGCAAGTGGCTTATTACTATTAGTAAATTCTATTACTGTTTTGTAATAGAATTTAGTAACAGTAATAAGCATTATTATAATTCAACTATTGTTGTATTGTTAAAAATTACAAATTTTTACCAATCAACCAAACTAAAAAGTGAAAAATAATCCTTAATATGAACTCAAAAAAATAATGAACAATGACAAAAAATACAAGTATTATTGTGGAAATAGCGTGGGTTGCTCTTTATACGAAAAATGTGGCACAAAGCGTCCCACGCTTTTTTCACAATAATACTAATATTTTTCATCATTCTTCATTATTTTTTTGAGTTCATATTAAGGATTATTTTTCACTTTTTAGTTTAATGTGCTTTAAAAGCGTGTTTTTTAGTTTTTTTAAACTATATTTATTTATCTGATGTATGTATTATGGTATATAAATATATGTTAGGTATGTATCTATACTAACAAAAATTTCAAAAAAATATAAATCAATCACAAGGATTTGTTTTTAATAAGCACTACTATAATTATTTTTGTATTTATATAAGAAGTTAACAAGTCTAATATCTTTATTATTCTAATGAAAAGTTACCAACACTTTTCTCTTTCTGGAAAATGATATTTTTTTTTCAAATTTTTAACGTGATTGTGATCCATATCACAATTTAAGTTCCGGCAGTAATTTACCATTGTATCTATATTCCAATGGCTTGGATGACCCTCTCTCCCGGCCCTTCACACATCATTATTCCTTTGATATTTGCTCAATGTCCAAAATTCCTGATGAATCATGCAAACGAGCAAATAATGATGGATCTTCAGTTTCATGTTACATCTCGGATTCTTGAATCTGTTTACATGTCTCTGTCAAGAATCTTATCTCATAAGAGAGTCTATGTCATTGCCCAAAAAACCAACCATAAAGTTTTGCATACTAACTGCACTCCTATCTCGCGTTGTCATGTGATTTACAAATTCACACCCAATCATCAAGTTTCAAATATCAAATCAAACAAGGAATGTAGCATACATATGTTTAAGATGGACATAATTTTTTTGCATGTATTAATAAATTAGTGTGTGATCTCTCACACTATTTCATAATACATTATTTTTAATCTATTATGACAATGTACAGTGGAATCTCAATAACTCGAACCTCGTTAAGTCGAAATCCTCAGCAAGTCGAAAAAAATTGCCATTCCCTTCCAATGAACCCCTTCATAAACGGTATCTCAAATTATTTAGACTTTGTAACTCGAACAAAATGTTATTTCTCTACAAAGTATTAATAATACATATTTATACTCTATAACTCGAATTTCAAAAAGAAGACTCCATAAGTCGTAGTAAAATATAATGACGTCTTACTTGGAATTCCCCGAAATAATAGCAAGAAATTCCAAAATGAATGTTCGGGTTCGGGGCTTGTAATCTATAGTTTTTGTCTTGTACACGTGCAATGAATGACTACATTTATGAAACTTTCTAAGTAACACAGCTGTGAGCGTTATGTTTGTTCCTTGTCTATACCGTCATATGTATTTCAAAGTTCTTGTTAAGTCGAAAACTCGTTAACTCGAATTTTTTTGCATTTCCCTTGACATTCGAGTTATTGAGATTCCACTGTATAACTGACACAATACAGACTGTACTTACTGCTTTTTTTCTTTACAAAATAATTATGTGTTTTAAAATAATAATTCACTCTTGTATAAGAGCTAGTTAAGCCACAGCCTAGAGGCGAACGAACTGGGAAGCGGTGGCGGGGCGGGATGGCAACGCTCATAACGAAAGCCTGTGCTTGTATTAGCGCGGCCTGGAACACAGAGGCAGCGGAGTCGGCGCGATTTTCGTCTACTTATACAGTGGAATCTCAATAACTCGAATGTCAAGGAAAACGCAAAAAATTCGAGTTAACGAGTTTCGACTTAACAAGAACGAGATACATATGACTGTATCGACAAGAAACAAACATAATGTTTACAGCTGTGTTATTTAGTTTCATGAATGTATTCATTCATTGCACGTGTACAAGACAGAAACAATAGATTAGAAGCCTCCCCCCAACCGAACCCAAACATTAGTTTTGAATTTTATTGCTATTATTTCGGGGAATTCCAAATGTGACGTCATTATATTTTACCAACTATGACTTACGGAGTCTCCTTTTTGAAATTCGAGTTATAAAGTATAAATATGTATTATCAATACTTCGTAGAGAAATAACATTTTGTTCGAGTTACAAAGTCTAAATAATTTGAGATACCGCTTATGTAGGGGTGCATCGGAAGGGAATGGCAATTTTTTTTTCGACTTACTTAGGATTTCGACTTAACGAGGTTCGAATTATTGAGATTCTACTGTAATAGTTAAGAACATCTTTTCACCACACTCATTACGAGCAATCACCCTTCATCTTGAGGTCACTAAAGATCAATGTCGCTGTATCACTACCACACCCTGCTGCCGCTATGCAGCCCGCTTGGCTCTAGGCTGCAGCCTTAGGTCTTTATATTTAATAAAGTACATTATATGTCTAACTTAAATTAGACAATAATTAATTGTGATGTAGATTCATCACTTCACCTCTTTCTCAAAACATGAAATATTTAAGGGTTGCTAGTCTATTCTTGTAAAATATAAGTAAAATAATTAATATTTGACAAAAAAAAAGCACAACTAGATAGCAAAGCATATCTCGAATATGAAATAAATAAATCTAGGTGTAAAAAAATTTGCTTGCTGGTAAATTCTCGAAACCTTGAGTGGAGACTATATTATTGCAGATAAAGAAATGTAATATATGCTCAGAATCCTATGATTTGAAGCAACATTTTTATTCACCCAGCCACCACCACTTAAAGCCTTCATATACAAATTGTAAAATGTGTTAAATTTTGGAAATGTTAATGAAACCACAATATGAAACCAATATATTCCTTACCTTTTTTATGTGAGTGAGTGGTTTGCTGAGTGTGGTGTGCACGAGGTTCAGGCTCACGGTCACCAGAGTCACCATCGCCACCACCGCAACCGGTATTGGTACGTGTACGTCGGGGTCTCTTAGACCAACGCTCGCCTACACAAAAAGCAATATAAAAGAGTGTAAAGAACTATAGATAATAATATCCATTGAATGTGAAAGTTTCAAAGGACAAGAATAATAATTGTGCCACTTGCTGTTGTAAATAAATGGATTGATTAAAAAAAATATGCATTTGAATTTGGGAGTTTGGTCTGCTTTGATACATGGCTTTTCGATCAGCTCTTGAATGTTATATCAAATAAATGCAACTCCAGGCATGATAAATATTTCATATATTAGCTAATCAATAGACAATTTTTTTACATTGTGCATTGTGCATTACAAAGAATTAAAGTTACGTTAAAAAACATTTCATTATCTATTAAAATTTCAAATAAGTTACACGAATGCAATAATTTTAAAAGAATAAGATTAAAAAAGAAAATGTATTGATTATTCTTACATATCATATACGTGATTCACTTTAAAATAAACTTTATAACTGTTTACATAAATATTGTCCAAAAATGTTGAATGTATATTTAAACAAAGGAAGCTCATTAAAAAAATCTGTTTTTTTATTATGGAATAATTAGACATAACACAAACATAGAAAACAGACTTTGTTATAGAAAAAAAGGTTTTTAGTAATTTAAAAATGTTTTCATAATTTTCCTATCATAATAACCATTGAAACTAATTTAGTCTCTTATGCCTTCCATTTAGAATAAGTTAAAAATAAAACATAAAGGAACACACAAACTCAAGATATACTCAAATTACCTGAGAATTATCATCAAATAATGTCACCCATATTGATGGTTCTATATTTATCTTGAGACGTGAACATTTAAAATTTAATGCTGTTCATTACAATAATGTTAAAAAACAATAAAATCATCATTGAGAATTTTCAATTACATAAAACACCTAACTCAGCAAATTATGGCTTAACTTCATCAATCACTAACATTGCAGGCACTGAAACTGTGGATGCCTTACTGATTTTATAGGAGTATTTAAAACAATATTACTTATGTTAATCTAAACTAAGGTTACTGGGATAAAGATTAAGGCTCAAGAAAAGCTCACTTAGTATACATGTAACAGCATGTATATACCAAAATATAAAATAATTGATTTAATATCCATGTGGCTGCAGCCACAAACAAAAGAGAGTACGACATATTCATATAAAATCATTACAATGGTCTGATTACTCCTTTCCAGACATCAGATTAGCTTAAAATATGAAATCTTATTAAATTTGTATGTACCAGTCTTATCCCTTTCCTGTTTATCTCTCTGGTCATGGCGCTCTGCGGGGAGCGGCGGTGGCGCGGGCGGCGCCACAGGCTCCTCCACTGTTGCAACTGGTTCCTCTTTCACTGGCCCATTGCTTGCTTCCACACATGCCACTGTTATACAAAAGTGACAAATTCTTACTAACATAAAAAACAGATAAACCCATTTATGATTGCTTCTATGACAAAACATATTTTAAAATCAGTTCTATAAAAAAGAAACAAATAATAAGCTGTTTTTAAAGAAAATAAGTTGTCATACTAAGTTTTTTATGATCAGCATCCAAAGCTCTCTGCTTGTTGTCTATCAGGTCTTGCAGTAGCTGCACCAATTGGAGTTTTTCATCTCCTACGTCTTGGGCTGAAACTAGGGCTGAGTGCATACGTCGCACCGCACGCGCACGTCGCTGCTCTTCTGTACTTACAGCTAAACATATTGCTAGACTTGTTTCGGCTTCACGAACATATTCTATAACAAGCAGTATAATTGATATAAATTAAAACATGTGCATTAAGCACTAAACAAAAACTAATATACAGATAATACAAAAACAACGCTATCATTTACATATATACATGACGGCAAAGTTATTAGTTTGCTTTTTCAATGACATACTACATCTTATTATCCTTGTTTTATTCAACGTCTAGAAATCACAAAAAAAAACCAAATAGCTAATTAAGAACCAAGCATTTTACGTAAAGTTCATTGTTACGTGGAGTTGGAAGATAAACTAATTCTGGTAGAATGCAAAGAAAATGCTCCATATTGAGTTCAACTAGGCATATTATTGTCTAAAAATAACTATAAAATCCACAAACCTCTGTAAGTTACATCGAGTTCACGCATACGCGACAAATGTCTTTGCAAGTCATTGGGAAGATTCTCAACACAGTCCAGGTAGTTCTCTACATAAGTAGCAGAAAGCAACGCCTCTGAAGATGTCTGGCTTAACATTTTAAATTAAATTACAATCACATAATCATATTTCAAAATGCAACAAACGAAACAATTTTTGACAATTTCGATCAAACGACTCTACTGTCAATCACGAGTATGACCATTAAAAAAACTGGTAAAACAACATATTTCAGTTAAATTTTTTCAAACGTTTAGTAAAACAATGGTCTTGGATATATTACAAACTAGTTTTTGCCCGCAGTTCCGCCCACATAGACTTAAAATAATTAATTTTTTTTTGATAGGATTTTTGTACCGAATTTAAAATAATTTGAGCCAAATTACAAACGACAAGCAAGACCTTCGGCTAGCAGTTTCAAAATAAAAATTGTATTACTATTAATCGAGGAGCAGAATTCGTTTAACTATTACTGTGATAGAAGAAATGAGAATGTGAGTAATCAGGACTCATCCTACTGTTATATATAGACGTGCTATAGACGTGCTCACAATATTCCCGCTTTTTAACGATTTTTAACGCTCATACGAAACCTGCTACCTCAACGACTTTATTTGTAAAAAAAATATATAATGTCTAAAATTCATATCTATAAAACTTATCTAAATAATTACACATACCTACTTCCTATTAAAAAAAAACGTAATTATTTGTAGTCAACGACGCGTGGAAACGGAGTGAGGACTGTTTTTTTTCTTATTGGCTACTTATATGTTCATTAGTATGTATTAAATAAAATGCGGAAAAAATCCCTCGGTACTATTTTTATTGTCGCTGACTACATATATATCTGACTAATTACTATAGGATAATAAAAAACAAATAGGTATATATTATAGACATAAAGATGTTAAACAAAAAAATAATAGTTGTAATAAAGGTTTCCGCTATTTTACACAATTGATAAATATATGATCACTATATGTATGATCGATAATAATATTTTTCATATTATGTCATACATATGATACAAGATATATATATGATCGTGTATTTTAAACAATAATTTATTCACAATTGTTTATCGTATATATTACTAGATTTCGGCTGTTCCCCACAATTTGCGTAAAACTCGTCTTCTTTGAGCGTCTACGTATCGAAAAGAGTAATCTACCAAATATTAAGTCAATCGAACTTATAGTTTCGAAAATCTCATAAAATGACATATTTTCTTGAATAGAATTTTCGTAAAATCTGTTTTAAGTGAGTATGTACGAAAAGTTGCGAAAAGAGTGACTATGCAAAATTTCAATAAAATCGGACGTGTAATTTCGAAAATCCCATAAAATGATAATTTTGCGCAAAAACTGTTCTTAGTTAGGTTCTATGTCCTGAAAAAAGTTACTAGGCCGAATTTCAAGTGAATTGGATCTATAATTTCCGAAAACTAGTGATGAGCCAGTAAATCGAACAGTCAGTGGTATTTCGCTCATATAAGCGAAAAAAAAATTTCGCTTTTTGATTTTTTAATAATAATAATACTGTAATTTATTAATCAAGGTAAAATCTATTTATACAAAAAAGAAAGTGTGTCTGTATGTTCCGGGTAGGCTCTGAAACGGCTGGACCGATTTCAATGAAACTTTGAGGAAATCTTTAGATTGACCTGACGAGTAATCCTGTAAGGTTTGGTGACGATCGAAGCACTTTTCTTTTTGAACTGACAAATACAGTTTTTATTTACTATTATGATATTCTATTGTTTTATAACCTTGTGTTGGTATATGTGTGAATATAATAATCTATATATATAAAAGTCGATGTGTGTATGTATGTTCCCTATGGACTCCGAAACAGCTGGACTGATTTTGATCGGAGAACAGAATCGAGAACGAGAATAGATTCACAATTCAAAACGGGACTGAAATTGAGAACGGGAATGAAATTAAGAATGGGACCGGGGTCGAAAACGAGTGTGAGATCGGAATCAGAATCAAAAGTGTGACTTGGATTGGAATCGGAAGCGAAATTGGGTTCGAGATTGACATCGATCGATATAGAAGATGAAAGAACGAATTCTATGTCTATGCTGACGCAGCTGCGGACATTAACTATACGGGTAAGCCACTCGCAAGAAAGGGCAGAACAACGTCTGCCGGGCCGGCTATAAGAAATAAATAAATGAATGGGTTGGAGAATAAGTTTTTTCATATTTCATAAGTAAAAATTGGCAATAAAATCTTTTTGGTTGTGCAGTTTATATCTAGCTAATTTTTATATCATAAAATATATGACATTTTAAAAAAAGAAAAAAAAAAGTTAAAATGGTATCCCGCCATTTTTCTATTATTTTTCTGTCCATCAAAAGGAATGAATATAACGTAAAAATTCGATGCACATTGAAGTTATATTACAAAAAAGGTAAAATGTGACACAACCTGCAAAAAAAATTGTGACATTTGTAGACCATCATTCCATACTTCCATAAACTCAAAAAGTTAGACACTAGTATAAAAAAATTTAGTTAGTGAATCAATGGAAACTTATTTTTATCATATTTGAAACTTATGTCTATGAATAGTATAAATAGTTTTAAGCAATAATTACAAAAAGGTGAAAGAAGTGACGGGTGTTACTTTTAATCTGGCAAATAATACTAAGATCAAATTAATCTCAATCTTAGGGTAAAGGAGATGGCATAGAGGGAGTATTAAAATAGTAAAATAGTATTTTTTTACTTGGACTTGTTTTGGTACATCCGTAATGGAATAAAAAGGCATAGTGGTATAATTGACAAACATGACCCTAACAAAGGTTATAACACTTTTTCTACGTTTATAAAAAAAATCTAATGAAATGCCTTACTAAAATTGTTATAGACAATTTTTATACTTGATTTTACTATGAATTCAAATAAAAATTCTTAAATTTTTTAGAACATGTTTTTTTTTATCAATAAACAATCCAACATTAATACAAATAAAATTTTTGTAAATTAAATGCCTAATCGCCGAGCTAATCTCCGAAACAACGGATTGTGATCCAAGAACATTGCTTTTTTACATTTTCTATTTGGTCGAGTACGAAGTAAATCAATTTTGTAAGTAGGCATACCCACCTACCTGGTTGTTATAATATGTATATATGCATGAGGTGCCAACTCCCACTCAGTTTCAATACTACATATTCTAGATTGAATATCTGCTTCGACTTCCGATAGTTTATAAAAAATGAAGTACTTTCCTATCGACAATTAATCTAGAAAAAAAATCAAAGTTATAAATTATTTTGGCAACACATTATATTTGTCATAGAGAAGTATGAATACATAGAGGTAATATTTGTATCTAGTTATATCGATATTCTGTGGATCAAATAACAAAAAAAAATCTGTATAGATAGCGTCAATTTGTTCTGTGGCGTCAATTTTGTTTACAAGAACTAATGTTGATGTATTAATATTATACAGTAGTGCACACTTTTACTAATTAATAATTGAAACTCAATCTCTAATTGAAATTTTTATATAATCTATGTAAGTGCTTTGTACAAGATTGACATCTTACGTTAAAATGGCTAAAGTAGAGCAGCCAATTTTCATCTTACCAAAGAAACGCAATGGAAAGAAACAGGTTCCTAAAACCAGCCATGTCGATCACATAATAAGTGTACAGGTCTGTAAGGATTCTTTGAATTCGTATTCTCTAATAAACAGAATTTTTATACTACAGTCAAAATCTCTTTAACGACATCGAAGCAACTACTCATATTTAGTTGTAAAAACCGGTGAGAGGTTTTCGCCGCTCATTTTCTCACCGACAATGCCGTGCCGAGCCCGGAAACTTTGAATCCAACTAGACGAGCAAACAAAATCTTCACCAAAATAATGAGCAAAATCGTTTGCTTTTTGTTAGAAGAATTGGTTCATTTATTGGCACATTATTTGACCTTTGATTTAAACAACTCAACAAAGCTTCCTCAATTTTCATATGATTCGTTGTTCTGGCTCGTTTCATTTTCAAAAATTTTTTGTCATAAAGAGTTTGAATTTTTACCCTCTCTTTCCAAATGGTTGAAATTGTCGAGTGTGATACGCCATATTCTTTTGCCAAGTCTTTGTATGAAATTCCGCTCTCTAGCTTTGAAATAATACAAGATTCGTTGATATTAATTTGTTTTCATTTTGTTTGTGACATGTTAAAAGTTTCACAATTAACTCAACAATACGCTTTAATATGTCTTGTGTACAAATAAGTAACAAACTGAATGAAGAAACGTGAAGAAGCAGGCCTTGACTCTATGGAATGCACATATTTTGTTTCTAAAAATTACAAAAAACCCTTAACTCGGCACATGTTTACTTTTATGATAATAGTCATCAACCATTATACTGTGCCTATTCAAATTGATTTACAATACAGCTGAAATGGTCATTTTACAGATATAATTCTCCAAAAGCATTAGTCAAATGTCATTACATAATATGGTATGTCATAGTAATGTCGTAAAAAAGAATGTATTAGATAAGGCAGCCATATAGCATTCAGCCGAGGCCTTTGATTTCGGTCAATATAACCATTATGTTGTTCTAAATGATGTCACCATAAATGGTTTTAACTGTACATTGTTTTATTTATTTCTCCGCATTCTTATAGATGATTTAGATATGTTTTACCTATATTTTTTTCTACAAACTTTCATGATTGTACCCAATATAATAAAAGTATTAATTTTCAGGGTATTGATTGTGAAGTCAATACTAAATACAAGAGTGGACTCTCACCAGTCTCTGAGCATATTGTCAATGGAATCATTCATCACACCATGGAAGGTCTCAAATCCAATATGAAAATTAATCTTCCCATCATTAAAGATGTCAATGATGAAGAACCCAATGAAACTATTTTAGATTTTGATCATCAACAAAAACTACAAAATCTCAAGAAAAATGGATACCAACCATTATCAACAGTTACTAGTAGCAGGGAAATTATAGATTTGTCACCTATATATGAAAACTCATCTGATGCCTGTTCTAGTCATGACGATTTGAGAGAATATAATGAAAATGAAATGCAAAAAAGTTGTAAAATATTAAACACTGAACAGTATGAAAGTTCATCGATAACTCCTATAAGTCTCTCTCAAACTCAATCAGAAAATAGTTTTGAACTTGCTCCTTTAACTGACAGTTTGAAGAACAGTACTAAAAGAAAAAAGAGAGTTAATATTGTTTCGGAAGCAACAGAATCTGATACTGTTGATACTGAAATTTTAGCTTTTAGAGCTGAATCTGAAGGTTCAATTTCTACAGAATATTCTGTGACTGATAATTCCAAAGAAATGTATCTGACAATGACAGGAACAATAAAGAGAGGTAAAAAAAAGGGTCAAAATATTGATGTGAAATTGAACATATCTAGAGAAGAGCTGGAAGTTATAGAGGCAGCTATTGTAGCAGAGGAGTACAATAAAATGAATATTTCAAAGTGTTCATTGCATAATGGTCTCCATGTATTTTTGCTTGGTATTTTGTGCGCACCATTTATTATAGTTCTATCGGCTTTTTACTCATTCTATTTGGGAACAATGACTTGGTATAATATTTTCAATCATGTTACCGAGGACTTAAGCTGTATAAAAAAAGTGTTTTTGGCACCTCTTGTGATTTTATCGTATCCATTTTTGATACTAATATTTACAATTGGCTTAGGGTTGTATGCTGGTATTATCCAGCTTTCTTTTAGTGGATCAAATTGGTGGAAGGAGGTGTGTGATTTTGAAAAGGGTTTTTATGGTTGGTTGTGTAACTTTTTAGGAGTGTCAGAATGCAGCCCTTATGAAGTTGTCGTGCTAATGGATGTTAAACAGTAATTATATACTTAAAATTGCTCAGGATCTCAATGTCTTAAAACAGTAGTGATAAGATTAAGAATATTTTTACGGTAGGAATATTGACGAGTCTCAAATAAATTTAATTATTGAAGGATTTAATATCTTTCTTATTAATTTCACTATAATTACAGTAGGATGTTCAATTTGATATGCTAAAATAAATGTATAATCATTACTTCATAGATCAGACTGAACAGAATTTATATAAGGTTTTTTTAAAAAATAGGTTATACATGCATCATTTACTACTACCCTTTATTTATATTTATTATTAAATATTTTTTATTTTAATGTACAGTATTATTACTCTTGAATACCTAACTTAATTATGGACATAAAATCTTCCAAATATTTTACAAATCAAAACAAATTATTTCTTTAATTTGAATAAATCAATTTATTATTCTGTACATTCCTTAAGACTAGTGATAAATTTTTGATGGTCTGTACAATGTTAAGCAATTTTATCAATGTGTGATAAAGTAATAAAATACTCAATATCAATAATTTTGTATTTACTCATAAGACTGATATATTCTAGTCATTATTGTTTAGTTAATAAAATGTATTGTGAAATATACATATTTGTTTTAATAACTACCTTACCAAAACTATAAAAACAAATTAGTCTACAATTGTGATTTTCTACCTAGAAAAATATAGAGCTTATGAAGTGTCTTTGTTTTGTTCGGCTTTTGGTAATTCTGTTTCTTTTAATTCTTGGTCTAATCTTTCTTTCGCTCTAACAATTTTAGATTGTAAATAAAACGACCCTCCTTTCGATTTATCGTTGACAGAAAACAAATGTTCATAATTCTTCTTGATCTCC
This sequence comes from Eumeta japonica, assembly GCA_005406025.1. Taxonomy (NCBI): domain Eukaryota; kingdom Metazoa; phylum Arthropoda; class Insecta; order Lepidoptera; family Psychidae; genus Eumeta; species Eumeta japonica. The sequence goes on from BGZK01000413.1 coordinate 386,257, forward strand.
TCCGAATCTAGTTTGCTCACATTTAATATTTGCATCGCTTCTTCAATAGTAAGACCTGTAGTCGCATTCGCCGCAGCTCTTCTGGCTCCTTCTTTTCCACCACCAGCACGCCTTGCTGCTTCTTGTGAAGCTGCTATTTCTTGCCTTAACGCTCGCGCAAATGCTTTACCTACGACTTGCACGCCCAAAACAATTATTTGCGCAATATATTTAGCCATTTTTCATGATAAGATTATGAAACAACGTACTAAAGATCATTATTGCATCTTTTGAACAAAATGTCAAACGGTAAGTTCTGTCAATTTAATTTTAGGTTATGTTACATTCAAGTTTTAAAATTCGTAAATTGAGTTATTCGATTAAACCAGATATGGGGCAACCTTTGACATACTGTGCGACAAACTTTAGTGTACAAATTATTTCTTTTTTGGTCGTCCTTTAAATTTAATTTTTATTTGTCTTTAAACAACGAGATTACCTAATTGTTTTTTATTGTTATTTTACTTTACAAATAAACAAAATTGTACTCCAGTAACGCTTTACATGTATTTATCATGATAGTATCAATAAAACAACAATGCACCAACAAAACAAACGTATGTTTGGCGAAACAAACGTATGGAACGAACAAATCACACACGTTTCAATGTTTTGTTTCATAATTCATTAATACGAAACATTTAAAAGTGCTTTACGTTCTAATAATTTTTTTCGTCTTTGGTTACCATTTATTTTTATCTGTACTCTCATTAATACACGAAAATGGAAAACTTACATATCATTTTACAGAAAATTTAATGAAGATTAATTCTGTCAGCTTCAAAATTATTTTATGCAATAGAAACGAAAAAAAAAACATCAAAATCAATAGTTGTTTTATGTTTAATTTCAGCGATATTTAATATCGCTGAAATTAAACATATTTATAATATAAATTAAGGGTTCATATTAACTTTAGTCTAAGGAGATCACTAACATTAAGCTTTATTATGAAAAAAATTGTACTATGATTCTTTTTTAACATTCAACTAAAAAACTAATAATTATTTAAAATAAAATTAAACCACTCCACTTATGTTTTGTTTAAGAACAACACGTGTGAATTGTAAAAAAGTAATAATAACTTATTGTCTTCCAGTAACAAAACCATCGTCATTTGTTCTATTTGCATTTTAAAATGAACCTCATTTAATGACATTCCGGTTGAACTATCAGATGATAAGTAATGTTCCTTCGCTTCTTTTTCTTTGGCACTGCAATTTGATATTGTAAAATGGGAGACAGAGACAAAATGTACATTTTAAGCCATTTTTCGTCGTCACCATAGGATGCGACAGTGCATTTTCTCCTTTTATACATTTATGCATGAATCTGAATAAATCTGAAGATTATGTGACGTTAAATGGTCTGGAACAAATGCTAGATTTGGTTCAATACCAACAAGTTTTTCGATCTTATCTCGCGTAACTTTAGTAGTATGTAGTCTTACATTATTATATTGTAGGAGTAACCATTTTCGGTTTACTAAAGCTGGATATTTCTGCAACAAAACCTTATCCATCCGCATTGATAGTTCAACCATCTGGAATTATTTCAAAGTACATTAAACTTTCATAATTCCATCAGATAGATAACATTTTCGATTCGATTTGACCTCTCTTCACGAAGAGTTCAGGTAAGCAATTATTTTTTGTCTAATCACCGATTTTCCATGTTTGGATTATTAAGGTAAGTCCATTTTTATCGCAAGTGAAATTAAAACTATCGTAAGCTTTTTCCAGATCTATAAAAATGCAGAAAATCTATTGACTTTTAGCCAAAAACTTTTCCGCAATGTTTCGCAAAGCCCAAAGAACTTGGCCCATACACACAATCCTTTTTCCAAATTCTGCTTGTAAATTCAAGGTCTTATTTGTCGGGTTCCGTTGTTGTTCCACTTGGTTCGCCATCGCGATCGGTTGCCTTCAGTCCAGTCCTCTGGATCCCGCTTAGTACAGCTCGGCTCGAAAGAACACTGCACACACGGTTATACAATAGTATAAGCTTGTGTGCAGTGTTCTTTTGAGTTGCGTTCCGTGTGTTGTACTCCGCGCATGTGTGAGTGTGAGCAGTACCGCGCAGTATTTACCATGCGTCGACAATCAAGACACTTACGTTCGTTCCGTGTATTTACTCCGGCTTACGATGCCGTCAGCACGCCTAGCTTTCGCCCGGTTTCTACTCCTAGGGTGCGCTCCCGTAGGGTCACGCTTCCAATATCTAATCGCGTTTAGTTATTTCGTATGTTTTACACACATAAATGGTTCATGATTGACTACGTGAGAGCGATTCGCATTTATTAGACCAGCAGCGATCCTATTGTTAGAAAAGAGATAAACGCTCGAGCATTAGGGGTCAGAGGTCGTTGCGTGTTATCGGTGTCCAATCCAATTCCGATTTTATATCAGTAATGTTATGTTACGTTTTTATGTAATGATTTATAGGTCATTTTTAAAATTTAAATTCAGTGATTTTAGGGCTTACAGTCTTCGACCGAAACCGTTAGTTTTTAACCACCTTTCGCGGTTATTTTAGTATCGTCCCATTACACGGTCACAAGCGTCGTCTGTAATTTAATTACACATTATAATAAATATTTAGTTAGTTATTATACCCCTTCCCGGAGCGTCTTTTCACCTATGATGTTATTACGTCGTGGTACCCTGGAAGCGACATTTCGCACCATTGACATCCCTGTATGCTTTGTGGCTACTTTATGATAAAGCTATAAGCTATAAAAGCCTTCGAGCTAACAACAGGGCCATTATTATGTTTTAGGGGAGTTTTAGTCCGTGCAACTCGGATACACCTCGTGCGCCTGAGCGCATGGAGTGCCCATCACGATCACGAGGTATTTGTCTCCTTCCCCGTCTTAAAGGGAGAAATAAAAAAAAAATTATTTGCAGCCTCATTTCACAAACTCTTTAATAATGATTTTCGAATACTGCCAATGATGCTGAAGAAATTTGTGCAAACTTACCGTGATCTTTTCTTTTACAGAGGAGTGCCATGACAACCTTGCCCCAATCATTTGATAACCTTTGGCTTTTCCAGCATTTATTAAAGAGCTAGTAGATTTGCCACTATACTCCCACCGCCTCTTAGCGTCTCCGACGAAACCCTATCATATTTGACAGCTTTTCCAACATTCATACGTTTGTTTTCTAACATTCATACGACTGTTTTCATAATTTCATCCATTATAATTTCATTTTCATTTTCATCATCAATCATATATTCATTTGTAGTAACATTATGTAAGTTGCAGCAGATGTTAACTAAAATGAATGATTCTCGAACTCGAAAAATTACCATCGAAAATAAAAGAATATGTAACTTCACATAATTGCTGTTTCTTTTTTCGATGTAATATTTTAATGATTCATTAAAAAATTCGTTAAATCCTTTCACGTCAGGCAACAATGATGATAAGGTCATACACTGCCGGAGTTTCAACTCTAACGCAATATTTTACACAAATACGATTTTCACCAATTAGAAAACTCAAAATCAAAATCTGATTTCTTTTTTTTTATTTTTACTTTATGTCATACTTTACTTTCAGGTTTATTTTTTTTATTCCCATTTTAAATATTTTGTTTTTTAAGTAACTTCAAAAGTTATAAATATATAAAACAAAAATCGGAAAGGCCGTTTTCAATACACTTTATTAATTTGTTTCACAAGTCCTTAAAAAATTCTAGCTTTTGAATTCAACAAAATTTTCTTTTTTTTTTATTTGGTTGATCGACTCTAACCAAAATAGTTTACGAAGTTACTTGAATAGATTGTCGAGCCTATGCGATACATGCAATAAAATTACGCGCGTATTTTGACAGCTGCCAGTGAATCTATGTTTGAAATTACTAATGAATCAAATTTTACGAACAGTTGAACTTTTCAGAAAATTGTAAATATAATTGCAGCTGTATTTGGTGGATACGTGTGCCCTATTTTGTAATAATTAATTAGTTTATATTAAGTTTGCGGGCAATATGGTAAGCATATAAACAGAAATTATAGGCATAAGCCATGCACACCGTTTCTAACCAAAGTTTTGTATTTCAACATTACAGAGTTCACCAGAACCTCAGTCAGATCGTGAAGACCCTCGGTCTCGTGTGACATCTCCTGTTCGAGATTATGAGATGTTCGAAGATGAAGGTGCTCTTCTTGGAGACAATGGACCCGAAGATGAGGAAGAGGAAGGAGAGGGAGTTATTTGGAGATAACATGGAAAAGTTAGTTTGTGTTTTAATTCGTACTAAATCTATTTGTAAAACATTCACAAAATTATTCATGGTGTGTTTTGCAGAATTCTACAATGTTAATAGCTAAACACAATTTTTCTTTTATGTCCGAACTTTTTAAATAGATTCATCTAATAGAGCATTTTAAAAACTTAATAAAATGGTATAAAACGATTATATTGATTGATATTTAATAAAACTACAATTAGTATAACCAAAGTATAAATTGAAGAAAAAAAATTAATAATTTTACTTTGTACTTATCCATTTTTGTGTCGTAATTTAAATCGATATATAATAGCGAAATAATAAAAAAAATATATAGATAATAATGAATAGCAAATATTAGTATATGTATATCAATATTGATCATCTTGAAATTTTAAAAACTATTAAATATTATAAGATAAATACTAATTATAATACATAATCTAATAAAGTCAAATATTGTCAGACAACATTTTCTGATCATTTCTACCTAGTCTCTGATTTAAGTATTCCTCCTAATGCACCATCAATATTAGTAGCTTAGTCTAGCAGTGTGCTGCATTTATTTTAATCACATACTATAATATCTGTCCACAAAAATTGAGTCTAGCTATTCCAAACCTATTCTTTGAGGATATATATAGGGGGTATATGTATATCCAGTAGTGGATAGCAGGAAGCAAAAATGGTTGTATAGTATGTTTTAATTACTTATTTACCTTATAAACAATGTTTGCTGTTACAACATTAGTTTTAAATAAAATTACTTGTATACTTTTGATAGATTTACTTATGATCATTTTAATAATTCACTCAACAAGTCCATGTGAAATGTATATAAAAATTAATGATTTTGAACAGTGATTATCGACCAATGCCAGCTCTAGATAGATATGACACTGAAAACTTAGATGATGAAGATTATGACCCTATGTCCATTGAAGATCGAGTGGCTGCAGAACAGGCTCTTAGACGCAGGGAAAGAGAGGAAGGAAGACAGCGGAGAGATGATGAAGGACTATTTTATGGTATGTGTGTTATAAAATATATAAACCAAATAATTGTTATGTTGCATAAATGTAATAGTTCCAGATTATATTCATTTTAAAATAAAAATGATATGTTAAGATACATAATAAATTGCTTTTAAAGTAGGTTAATTTGTAGATCAATTACAAATTCAAAAAGAAAAAGCACCCGAAGAGAAGACACCCTAATCTTGAAATCATATTGAACCATTTTCCTTTTAACAATATGTTATACCACAATTTTTGTATCCATATTACATAAATTATTAAATATGCTAATTATTTCTTAAACAAACACTGAATGACAAGAAAGCTGACAAAAAGTTAGTCCTTTTAGGTGCTCCTCATTGAAGAGATTATACATTTTGTTTGCAATATTAGGAATGTAAATGTAGAATTCAATCTTCAACATCTTAATAATTGTATTTATCAGATGAATCCGATGAGGAGAGTACTGGTGCACCACGAACAAAACGTCGGCGCGGTGCAGAAAAAGTAGTTCCCGATTCAATGGACACTGAAGAAGTTGAAGGTATCGAAAGCATTGAAAATCTAGAAGATACGAAGGGTTATACGACTAAAGAGTGGGTGTCTATGCTTGGCCCTCGTACTGAAATTGCTAATAGGTAATTTTTTCAAATTATTCTTTCATAAATGAAACTGAAAAATATTTTATTAGATGAAGAATAATTATTAATGTTCAATTTCAATTGTCTAACTTATTTTCATTGTCAAAGCAGATATGACTATATCAAAGTTTTAAAGTTTTATAGAAATATTTCATATCTTTTGAAAATTATATTCGATATGTTAATTATATTTAAAACTAGTTTCAATTACATTTCTGATTTTTCATTATTTGTTAATGGCCCTAGGAATATAAGCATAGTGATTTTGCCCTTGAAAGATATCGGCACTATACTGAGAAGATTTTTTGGTTCTAATGAGATAATAAGATCCTGAGAGTTTCAGATTTTTAAAACAATTGGTCTTTAAGAAAAAGAAAAATATGTAACAATCAGAAAAAAATGATTTTATTAGAAACCTGTGAATCGATTGATTTGAATTTTGGATATGTTTTGGGGGCTGATAGTACCTTCTAGAAAAAAAAATAAGAGCTTTATCAGTTAAAAAGAAGCTTAAAAAATGGGATTTTTGTTTTAATTTTGATTTTTAACTATGAATCGAGCTTGGTACAATTATAAAGCTATTTTTTTTTGGATTCTTTACCCATTTTTCTATGGATTTGTGAACTTTTAAGATTTAAAAAAAAGGGGCACCATATTGCAAAAAAATAAAAACCACTTTTTATGCAAATATTCACTTTATTTTTGTGTTTTAACTTTAAGTCTCAATTTTGTCACATATATATATTTAATTAATCTTATTTAAAATAATCATTTCTATACTTAGAGAAACAATTATTTTTTCTGCGCTAGTCGAGAGTTAAATATTTTAATATCAATGTATATTAACTAATTCTATCTAAAATGCATAAAACACAACTTTTAATGTAATCTTTATTCATTAATATGATCAATCATTATTTACTTTGCAATACTATTGCAACTATTTGTAAAAATTGCTGTTATTATCCGCTGGATGTGGTACATTACCGACTCAGTCCTCTAGCTTCAACAAAGAGCCACCCGACTAACGCGCTCACTTGTGAATTTGGCCGCATACGCAACAGCTGATATAAGTGTAATTTCAACCCAAAGATTATGGTTAGGTTTCATTTATTAAACAAATAAAATGTTTTCGAATAGAACAAGTAGTGAGAAGTGTTTCATTTGCTCAAAACAAGTAAAAATAGTTGCTGTTACTTCTCAAATCTTATCAACAGAACAAGACGCTGACGATTTTTCTAGAGTATTTGATATTGATTTCTTCACTGGTGATCTTGCGTGTGGCAAGTATCATGTAGAGTTGTATAAAAAAAGAAAAATTGATCCGGTTGCAAATAGCGCTGGAGATGAATCTGAAACACTTGTTAGCGAAATGTTATAATGAATGGAGTCTAGTTTGTTACACATGACATAGTCTCAGTCAAGTTCAGGTGATCCTTCTTTCAGAGCTTCAAGGGCAAAATCACTATGCTTATATCCCTAGGGTCTTTATGAAATTGCCCACTGAGTTGTCTAAAATTTATTACAGATTCAAGAATTTTCTCCGCACTTACACTGATAGCAAAGGCACATATGTATACAAAGATCAGATTAGAAGAATGTGCGAACTTAACCAAGCATCGTTCCATGTCGAATTTGATGTTTTAGCTCGCAGGGAACAAGTTCTAGCTTACTTTCTACCGGAAGCACCGATTCAAATGTTGCAAATATTTGATGAAGTCGCCAAAGATTTAGTGCTAAAAATATTTCCTAGTTATGAAAGAGTCACTTCAGAGATCCACATCAGGATTTCAGATTTACCATTGATAGAGGAGTTAAGAACTTTCAGAAAATTACACTTAAACCAACTGGTGAGGACTGTCGGTGTGATCACAGCAACAACAGGTGTACTACCTCAATTGTCAGTTGTGAAGTATGATTGTAACAGATGTGGGTATATTTTGGGCCCCTTCGTTCAGTCTCAAGATTCTGAGGTGAAACCTGGCTCTTGTCCTGAATGTCAGAGTTCCGGACCTTTTATGGTGAGTGTATACTTGTTTAGAGATATTTTCATAAATATAGATAAAATGAGTATATGAAATTAAAAAAAAATAAATGTCTGACATCTGGAGAATAACTTGTCTACTTTAATGATTGTGAATTGTGATTGTGAAATAGTTCATTGAAGCATGTTTTATGTGTTATAATGGCAAAATATGTATTATAGTAGTACAAACCGTGTCAGAAAATAACTTGTTAACGCAAAAAAATTGCTTAGGTCAATATGGAACAAACGGTATACAGGAATTATCAAAGAGTGACAATTCAAGAGTCTCCAGGTCGAATCCCAGCTGGCCGTATACCACGAAGTAAGGACTGTATACTACTCGCAGACCTTTGTGACAGATGCAAGCCAGGTGATGAAGTCGATCTGACGGGCATATACACTAACAACTATGATGGATCGCTTAATACTGAACAGGTAGCTATTATTTTCAATGTTAAAAATAATAGAATTATCTACTAAATAATATGAAAAAAAAAAAGAAAAATTAGGATTCAATTCAATTTTAATTTTTCATGGAAAGTACTAATACATTTGTGTTATATGTTACTGTTTATTATTACTGTATATTAAGCCTAATATAATCTGAAGGTTGTATGCTTACTTGAACATAGTTCAGAGTAAAGTTAATGTGTTTTAGTTTAAGTTCAATGTGAAATGCATATTAACCTGAATGCTATTAAAAAGACCACTTGCTGCATACCTCAGAGAGCATGTCAAACCGTTTGTTCTTAAAGTTGCTAACACATTAACAACAGTCTTCAACACTCAATGCAGGTTATTAATAACTTAAGATCTAACCTTAAAGACTTAATATTTAATCCTTCAGTCTGGAATAAAAAGCTTGTAGGAGGATGTTCTCTGACAATGAGGTGATCTCCCCATTGTCAGAGAAAAAGTTATTGAAAAAAACTATCAATTTATGAATTCCATTAATAAAAAACTATCAATCTGCTCGCCTTTAAGTTATATTATCCAATAATATCTTCGTGGTTTTCAAAGCCTATTTTTAGTGTGCTTTGAGCCATTAACTAAAACAATGGATTTGGAACGAAAGAAAATTTTGCTCGTAAAAGAATTTCTTGCATTGTGTTGAGTTCTACAATCTGTTAAGATAATGCTTTCATATTTAGAGTTATAACACAAGGAACTTTGTTACTTATAGATTTTTTTCACATTGTACAGTTTTTAATTATAAGTCAATTATTAAACTTGTCATGAATGTAATAAAAATAGGTGATTGGAATATTGCTAAGCAATGATTGATGCTGCTGAAGTAAATTAGTTCTCTTTATCATATACATACATAAATAAGTACTAACTTGTTCACATTATTGATGGTGTATTAAATATACTTCCACATATCTAGCCCCCTGCCATGCATTGCTTCAACTATATTACTATTTTGACTGCCTATTTTTTAATCCATGCATTCACGAGTTAGATTAATGCCATTTTTAACCATTTTCATGTCTGGCTATTATGGCTGATTTTCTTCAAAATGATTGGATATGAATGGTGGGTTAGTTACAGTTGTGTAATTTCAAAAAATGTCTATAAACGTTAAAGATATACAAAATTATTTATTGCTTACATTGATGTAATATATACCAATAATTTCAGGGTTTTCCAGTATTCGCAACTGTAATTCTGGCCAACTACATAGTGGTCAAGGACTGCAAACACATTGTAGAATCTTTGACAGACGAGGATGTTTCTAATATTGTCAACTTGGGTAAAGACCCACGAATTGGACAGAGGATAGTACAGAGCATGGCACCCTCTATTTATGGCTATGAATATATAAAACGTGGATTAGCGATGGCCCTCTTTGGTGGTGAACCTAAAAATCCAGGTAATGAATTTTTAAAAGGACATAGAATTAATTCAACCTTTTAAAACATAAATAGTCAATAAAAATTGTTACGAAAAACAATATAAATAAATCATGGTCATTGTGTTATAATCTCATAATCATAATGGACAATGTCAATTACAACATACATAATTTATTACATTTAAAAATATAGATTTTGTTATATATAGGTGTTTAAATTTACATTTATAAATAGATAGTGTTTGTTTATATGTTTAGGGTAATCTCTGAAACTACAGAGAACTGATTCTAAAAATTCGACTGTTCTAAAAATTACACTATTCCTGAGTATATTTTGGTATTTTCCAATAATTTCAGTGTGCAGTTGTAGAACACAGAAATCTTCATATCTATCTCTTCATCTATGTATTAGTGTGATATATTTTGAAGTTACAAGGCCATACACAAACACATATTTATCTATACAATTTTAATCCCTAGACTACTTACCATTATAAATGCTAATTGTTCGTATAAGTCGTAATCGTTCAACTTGGATGAGTGAATAACGTAATCACAAACATAATTGATACAATGTATGATCGGTTTGAGATTGGGATTGCAATTGAATTTGGGACCCGGATCGCAACAGAGAATAGGTTTGAGATTGTAGTCTAGAACCAGAATCAGAATCGAGAGCACAATTGGAACAGGAATCAACAACATAATTGGGATTGAAATTGAAAACGAGACCACAAGTCCAGGATCGGAACCGTCAGTGGAACCGGAATTAAAATTCAGAACAGGAACCAGATAAAGATCATGATTGAAATAGTGATTCTCTGATACAAAAAACCAAGGAATTTATGTCCATGAAAACAGAGCGATTGGCAAAACCTAATAGATTAACAATGTGCACAAAAAATTCTAAGCATTCGTTCCTTCTATTACAGATTCATATTATACTCTGATATTATTTTCACTTTACAAGTTGTGAACAAGAATATATAATATGTTTTATGTATAAAAAAAAATACATTCACACTATACTATTTTAATATGAAACATCTTACAGTTTTTAATTTTAGGGCAAACTATTACAAGCCATCTGCAAAAGTAAGTCCTCTCAATTTTGCAACATAATGTGAATTAAAAATGCAAATTTATTTAGAATCTCACTCTTTAACGATAAACACTATTTTGATTATATTTATTTAATTTTGACAAATTTGATTATAAGTAATTGTGATAGTGAGTCTCGTAATTATCGATTACACTATTTTAAACCTAAAGCATTTGTATTATAATTTAATGTACTCTGTCCCATTGATATTTTATTGGCTTTTTAACATAAAAAAAATTACATGTGCATATTTTATTTATTCATTGGCCATACTTTCACAGATGACTTGTACTTAATATAATAAAATTATGTATGACTAGAGTCTGTTCAAAAGAATGGACAACAAGATGATAATAAGCCGAGTTCATTTATTTTTAAAAATGTCTAACTGATAAATTATATTTTTAGGTGAGAAGCACAAAGTGAGAGGTGACATAAATGTGCTTATATGTGGTGATCCAGGCACAGCTAAATCACAATTCCTCAAATACACTGAAAAGGTGGGTGCCATCAAATCTTATGTAAAACAGTTTTTTTAAGTATTTGTCACTACTTTGTCATTCGACATAGTTTTTTTTGTTCTGTCATATTATTTATTATAAATAATTTTTTTTTTTATCAAAGTACACTTTTTGTTTGATCATCTATCGTTGCAAGACAACCTCGTAAAAATTTTATAATTTAACTTTAAAACTTTTCATTTAAAGACATGTCTTGGATAAAAAGCGGGTTCCATGACTTGATAAAATAATTGTACTTCCGGTAATCGATAGTAGACATTATAAATATGTAATTAGATTGTACTGAAGACAAATATAGTAAAAAGAGCATGGAACCATCCTGGAATTTTTATTGAACATGAGCTACTGCTACATCAGTTGCGTTCCTAGCAGTAGACTCAACAGTACAACCTGCAACCAGCATTTGGGCTTATATCAATATAAATATTAAGAGTATATTTTCAAAGAATCATTGATGGATACAAGTTATCCATCAATGTATTCATTTGATTGTGTTTTCCCTAGTAAGTATTTCAATTAATAGAAAAGCATAGCATAGCAATTTAGAATAGCATAACAATTAGGCTCATAAATGATTTCCAAATCTATGAATGAACCATATATAAACTCAAATTTAAAATATTTGTAAATGTAGCATTTTTAACTGGTAAAGGAGGACATAAATAAAAAAAAAACAACTTTTATCTCAAGCACAATTTGATAAGTATTTGCATTGTATCATCTGGTATTCCATGTAGTATCCGTCCATAAAGTAATATTCTATGTTTTAGATAGCACCGAGAGCTGTATTTACGACTGGTCAAGGTGCCAGTGCAGTCGGTCTTACTGCTTATGTAAGGAAGAACCCTACTACAAGGTAAATTCATTAGTAAATGTAAAATATAATAAGGTATTTTTGTTTGAAAATTTGCAATCCATTTCTTGTTCATCTGACAGTTAATAATCTCAATTTACAGTCCATCTGTTTATGCGATAGTTCCAAATCCATGCTGTCAATAAAAAAAAAACTAACAGGCAGTCATTGGAGTTGGTCAACTGAAATGGACACAACTAAAAACTATGAAATGACAATGGTTTTTTTGTTATTATCAAATTCAGTGTAATATTAAATTGGAAAATCCAAAAGTGAACGACTCTTTATGTTCATTCGTTTTTTGTTAATAACTATTAAACGACACAAATCAAGTTAACCATTTTCAATACCAATCTCCGGACAGTGGATCTCAAGCTATTAAAAAAAAAATGGATCAAATTAGTGAATTTTTACGCTCGCTATCGTAAGTCGGAACGAAAAAGTGTTGATTGACAGGAAATTTCTTTTGACTATTTTGATAGTTTTTCTAATTGTATTATGTTAAATCGATTTGAACCAGTGATAGAATTAATCTTCATTAAATTATCTATCAAATAGTGCACAGGTTAATAAAATTACATGAATTATTAATCGTGTTATTGATGAAAAAAGTTACGAAATTGAGGAAAAAAAATTATTCGTTCGTAGAGCACTTCTTAATGCTTCGCATTATGAGTCGTGCAAAATATTTTTTAGTATATGTTTTGCTTATTAATCGAAACTCAAAATGGACTGCGCAAGTCCAGTAAATTTAAAATAAAAGTCATTGTATATATTAAAGATTAGATTGCAAAATTCAAACCTTTTAATTTATACAAAACAACAATAATTAATAAAATTTATGTTATTTTTACATATACAAAAAAAGTTACATATTTATATCATTATTTCACATTTATGTTATTAACATTATGTTGCTAATTAATTTGTAGGGTTTTACTCGCCCAAAGCAGATGAAGGTGTATTCACAGATAATGCATTAGCATATTGATAAAATATAGCATGGCGCATGGCGGTGACATAAACTCATAATATTTTAAGCATTCAAAAATCACCTAATGTGTCTACAAGTTTTCTCTTTGAAAACTACAATAAATCAAATGCAATTTGATATATTTTTGATACTATTATTAAGGTTTAAAGTCCTTAAAGTTTATACAAATTATGTCAGTTACAAATTGAGAAAAATGTATGCCGTATGTGTGCCCCTAGTTTTATAATAATTTACATGGGGTTTTAACAATTAAATTAGTGTAATAATAGTTATAGTTGACTATTTAGGTAGTCGTAAAATAGTCATGAATTGTTAATAAATTAGTAGTTGACTGTTTTATTTAATTATTTTATTTGTTTATTAAGAAAAGATGATAGTGACATTATAGTTCGATAGCTACAAATACAACCAAAAACCAATGTTTTACATTGTTTTTTTAGATTTCTATTTCACTTAGTTTTTAACATCATATCTAATCAGTTTATGTACTTCATCAAATAATATAATATTTCTTAATTTCCCCAGTCAACTATCTTATTGCAAATCAACAGATAACAAATAATGGAATTTATATATAAAATCTTACAAAGAAGTAAAAATGTAACAAACCAATTTATGATAAACAATTTTCTAAATAAATGAAACTTTGATAAGTGCTACAGTTTCAAGTATTTTCCACAGAGAATGGACCTTAGAAGCCGGTGCTCTGGTGCTGGCCCGATCGTGGTGTTTGTCTTATAGACGAGTTTGACAAAATGAATGATCAAGATCGAACTTCAATACACGAAGCGATGGAGCAACAATCCATATCAATATCTAAAGCTGGAATTGTGACATCTCTCCATGCTAGGTGTGTTTATGAACATTGTTAAGCAGTAACTCATAAGGAAACATTGTTTATCCATTTAGAGATGAATGAAAATTAAAACCCTAGTTTTGTCATTTTGGCTTTTGAATTCCACTTGTTCTTAAAGCATGTGTGTGAGCAGTGTTTCTGAATATTGAAATTAAAGTGATTCAATATGATTACTAAAGACCTCTGAAAAAAAAAAATGTGTGCAAATATTAATGATGTGAAATGATGTTCCTAAAGGCTGACTAACTGAGAGGCATTCAATTCAAATGTACAAAATTTCAAGAAAATATAAACAACAAATTTATTCCTTTAATTTTTTCAAATTTCATTTTTCTTAAGCATCTATTGACCCTTTTTTTTTTCAATGTCAACCGATCCATTGAAAATAATCTTATGTCACATTCATGATTGTTAACTTATATATTGCATTTATAGTCTTAAAATTACTATAGCATGACCTATAATGATTGCTTATAGTAAAATCATTATTGCATATCAGGTAACAATGTCTATATGTTTCAAATATGTTGTATCTCTAGAGAATCCTCAAAATTTTAAAATATTTTCTGTGGAAATCTTTGTGGTTATACCTCATATAAAGCTCTTTTTACAATAATTTTTATTGCTTCCTTCATATTACCTGGAAAAATTTCTTCTCGAAACACTCAGGCTCAATGTTTCCATAAATATACATTACATAAACATTTCAAATGTTTATCCATGGATTGAGGGGAAGTTATTTTGTATGATTTCATTTTTATATGATAATTGTTGTTCAAAATTTATTAAGAATCTGCAGGAATAACAACAGTTATTTGTACTTACAATAATGTGTAAAAACACTGGAATTAATAGATAAATATATAAATAAAA
Source organism: Eumeta japonica (assembly GCA_005406025.1). NCBI lineage: Eukaryota > Metazoa > Arthropoda > Insecta > Lepidoptera > Psychidae > Eumeta > Eumeta japonica. Next base: position 401,271 of record BGZK01000413.1, read on the forward strand.
ATATTTATCTATCAATTCCACTAGCTTATACAGTATGTCATGACAATCTTTTAATAAGTATTTTCCCATGTAACAATAAATCATGACTATTTGATGTGATATAGGAATTAAGTTTGTTAACTTTGTGTTTTATTTTTATTAACATGAGACAATGTTGTATTCAGGTGTTCAATAATAGCAGCGGCTAATCCAATAGGTGGCAGATACGATGCCAGCCTCACATTCTCGGAGAATGTCAACTTGTCAGAGCCCATATTGTCTCGTTTTGATGTGCTCTGTGTAGTGAGAGATGAAGCAGATCCTATGCAAGATGCACACTTAGCCAGGTTTGTAATTGCATAGTTGATTTAAATTTATTTGTACAAAAGCGGCATTCTTAACTTTTGTTCACTTGATTTTAACTTCTTATATTTGAATTGGTTGTTTATCTCAAACATTCAAAATGCAAAGTTTAACTAATCATCATATGTTTGGAACATAAGTATTGGCTTACCATATTCAATTCAATGGCAAATAAAATTTACACTTATATTTGAAAGTGTTATATTGAATCTAGAAACTAATTTCTTATAACAATCATTACTTAAGTTTGATATACACAGACTATATAAATATATACAGGAAATAATATATACAGGTCATAACCTGTATTATAAGCTCACCTCAACTGTTCGGTGGAGCTGTTAATTTTCACCACATAGATATTCATTAAGTGTGTATGTCTAAAGCAAGTGACCAACATAATCTCAGACGTTATCAAGCCACCCTAAAACTTAATAACTGACAACGCCAGTGTTGCCAGTATATATAGCATTATCCAAATGATACGGTCAACTTTTTCGATGACAGAACTGGCGGCTTAAAGTATCCTCAGAGGTGTGGAATGAGCATTCAATTTAACAAATCTACTTGTTAATTTGAATGGCTTGTGAATTTTCTTTTCATAACCATTTTAATATTGAACTATAGAGTACTTCACTCTTATAGATTGATATCAACAAATATAATAGTACAAAATCGATTGTTATATATTTTAATGACTTTTTTATCATAAACACGTTTTTCTGTTAATGCAGCTAAAATGCTAGAAAACTATACCCAACTTTTCTATTCAGAACAATACACGAACGCCCAGTGTTGAATGTGTAACATTGCCCTTCTTTGATCATTTAAATTAAAAACTCATTAATCGGTTTGTCATGATCATAATAGAATCCAGTACATTTTGATATGGAAACTTTTAACCACTGAGTTGCCATTGCCCATTAATTGAGTCACCACTGCAACTCTAACGCCTAAGATAAATTGCATTAGACAAAATACACGCATCTCATCCAATTTTTTTGTTTGGTATATGAATTCAATTGTGGTATCCCTACTAAATTGTTATCGCTACACAATCATGAAACCGCTTAATTAATAAACTTAGATTTTAAAATCTGTGATGATAGCTTAAAGCATTTTTTTGAACTTGTAAATGCTATTTACTTTGTACTAAATTCTCTAAGTTTTATTCCATTTAATGGTTCTTATTTTATTCTACTGCGAAAATTTCTTTTTTAAAGTAAAATATACTATTAGTGATAATGCCTGTTTGTCCCAACCCAAAGGGGCTATCCCCCAAATTACAAACTCATACATTTCATGATTTTTGGAATCCTCTGTTTTTATCACAAATGGTCATAATTATGTGAACCTCACCCCTGGTATGACGTCACATATTTTGTAAATATAAATTTAGAAATAACTAAATTAATTACGCACTTTCAAAATAATCTAAATATTTTTATTTAAAATCTTTTTTCGTAAAATCAACAATAAATCAAACATTTTAGAAAATTTACAATCTTTATTAAAGTCTCTAAGATGGTTTTGACCTTTCAGTATATATCAAAGGCGGCCGATGAAGACACTTAGGTGTAGCGAGAAAGTTTCTTGTTAAAATTCTAAGTTTAAAATTTTAATACTTTACATTTATACATTTGATTTGCCCTCTTGTCACACATTGTTAACCTCCTTTCTCCTCTTCAACGTATGACAATTTATGGATGACCTAAAATGCATAAAATTTCATGAGAATATATTTTTGTCCTACTTTTCAGCTTTTATTATGTGTATGGAGTGCCCTCCCTAGAAATATATATTTTTTTATTTAACCACCAAACTAAGTAGTGGCTCACACATGACACCTACATTATAAATTTCCTCAGTATAGGTTTTGTACTTTGTGAATAAAATGCTTATAACATACGAACGGATGTATGGACGGACATAATAAAACTATAAGGGTTCCGTTTTTGCCATTTTGGCTCGGAACCCTAAAAATATCCTATTTTGACATTTTATATTTTTAACTTTTAAATAGAATGAATATACTAACAGTGACTATGTTCTCATACATAGGTTTGTTGTAAATTCACATATCAAACATCACCCGACTCAACAAGGCAGTACAATAGGTGACGAGATTCAAGATCCAGATTTCATGATTCCGCAAGACTTATTGAAGAAATATATTGTATATGCCAGAGAAAATGTACATCCTAAATTACAGGTATGAGGAACAATAATTCCTTTCATAATCCCAATCGATGGTGTTCATCCTAATATTTTGGGATGAGATCACGAAAAAAAAAGGAAAAAGAATTTTAAATATTCAGCTCTTGAAAAATTAAATATCAGTGTTTTTTCGATTCAGCAGTAAACCACAGAATAAGTTATAGTTTTTCACATATGATATCATATTGTAAATTTTGTTCTTTCATAATCTGTCACTTTATCGACTTGTCAGTAAAAAATATTATTTTATAAGAAATGGTTTTTGATTTCTATGTATATATGTTTGGGTCAGGTTTAATTACCCCACGAGACGATGTATACCTTCCAAAATTTCTTTATTTCAGACAAGGACTTGGGCTTGAAGCCCTACCTGCTGATTCGGTTTGATTTCGGGACTGCTATTGACTGTGGTTATCAATGTGATTACGATTAGAACTGATGGCTTAACTTGTACTCCAAAGTATGGGATGAGTGGTTTGATTTGACTTAAGTTGAAAAGCCGTCGGTCAATTTACTTGCAGTTAGAGTTGAATTTGAATTAATACAGCATTGAAAATTTTTTATATAACCAATTGACTTGCATGTTACTCCATATGACATTAAATATTTCAGATACACTCATTTGACCAGATTGCAGAAAATGTCAGTATGCCTTATATGTGTGTATATGTAAATTCATAGATAAATTAAACATTAGGAAAGAGAAGAATAAGGGGACACAATATTAGTGTTTTATTTATCAGATGTTTGATTTAAATGTCTTCAAAGTAAAACTTAAACAAAAATCAGTACAAATAATGTAAATCATTCCAAAATTTAGTTATTCAGATGAACCTTTTTAAGGCAACAGAACTCCTTTATTTGAATTTGTCATATACATCTGATTTGTGTTCTAAACTATTCTAAAGTATTCGTTTGAACCATTGCATATCCATTGCTGCACATAAATCTCTCCTATGGATTTCTACAACATGCGGCTTTTGTTTACATGTGGTCTGTGACCTTCACCAGCATGTTGATTGTCGTGGCTATCTCGGTTATCTAGTACTTTTGCGGATTTTCTTACATCATATTTTAATAACACAGAGAAGCCTGGAGCAGCTGCTCTTTTCGTTGCATGTTCAGTGACTTGAATCCGGTTATGAGATTGACAGTATAATATATACATTTTCTAAATTTAGTCAACACCTATATGATACTTAATAAGTTTAAATGTTAATTTGTAGAATATGGATCAAGATAAAGTGGCCAAAATGTACAGTCAGCTCCGGCAGGAGTCTCTTGCTACTGGCAGTCTACCCATCACCGTTCGCCATATTGAGTCTGGTAAGATTTAAAAAAACATTCCCATTGAAAAAAATTATCATTGAGGCTTTCATGCTCCATGCTAGGCAATTCCAATGCATCTAAAATGTACGCTCCTCGGCAAGGGCGTGCACCTAGAATCAGAGAGGGTATGCAAAGCTAAAAAAAGTTGCCAGTTTCAGCATTATTTCGGTTATGCAAGGTATAAAAATACTTACCGTCGCGTCAGTGGGCCACAAACCGAAACAATGTTGAAACTAGTAAGTTTTTTTAGCTTTCCATACCCTGCCTGAATCTTTGTGTACGCCCCTGGTCTCCGGATCGAAGAATATGTCTGTAAGCAAGACATGAGCCTACCTCGCGCCGGCGTTCACGACGTCCAGGGAGCGTGGCCGGAATCGTCTAGTGACACCGTCATAACACTATCACTTCCGGACACTTCCGCAAATTATAGTTCATAAGTTTTGTATGGTCTATACCGCTTTTAACGGCCTATTATTAATTTTATCGCACACTCGCGCGCGTCGTGTCATCGTGGACAGCCTTACGTTGTGTGACGTCACTCCCGTCCGTCTGCCCGCGCCCCTGTCTACATGTTGGTTTTGTTTGTCAGAGAAAATTAGATTAAAAATTTTGGAATGAAATGGTATAAACCATAAAGCTTATGTTAATGAGTATTATTTTGTATAACATATGCATTTTGATTAGGATATAGGGTATCTAAGGATTTTATAATGAGGATATTAATTGTAAACTCAACATCAGTCCTTTAAAAAAATAGAATTTTAACTGTGAAAATGTATTAATGGAATTTTATCTATATTTTTTATGATGGTTTTTATTTCTATTTTGAGTTTTGAAATTTTTGTATTGGATGTATGAAAATATAATGTTCAGTAATTGTAAATTTTGCTGTAAGTTAAAAAATGTAATAAAAAAATGTATTAGGAGTACAAATAAGTTTTCGCTGTTTTTATCAATAAAATAAAATTTATTGTGAAAGAACAGTAATTTAATTTTAATCGAAGTAGTCTCCATCACTAGCAACTACTTTTTTCCATCTTTCAGGCAGCATTTGGATTCTAAGTCTGAAGAACTTCTTATCTTTTGAGCCTATCCACAAATCAACCCAATTTTTGGTATCTTCATATGATGTGAACCGCTGTTCTCACAGCATATGGCATTGACCAGGACAGATGGTAGTCGGACGGCGCAATGTCTGGTCAATACGGCGGGTGGTGTAGTACTTCCCAATCAAGTGTTTTCAAATAGTATTTCACCGGAACTGCTACATGTGGATGAGCATTATCATGTGGAGAAATAATTTTACATGTCTGAAGTAGTATTGAGGGCGTTTTTCTTTTAGAGCTCGGCTCAATCTCATCAATTGTGTTTGGTATAGAGTTCCAGTGATTGTTTTGCTTGTATTAAGCAACTCATAATACATAACACCCAGCTGATCCCACCAAATACACAGCATGAGTTTTTTTCCTTGAATATTCGGTTTTGCTGTGGATGTTAACACGTGGCTAGGTAGTCTCCATGATTTTCTTCTTTTTGTATTATAATAATGTATCTACTTTTGATCACCAGTGACAATTCAATGTAAAAAACTCTTTTTTGTGCCTAGCTAGCAGCATTTCACTCATGCATAATCGGTGTTCAACATCTCTCGGCTATAACTTGTATGGAACCTAATTATCTTGCTTATGAATAATTCTTAACACTTTTAAATGATGCGAGACTCCTTGCTGAATGACTTCTAAAGTAAGTGCAAGTTCCTTTTGTGCTTGAGACGAATCTTCCTCCAATTTATGGTCATAAATTTTTGACCTTCCACTGTGATCTTTGTCTTCTATGTTAAAATCACCATTTTTAAACTTTTGAAACCACTCACATATTCTTTCACTCAAGGCAGCCTCATTTATGCTTCTACGAACAATCAATGTGCCTCAGCTGCAGATTTTTTTTAATTAAAAGTTCCCACAAATGTCGCTTATTTGGTTCAAATTTAAACATATTTGGATAAAAAAAATATATGATGTTAATATGAAGTTAAAAATATGATAGGGTTATGTTGTTCTTGAATGAGCAACCTAATTTTCAAGCCGGTTATCATCTGCGAATTCTAACGTAAGCCTTGTGCCATGCCATCTCTCTCAAAACGGCGGAAACTTATTTGTTCTCCTAATAAGTTAAAATCTGCTTGAAACATTTTTATGAAGTCTGAATGTAATTTCGAAAATACTTTTTTTTGTTTGGACTATGTTGTTTTTGATGCATAAGTTTCGTGACTAAGTTATGGAAAAAAAAAAAACACCAGTGACAAATTTCTGTATTTACAAATCCATTTAGAACTCATTGTCGAACAGACTCATTGTCAAAGGGAATCAATTACTCAATTAAATTTAGTTTTCATTTTTCTTTATATTGTATTTATATCTAGTTGCCACTTGGTTGTCGAATCATCATTAAATAAATCTGGTGTAAAAGAATGGGAAAGTCTAAATTCAAATGAAATACCTAGAGAAAAGAGAATTTTTAAATAGGCTTTAGGGTTAATTATATTAATGTACCTTGCATTTGTTATGGACTCACAATGAAATGTATTTATAGTGATCCGAATGAGCGAGGCGCAGGCGCGAATGCATCTCCGGTCGCAGGTGAACGAACAGGACGTCAACATGGCCATCCGAACCATGCTTGAGAGTTTTGTTGAAACCCAGAAATACAGCGTTATGCGTGCTATGAGACAGGTCAGTATCTACATCTGATCTATAGTTGACCACCATTTAACTGATCACTTTTAGGAAAACAAATTCTGAATAAGTAAGATCATGAAAGCAAATTTTTTTTTATCATGTTTATAAAACATTTTTATTGATTTGACTTCACGCAGAGGAGTCATGTACTGACTTACTGATTGACTGATTGACTGACATGGAGTTGGAAAGAATTAAACCAGAAACACTAAATAGTTAGGCAGAAAATTCTTTTGCAAGAAAAGCATTCAATAAGAAACGATTGTATTGCAGAATAGAAAATGACAATTGGTAGAGTTCCATGACTTTTGTAGCTAGTGTTATCAAAATTAGTATGCTAGTATAGCCTGATTGAAAACTAGACTATTTAGAAATCTTTTTTTAGTATTTTTAGAGAATTATTCTAGAGCAGTAAGGAATGATAGTTCATTTGGGTGTTTTATCGTTTTGAAAGTTAGAAACCTTGTATATTTAAATTTCTGGATTGCAAGTCAGTCGAGCGTGAGTTATATTTGTAAACACAGGGTTTGAAATTTTTAATCGGATCACTAGTCATTTATGCAAGTTACTAATGACCCGACTGGAAATTTGAAAGGAGTTCAATGCATTAAAAGAAAAGTTTTTTTTTATTTGAAGATTAAAAGTATGGATCTTTGTTTTGTTTTTTCTGTATAATACATAATGCACCTGAAATAATTTGTTTCCATACCATTTTATAATCACAAATTATTTCACATTGTTTGAGTTAGATCTTGGATATAAAAATAGAAATGTATTTTTGCGCGTTTTGGTGCATTAAGGCTTCTTCCACAACCTCCTTTCTAAAAAGAGGATTCAATTTTATCGAAAAATCAATTTAAGATAAATTTTAATATTATTACTAACTTATAAAGGTGACTTTGTGAAAAAATTAAAAAAAGCATTATATTCTTATATAACCATATATAAGGCCATAACTAAAAAATAAATATTAATAAATTTTAAAAAAATCTGTAAAACGAATGATACTGCAGGCCATCTCTGAAACTTTCCACTATGAAAATCTTGGATTAAAAGTAAAAAAAAAAGAGCAAATTCATTCAACCTTTATGAAAGTCAATTTTTATGGGAAAGCTTCTAGGGGATCAAATTTGGATCAAAACAGATAATTTTGGAATTCTCTCATTCTAAAAAATTCTCTATTAATGGTCTATGCTCTAAAATAACAACTTTTTTAGCTAAATAAGAAGATGAATACAAAATTTCATCTTTGTTTTTACATTTTGTTGAAGCAAAAGCCTCATCCACCTACACAAAATTTGTCCCATTATATAACCATTCTGGAGGTGGATTTCTAAAAATGTTTAAACATTCACAACCAAATTACTAAATGAATTTTAAATGTGAACCATGGAGCAGCCAATACCAAATGTGTATGACACATTAGAATTAAGAAAAAGACAAGATTTTTCTTATCATAATTCTCGTTATTCCAGACGTTTCAAAAATACCTCTCCTACAATAAAGATCACAGCGAGCTGCTATATTACATTCTACGTCAATTAGCAATGGACCAATTGGCTTATATGCGTGGCTTACATCATCAAAACTTAACGACCATAGAGATTTCTGAAAGGGATTTAATAGAGAGAGCGAGACAGATAAGCATTGCAGATCTGAAGCCATTCTACGACAGCAGAATCTTCAAAATGAATGGATTTTCATATGAACAGAAGAGGAAAATCATCATTTATGTGTTGCCAGAAGTAGCTACTTGATTTTTTTCAATATGGTAAACATTCAAGCATTATTCATAGGGCAAACAGGTGTCAAGCGAATGATGCAAGTCTCATAATTCTTTAAATTTGTAATAATGACTTCAATTGTTAGTATTTTGAAATCATTCTATATATATCGATTGGTATTTATTTTGAAATAAAATTAAAAACATTATGAACTCAAATAATTGTAATAAATATCATTTAAAATTATATAACAACAACAATGATACAACAAGCATGTTAAAGGTAAGATATATGAGTACACAATCAAAATAAATTTATATATAAAATAGGATTATTAATACTGGAAATATTGATGTTAATTATATTATATAATAGCCAACATTGAAAAGATTTATATGAAAAAGACGTTTCTCTGCTACTGGACATTACTTGCCATGAATCAGACATCCTGAAAAATGTCTTGCTGTGTTTTAAATAATGACATTACAATTGCTATCAATACTAGAAATTTCTGTATTTATTACTAAAATTTTATAAGATTTTGAGGTTATAATAATGATAAAATCTTTTTATAGACACTTAAACTGTATAAAAATCAACATAATATACAACATTCATCCTGTTGTTGGTTAATACACAATATTAGTTTAAGAAGTTAATTATGATAATACTATCTTTAAATTATGATACTACTAATTCTACTAGTTTCTGTGTGTGTATATACAGCTAAAGTTAAAAATTGCCATAATGTATCACAGATTTCAGCATTCGGTATTTAATACTAATTAAAATGTGTAAGGACTGCACCAACCTATATTTTAGAAAATATTCCATTTAACTTAGTCAAATGAAGAAATGCACAGAAATGTTTTTTCATTATTTTATATAATAAACACATATTCATATATCTTGAGTACTAAAATAATGCCATCGGACACAAACAAGTAGGTATTGTGCAGTTAAATTTACTTAAAGGCATCAATTTCATACAAAAAATCATCAGTGAAGTTCCTTTTGAGTTTTAAATTGCTGAATTCCCTTGAATTAATAAGAATGAAAATGTGCACCATATTACAAATATATGAATTGATACAACTATTATAAGCTTTATAGGCATTAACTCTCAATTTTTGCTTCACAGCAAAGTGGCCAATTTTCATTTAATATTTATCTATCAGTACTTCAAGAGACTCAATTAAAATGAAGCTTTTATACTAATATCTCTATATGGTTGAGTATAAATAAAGTAACCAATGTATTGCTCCAAGACAATAAAAATGAAATATAAAAATAATGTTGCTTGAAACCAACCATATGTGCCTCTTGTTCGGACCTTGTTGATGATTGACACCGCTGCTGTTTAAGCTAATGTTAATTCAACACTTTCAGATATATTAGCCATATATTTAATGTACGTTCAATATAAATATTACACTGTAGAAAACAGTTAACAATATTTAATGAAATATGGTAGCATAGGATAGGAAAATGCTTTTTATTCAAGTTCTTTACAATATTTAAAAGTGTCTGTTATATTTCAAACATTGGTATATGGTCCTTAAATAGAGCTGAACATTTTTATACACGTCGGATGTGTGCTGGTTCATAGGCGAAACTTAGCAATGTTCTTTAAAGTCAGTAAGAAAATTTAACTTGGCAATTTAAAATAAGTTAAGGAATTTACAAGTTCAACAATTTTGTTTTTCTTCCTTCTATAAATATCTGTCGTATGTGTATTTTTTATTTATATTTAAGCAATGCTTAGTTCAACCTTGACTTTTCTGTATAAGCGATTTATGTTTTTATTTGAATAATTATTAATTTTTAATTTAAAAAGTCATCACCGGTACTTTATGAGAGTAAATATGTTATTTAAAACACATCACATTGTTATAATTTGCATAATTAAATACCTAAAACACCTTACCGCTGTACATATTCATAGAGTGGAATGTCAATAACTCGAATGCCAAGGAAAATGCAAAAAAATTCGAGCTCATGAGTTTTCGACTTAACAAGAACTTCAAGATACATATGACTGTGTCAACAAGGAACAAACATAACGTTCACAGCTGTGTTACTTAGAAAGTTTCATTAATGTATTCATTCATTGCACGTGTACAAGACAAAAACAATAGATTAGAAGCCCCGAACCCGAACATTCATTTTGGAATTTATTGCTATTATTTCAGGGAATTCCAAGTAAGACATTATATTTTACCAACTACGACTTACGGAGTCTCCTTTTTGAAATTCGATTTATAAAGTATAAATATGTGTTATCAATACTTCGTGGGGAAATAACATTTTGTTCGAGTTACAAAGTCTAAATAATTCGAGATACCGCGTATTTAGGGGTCCATCGCATGAGAATGGCAATTTTTTTCGACTTACTGAGGATTTCGACTTAACGAGGTTCGAGTTATTGAGATTTCACTGTATTAGGTTATTTTATTCTTAAACATTGTAAATTCTTGCTTTAATCAATGTCAGTAACACCCTAAATGACAACTCTTAGCAAGGGTATGCGCTATGTATGAAGACTTACTTTAAATATTGTTAATTGGCAACTCTGGATCATATTTAATATAATATGATCCAGAGTGGCCATTGCAATAAGGAACAGGTTGATAACTAAATTTTTACAAAGGTTATCATAGCATTCCTTTGTGAATTATATAGATGATAAAGTAGTTTAGGTTTTTAAAATTTTGTTTTTGTCTCATATATCAAGTAATGATGAGGGTCAATTTCTGGTAACATTGGTAACTGTTTCATGACTTACCTCTTTGGCTTGAAGGAAAACAGTCTCATTCCAATGCATAGCTTTAAGGCTTAATATGCATTATAAAATAGTGAGTATTATTATGTTCTAAAAGAAAAAAAAGATTCTACAATCAAAATGTCTATTTCGTAGCATCAGTGAACTGAGCTACATTAACTTTTTTATTGGGAGCATATTGAAGAAAAAGATGAAAAAGGGAAGGTCCGGAGTGTGTTCTAGGTTCGTAGAGGATTGCATTCTACATTGTCTCTAGATCTTGCTTCACCATTCTCAAAAACTAGTTTTTATATATGCATTTAAGGTTTTTAATCCTAAGGTAAACATAGGAAATAATAATGGATCTTACAATTTTTTCCCACCTTCATTTATGATGTTTTAGTTATTTTGTTGTGAATTTGAGCAATTTCTATTTGTTGTGAGCAGATCATAAATTTAGTTTCAATCTGCTATAATTAAATAAATAAGATAAATTATGAATGACTTTTTCTTTCATTATCCTTATGAGTGTTCCATACCATATTATATATAAAGTTTATCATTTTTGTTTTAGCTTAAACACTAACAAGGATGTGATTTTTTAAAAATGTTTCATCCTTGTATATGTGAGGAATATGAGAACAATTTCTGGTAGCCATGAAACCTGAGCAAAAGTTGAGATTTTCATAGGATATTAATTTTCATAGTATGTTCATTGTTTTTAACTAAATGTATCAAATTTTTTCAGATTTATTTTCATTAAAAGTACCAAGTTCTGTTTGTAAGGATACATAAAGGAAAATGGGATTTCTTTTAAAGTATATATTTCATTTTTAGTTATACCAATACACAGTTGTTTAAATATAAACATCACAAATACAGCTGAAACAAATTTACAATCAACAACATGAATTGAATTCATGAAACAATCTTTCAATAAGATGTGCATGTGTATATATGAACAGTACAGCGTCACTTGTCTCCGTAATAGAACAATATTACGATTTAATTTCAATTATTTATTTCCAAAAAGCAGTCTGGTTCATAAAATACTACATAAATAATTTAGTAAAAAAAATAAATCTAGCGAACTGTCATCAAAGCCATCTGTTTGCGCGCGCACTTAAGCAGCAACAAGTAACTAACTCGTATGCATGTCAATGACCTTTGATGTCAAATCCTAACGAGAATGCGACTTGGGTACTAAGATTCATAATATTCATTACCGGTATTGTATTTATATTAGCATCATATCCAAGCACTCACTGGCACTAAATAAACGCATCAATCACGTTGTTGCGAAATCTTTCGTAAACAAAATTGCGCATGCGCTTTCACGTAGCGTTGCGGTTTCACTGAAGGCACGGGAGCTCTGGAATCGGAAGGAAATTAAAGGTGGGGAGAGCAGCGGCAACGCCGTACAAAGCGCACATGAACAAATTATACAGGTCGGTTCATTCATAATTGACAAAAGTTATTTATTTTTCTGCTTATTTTTGTTGTTACTTTTATTTTATACTTGTAATTAGAATATGATAACGGGGAAAAGTGGCACCTTGCTGTTCATTTACATTATGTATGTATGAAAACTAAGCTGACCAATCCCATTTATCACACATGGTTTTTCTTGTATATGACTATTAGTGCATTTTTTGTTATATAAGAAAAACGTGTTTAACACATCGTTTCAACATGTGTTGAACACAAGTAACACAAATAATACATATAATGGTTTCATAATAGAGTGTGTTACATTTTTCAAAACAAACCACACAAATTTCTGTTAGTTAATTTTAGTAGTTACTACCATAGACTTACATTTTCATAATTGTTTTTAAAATTCTCTAATACACAGCTAGAATGATGATTTGATTGTAAATTAGTGACATTTATTTAGATTTATAAAATTACCTAAGGAGAATATAAAAAAAATAAAACCTAATTAACGTCTAAAAATAATTAATTTACATGTTGATAATAAAAAACAAAACAAATTTATGCAGACACAAAACGAAAATAATGAAAAATAAACATCACATTCTTTTTCACAATTACAGTTCTATTAGAAGAGAATATGACTATTGACTAATGCATAAAATATTGTAGCTCAAATACTAAGACGTAACAAAATTTTGACAAAATTAGTACATTTATTCTAGTGATGAATTTTTATGGACGCCCTTGGAGAAAGTTGTATCCCTATATTGTAAAATGTTCAAAGCCATTAACTAAAATTTTACTGCATGTCACAATTTATAAAGCAATAATTTGTTTCTATTGCCTGTTTACTATATCATCTACTGTTACTAATATCAATTTATTTTATGGAGCATTTTGTCATAGCCTCAGAATATGATGTTAAATTTTAATTTTAAATATAAATCATTGTAAAAGACATTTAATGGTAAACGATTTGTACTGAAAAAGTGGGTAGTTCAGGCAATTTACAAGCTGGGAGCTTAGAGTATTTCTTAGAACTGAGTTTAAGGAAATTACGATCTTCACTCTGGCATCTAAATTTATATATGAAAATTTAATACATCTGAAAAATAACATAGAACTTTTTAAGGAAAGTAGTGATAGACAAATTCAATACAAGAAATAAAAATAATCTGTTTATATGTGACTCTACTGCATAGTCACAAATTAACTTAGGGGGCTTTGTGTGCACATGTGATAAGGTATCTGAAAATATACAAAATCTATCCTCAACAAATTTAAAATCATTGCTACACAACTGTATATTTAAAGTTGACAAGAACTACCCTCAAGTTTTCTTGCTCGTTCTTCTTAAGGGAAAACTGCCTTCTAAATGACTAGTAAAGTGGTAAAGCTAATACTAAAATGTAAATTCTTGATGTATTATGACATATTTCAAGTGTTATTCATGATTTATGACAGAAAAATATATTTGAATTTCAATAAAGCGTCATTTATTGCATTTTATTGAAATAGTTCAAGCTCTACAAATCATATTGTCTTTATAAATACATTGTATTAATTATAAATGCAATTTCCATTTTTTTAATTAAGTTAAAAATATGTTCTAAAATTTGTAATGATGAATATTTTTTAAACCATTTTTAGAGGGTGCCATTTTAGAAACATATTATTCTAAACTTAAGCAGATCGCCAGATCGCGATATCGCTTTAAAATAAATTTATGGACAGGCACTTTAAGTAGTAAGACAATTGGGCCGTATGAATTACTATTAACTTTGACAGTGAAGATTGTTTGCATTTTTTAAGAAATAAATTACCAGTTCTTTTAAAAGATGTACCAATATAATTACGACAAAATGTGTGCCAATAAAACGATGGTTATCCAGCACACTACAGTATTTATGTAAGAATGTATTTGAACGAAAATTATATAGGAAGATGGATCGGGCGCCTCGCACTATTTTTGTGGCCACTTTAATCACCGGATTTGAGCCATTTGAATTTCTATTACTGCGGTTGTCCGAAAGAAAAAGTTTATTCACGGCTAGGCGATACCAATAAATGTAGCAAAATCACAACAAATTTTAAAAGAGCAGATACGATAAATAATTCTTGAAGGGCTAAACTACTTAGACAATCATTTTTACAGAGATATCATATCTGTATTAGAGAAGTAGGAAAACATTTCAAACATTTTTTATACAAATTTTTCACAAATACAGATTATAAAAAATTACATGTTTCATTTAAAATGTGATTAAAGAGGGTGCATAATATCACTTATAAGGATAGTTATGAATCATTTTGTCATAAATAAAGTATTTTTTAAAGAGAAAGTGAAATTGAAGTTGTAGTTATTTGAAATTTACATCTTATTTTGGTTGAGTGGCTGTAATTTCCTTTAAAAGCAAATTATTCTAAAAATTCAGACTATTATATAATCTGCATGGAATATACAAGTATTTTCATGCATATTCACATTTGTGTAGTACTTTTTTTCTCTACGACAAAAGACCAAAGTATGGCATGAAAAAATAAAAAGAATCTAGGTCAAAAAGCACTTTCTTTTATTTCTAAACAGAAATAGACACCATAGATAATCTATTATATAGGTGTGTTAACACTTTTCTTGTGTAATATAAACAAAAAGAAAAAATTTAAAAAGGGATCGTTTCTATCCAAAAAGAAAATGGTGCCAAGGTAGAATTTTCCCGAAAAATATTAATTATTACCGAGATCAAGTTTAGTCAATATGATAGATCAATGACCTGCTCTGTCTCCAGGATTAATATTTTAAGGTTTACTGAACAGATTGTATAATATGCAAGAAATTTTAATTTGTTATTATAATTGTGTTAGAAGGATAGTTTTTTTAACATATCAGTGTACTCATACTAAAGAATAAGTGCAATATAAATATATAAGAAGCAATTGAAGTCAAGACAGCATTTTTTTTGAGTGATGCACTACCTCAAACGTTTCAAGTTTTGAGGCATGCAAAAAAAACATCTTCAAAAACCTATTTCAATAACTAGTACTGATAGTAAACAGTGTAAAAACTGTACATTTTGACGTGTATCAGACATTTACACTGTTATATATTAATTAGCGAATGTGGTTTTGAAGTCAAGAGACCGAATTAGGCTCATCATATACTGAGCCCTGGCAGATGGTGCTGCATAGAATTTTCAATAATAAAAACAGCACACTATGGTCGCACATTAGCACACTATAAATCACATTCGCCCAGTACGATTCTGTATGGAGCATTGTTTTGGAGCCATTTCGTGATAGTTGTGCTTGATATTCGATCAATAGTTAGTTATCGGTGTGACTTGAGTTTTAAATTGATTAAACATAGAACATTGTATTGCTCTATGTTTAATCAATTTAAAACTCAATGTTATTACATTAAAAATATGTTATTACATTACGTGAGCGATTATTGTATATGTACATATAAATTTACACATTGGTATCTCAGAAATGGCTCTAGTGACTTTGATGGTAATTTATAAAGTGATGCTTGACGGTACTTGATAAAGTTTTGTTTTTCAAGTTTATTTACACAGGTGTCTCCCTGGAGAAACGAGTTAAAAGAGAAGTCTAAATATTGCTTTACTTAGAGCCATTTCATATCATTTTGAGATTATCAGATTGTAACTCTGTGTTATGTCTTCAGAAGTGGCAGTATATAAGCTATAGATGGCACTATTTAAATAAAATGCTTGGATATATTTTGCAATCAAAATATACTGTTGGAAATGAACAGTTCAATGATGAAAACAATAATGACAAATGAAAAGCTACCTTATTCCCATAGAGAACTCAAAAGTAGTTGAACAAAGTTTGGTTGTCGAGGTAATATGACAAAATGCTTCAGCTGGCAGTACCTAATTTTATATGGGTAATAGTATCTTTTGCTTGAAGAAATATATTTCTTCTTGTGGACGTTGTGTTTGACGTTGTCTTTATTCCTGCGCAACCCGTACGCACAGTTTAAAGTAGCTATTGAAGTTGTAATTAATTATGCCTGACTGCGAGAATGTATGCGGCTTACGGCACGTGGGCAAGTGCGACGATCCAAAAGAGCGGATACATGAGGGCATACATCGTTTACGGCTAATTCTGTTGCGAATTTTTCTGAGTAAATTAAACTTGACTCAACAATTAGGTATTGATGTTTGATATTTAATTACTTTGTCTAGGTAGCTTACTTGCATTTAAATCTTAAGCTTTATCATTTTAGTTACATAGCGGTCCCTCATGGGGGTGCTTCCCGTAAAATATTACCTTCTAATATCAAACTTAAAAGGTCAATACATATTATTTCATTGTTTTTTAAAAATTTTCTCTCTGAGAATTTTTATATTTTTAATTTGTTTTATTTCATGCTTTAAAACTTTATTTATTACTAGTAGAGATACTACGATTGCTAATCATCCATAAATCCAAAAAAAAGGCTGTAGTTTATTTACACAAAAACCTTTTGCAAAACTTATATGGCTTATATGGCCTTAAGTTGCATAAAAAGCTTGTAGAATTGTGTTTATTTGTGAACTCAACCAAAGAAAGCTGTTTAATAATTCTTATGCCTAATCGGCGTTAACAGAATAGCAATAATCCGAGAAGTGGAAGTTCAATACTCTAATTTTCAATGAATAAATATAAAAAAACTTTATGAAATTTTTTTTTCATAAAGAAATCTTACTTTATGAAAAAAAATGTATAGTCAAAATTTTCTTACACTTTTCTATTATTACATTTATATATATTTGGGAACAATGAAGCAGACTATTCTAATTATTTTTTCTACATTTTCACAATACACATCTAATATTGATAAGTAGATAAAACAATGAATGCAACAACTATTGACAAGAATTCAAACATCAGAATACTTGTTTTTCTCTAACATTGGGACAAGGCTATTATTACAAAGCTACATATACATAATATGTAACATTGTATTCATGTCATGATTGTTTTTAAACAATCAATTCTGGCACATGAATATTTAAGATGTGACACAATTAGCTCTTAAATGCATTTTAATTTATTATACAATTAGTGACTTGAGCAGCCACTTTCGTTTTTAATTTTATTGTTATACAGTAGTTCAAAATAGTTGCTTTGGAATATAGTAAAAAAAAAGTTTTTTTGTAACTGAAAACTACTCTTGTTTAAGATAATTTTAATGGAAAATATTCTTAAACAAACTGCAGTCAAAAAACATTCTGCTTGGTGTGGAAAGTAATTTTAACAAATTTATGTCATATTTCATCAAATATTCATCTACATAAATTAAACATCAATTAAATATGTCTATTTCATATTTAAAATCCTGTGAATGATAGCTTACACTATGGGTTACATTACCAAAAAAAAAACTAAGTCATTTCCTTGGGATTAACCCCAAAATTTATTAGTATTCATAGTTTTACTACAAAATCACATAGTATTTTACATAAGACACCTGATGATGTAATTCATCACAACCTAAGGAATGATATAGTTAAGTCTGTAATATACATATATGGACATACAAGACGATATGGATGAATACAGGTTCCATTATAAGTTGGCTGCAGTACTCAGGAAAATTTACTCCACGCTATGCACTTTGACACAAAGTCGGTAAAGTGTGCCTGCATGTAATTAAAGCTATACACTAATGATTGGTGAACTTTAAGCATTTTAACTGTTATATCAAAATCATAGCTATGTATAAATTGTGTGCATTGAATATAGATACGTAGAGACAATATCTAAAACACTTGAGATGCATCTCCTTTAGTTTACATACTTAGTACAAATGGTGCTAGTGTACAGCTATCAGCAGGGCACACTGTATTAGTCAACAACGACAGTCCCATAATGGAATTTCATTTTTGACAAACGGATACATATTTTTTTATTTTATTTCTATGGGAAAGAGATTCTATACATGCATCTCGATAGTGATGAACTACTAAATAATGATAACATTGAAATCTTAAATTTGGTTTTCAGTCATACTCATTGCTCACCATGTCCTTTTCTCCAGATATAATTATTGGAATATTTGGCATCATGAGACACTAATATACACTCACTCAGTAGAACTACTGCTGCTACTTGATGAGGATGATGATGATGATGATGAAGTACTACTGTCAGAATCACTATCGCTTTCACTGTCAGAAGAACTGGAGCTGTCGGAAGAGCTGTCCGAACTGGTTGATGAACTGCTTGATGTAGAGTGTTTTCTCTTTTTCTTCACTGCCACTTTATTGTTATCACTGAAAAGAAAAAGATAATATTCTGGAATGGAAACTTGTGGTAGAACCATGCTGTGATTAACTTGTCTACAGCACTGACAGCTAATTATTTTTATTCTCTAGTGACTGCTACCAATAAAAAGAATACAAGAAAAAAAAAATAAGAAAAGTAAACATAGTGATTTATATATGAGCCATTCACTCGCATGAGCCTACTGGATGTTTCTGGTCAATTTTAAAACCTTAATAACTTGAAAAGCTAATAAAACAAAAATTATAAATTAATAAATACTGTTATATCATAATTTTATGTGTGTTCTATGGTCAGCGAAATGTGAATATTTTGTAATCTTTTTTAATAATGGTGGCATGTGTACAATTATTATTCAAGTTTACTTATTTATTGTTGCTATTCTAAAATAATTTTAATAACTTGTTAAAAAAACAACAAAAGTACTAGGTAACCATTTGTTGACGACATATGAATCTATATAAAAAAAGTATAATGAAACTACAATTTAATCAATAATTAATTAGAATATAAGTACATTTTTAGTATGCACACAATCAACCTTAAATCACTTGTTGAAACCCAAAGATTTTACCTAACCATAAAACGTAAGAACGTTAACAGCCATGCCAAAACCTTGTCTTACCTAACAGTACTATCTTCTCTTGCTTTGAGGTTTCTTTTCAAAACCTGAGTACGTGACTGTCTGACCAATATTTTCCTTTTCCCTGTACATTCATAAGACCAATGTCCATACTCCAAGCACTTCTGGCAGCGTATACCTTGCGGAAAAGCTGCCGCTAAGGCAGCTTGTCTGAAAATAGAATTCGGTGTTAGGTACCTATGTTGTACAAAGATGTGCAGTTTACAAATGATTATGAAATACTTTTCAACTTACTTTTTTCTTGCAGCTTGATGTCTGTTATAAACACCCAGAGTCATAATCAAGCTTGACCCAAAATAAACTATCTTAATAAACTTATTTAACAGCTATTTTTTAGGAAATAAAAAACAGCATAAACACAAACACGCTTCGTTTTATTTGCTATGCCATAGATACAGAAACTAACTCAACACAGCAGAAGTACAGAATAGATATTGACTACTAACGACAGATTGATTGTATATTACCATATCTATATTATGTTTTGCATACGTATGATTCGTATGTATGGAATTGAAGGAAATACTAAATTGTGCAAACTGGAAGTGATTTCAATCAGTACAATTTATATGATTAGAATAAGGCACAAAAGTAATAAAGCATTTAAAAATAACGATAACTGGTTTGTATGTTGGCCAATTATTAACAAAACAATTTCTTTTAGTGCCTTGAAAACGACATTTAATTTTAAGAGTATAAACTGTATTTTTTTAATATATTATAATACCTAATAATAATAAGCGTAACAGTATAAAATCAATATGGTATTTTATGGTGATATATAGCTTGTAACAGAGTACTGTGTACAATACTCGAATAATATGTATGTTTGGAAAAGGCAGCAAAAAATCTTCCCTAATAATCGTGAATCTGTAACACATCAATTGGAGTCATTAACAGACAGACTTAAAATAACACCTGAATTCTATAAAGAATGGTTCATAAAATATCACTAATAATCCGTTAATCCACAAAAAAAGTGAAGTGAAATATTATTAATTATTGAATTTGTGTATCAATTTCCAAATATTTCTTTATAATCAGTTTTATGTCAATATTTTTTAATGGAAAACAAAAACTAGGAAATTTTGTCTCAACTTCAACAGTTTAACTTATAAATGTTATAGCTAGCTCGTATAGTGTTTTATCTTATTCGAAACGCTGCTTAGATTACATAACATTAAAGATAATATCGCAAGTGTTTAGAGTGAAATACTAGGACAGGCTTACGTGTATCGATTCAAAGTTAAGTTCACCCTATCATATTCATATATAATCAGATACAACAAAATAAGGGATAACACAAAAATTCTTAGAATTACACATGAGCTTTAAAGGGAGTTAGTTTACCAGTTCGATCGCCCGCCCCGAACGGACGCTACCGCCCGCTCCAACGCTCTAACTAAGCTATTCGCTTTTTTGTTGCAGATCGCCGCCCCGCGACCCTCCCGCCCTGCCGATCAGAGTCCGCAGCGCCGCCGGCCGCCACTCCACAACTAATAATGGTATTTATTGTGGTTTTAACACGCGAAATTTTGAAGCTTTAACTAAACTTTTACAAATAAAGCGACATTTCAAACCCTGGGCAAATCGCTGGCTACCTAACGGTGTCAACGAGGGCGATTTGCAGAAACCGGGCGCTGGCCTTTTTCAGGGAACGGCAAACCCGGACGGACCTGGGACCACCGGCTTTGGAGGTGCTCCTGCCGATACCAGAATGTCGCCCGCCCACCCTCCATAATCCCTCACTCATCCTCCGTACCCCGCGCTTAGTCTATAGCAGACCTAGCTCGGATACTGAAGTTAGAAACCGCTGGTCAAAACCGCGCCCTTATTTCGAATTTAAAAACCTCAATATAAAAAGACTTACCAGACGACATTGCGCAAACATGCGAGCCCATTGTGTTCGCATACCTACCCGCCGTCGAGGCTCCGGGGAACTGGCCGAGCCGCGTGTCGTCTGCGCCGCGACGAACAATAGACGGCTAATTAACACCTGCAACAGCACGGCAACTGCGATCAAACGCGCACGGTATCATAAAGTATATATACCGTTAGCATTAATACACCTGTATTAACGCTATACAACGCAAAACATAAATAATAATATATTGAATTTAAAATTAGTACCATACCAAGATTTTGGGCGGGAGGGTCTGGCCCCAAAACTCCCATCACGTTAGAATTAATACAACAGGTCCCAACCAAAGCGCTGTCCGATATAGGATACGAAGCGCCTCAGGACGTAGTAAAAAACTAATCGCGAAAGTGGCCCCTCGTCTGCGCCTCAAGCCGCGCAACATCACCAATGAAGACGAATAAAAATAAAATAAAACGCCAGGCGAGCATCATCGTCCGACAGGGCGACGATGCTCCGCACAGATCGTCGGTTCGGACAGCGAGTCCGAAAACAATAACCCTCATTTACGGGGTAGAGGGTAAAAACGAGCGCTAAGAAGAAGCGCTAAAAGCGAAGGTGGCTCGCGACCAGCCGGAGATGGACATAGACCCATCATCGGCGCCCCATCCCGTGCAAACGATGCAAAGCCCTCCCCTGCGGTCCAACAGACTCAGACTACAGTACCGCCTCGGTTGAGTTAACCCGAAATCCAGTCTCGCTTCCACGCAGGCGGTGACCGCCAAAACCGCTCCTGGGACGGGTGCCAAACCCACCTCCTCGGCCTAAACCGCGCCACCCATTTTTTTTGCAAAAAGGCGCTAAGCTTCCTCAAATATCCGCAGACTGCACCCGTCTGCGGATAAACTACAGTAAAGCCGTCCGCACCGCCGACGACGGCATTAAAATTCACTGCCCAGACGTTGAGACTTTCCGCAGTCTCAATAAATATCGTGGACTTCAAAGTCCATTTCACGTACGCCTCGAGGAGGAGCGTAAACTAAGGCCGTTATCCGCGGCATTCCTACCGACTTCCGGTGGAGACGAAATTCAGCCGACCTCTGCGGCCGGGCTTCCCTGTGCACCGGTGCACAGACTTTGCCGCAGAGACGGCTCACCATTATGGCTAGTTCTCGCCGTCCTTCCCAGGACCGGAGGCCAAGAATATATTCAATAATCTGAACATGGTGTGTGTGGCCTCTCGGGTATCAGAGTAGAGGCCCCCACACAAGAAAGGAGGTCCAGGGCAGTGCCACCGCTGCCAGTTGTACCACGCGGCCCCAACTGTCATGCGGACCCGCGCTTGCGTGAAATGTTTGTCCCACATTGGACCAGAGAGTGCCCGCGTACTCGTGAGTCAGGAGAGAAACCCTCCTGCGTGAATTGTCTCCAGCAGCATACGGCCAACTATAGGGGATGTCCGAAAGCCCTAAATTTATTTCTTATATAGGCCTAATCCCAATAGGCCCAAAAGTAGGCCAGCTCCACCTCGGGATATAATTAACTTCCCAATCTTGCGGGAAACAAACCAACTCCCCGGCTGCCGCCTCGCGCCGTCTCCAACCCGTGGGTAAACCAAAGCCCACGCTGCCACCGGGGCCGCTCCGGGACCGGAGAAGCTGTCCGCCGCGAGGCACCCGTGTCGCTCCCTTCCCGCGACCGTGGGCATCGTTTGGGACGACATCCAAACGGTGATGTCCATCCTTCGCGCCGTTAAGAGCTCAGAGATTTCGGAATTCGCCCGAGATTTCCGGCGTGCAGTAACGTCGAAGAGAAACTCATGGTTCTCGTCAGATACCATCACCTGATGGTTAAATTAGAGTCTATATAAATGTCTGCGGGTGTGTAGCTTTCCTCCCCAGGTTGGGCGCCTCAAAACCAAAAACATTAGATTATTATCATTTAACGCTTGCGGTCTAACTTCGAACGTTTTAGAGTTAAAATGTGTATGTCGGAGAACAGCATCGATATCGCAAGAAACATATCTTAAACCGAATAGGCCTGAAAGCCGGCATCGCAGGCTATGTCCAACTACGAACGGACAGGACATACAGTAGTAAGGGGGTACCGCTCTCTGTACGCCAGACGCTCCCTACATTGCGGCCTATTAATATTCCTCCACTTACAAATATGGAAGCCTGGGTTGTGAGACTCGCTATGACGGGGCCGGTACACTCGTCATAGTCTCGGTCTATCTCCCGTCTCCAAAACGGTTGCTCCGGCGCGACCTAAGAGCCCTCTTTGCCCAGGGGATGCCGTATCCTCTTCGGTGATTTCAATTGTAAAAACATAAGATGGGGCTGCCATCTAACAATTATAACGGAATTAAACTCGACGAACTCGAGGACAGACTAGACTTCGGAATCATCGCGCCTCTACGTCGACATGTTTCCCCATGTCGTGCACGACCCTCGACGATAGATATCGCACTCACTCTAAAGGAGTTGCACAAATTTCAATAGTATTGAGACAATACACGGTCTCACGTCTGCCACCGACCGGTTATATTAAAATGGGACCTCCGACGGCGGGAGGCCTATTCCCTTCCGCAAAATTACTATGGAAGAGTGTCGACTGCGAAATCGACACTCAAAACCCAGCAACGTTTCGGACGCGTCTACAGACGAGATTGACCTTACCATGATTGCTCTTACCAACCGTCAGGACGGTGGTCGAGAGAGAGCGGGAGGTTCATCCCTCGGATCGCCGGAAGTTTCCGCCCGATATTCTCGAATTGATAAGAGCAAAAACGCAGCTTTGCGCCGCGCGAGCGCATATCCCACTCCCGAGTACAGATCCAGAGCGCGAGCTCTCCAGCGAAGTGAAAGCTCGCGTTCGGGAATCGAAATAGTTGGAGCGACCTCGGAGAAATCAAACCATCCCACAAAGCGTTTTGGGGTTACCAAGCGCTCAAAACAGGGATATACCCCTATACTCAAAACCCTGATAATTCAAGCAGAGGCCATGACAGGAGATAGCAGAGTGCCTTGCAGACTCCTATAGAGACTCAATGCTCTCACCTTCCCTCCGCACGACATCGCTCATATCAGTCGCATCGAGGAAGAGGTTCTCAAAAACCTCCCTCGAACCCAAAGACGATCTGCTCCCGTCTCACTCAGCGAAGTCCAAACGCTAGTGAAATCCACTAATACCAGAAAGGCACCGGCTCGATGGTATTAGTAATAAATAATCAAATGCTTTCTATACCGTTGTTAAGCTTACTGGTCGCGATTTTAACGTGCATAAAATTATATTTCCTCCTGGAAGGAGGCGGAGGTTATAGGCATCCACAAGCCAGAACCACGCGACCTCCCTGCCAGCTACAGACCGATCAGCCTCCTGGCGGTCTGGGCAAACTCGAAAAAATTCTCAAACTGCCTTGCGATCACCTCCTAGGGAAAGGCCTTATCATAGATGAACAGTTCGGCTTTCGCAGCCATTCTTGTCCACAGCAAGTCCTCCGCTTAGTAGAATATGTCTCGGAGGCTTTGGAAACCGAAACATGTACCGTGGCTGTCTTCTTTGATGTGAAGGCCTTCGATAGGGTATGGCGCGCAGGTCTGATTTATAAGTTATATTCTCAAGTGCCAATGATCACCTCATAATCACTATTCAAAATTATTTAGCAAACAGACATTTCACATTTAGATGAGCGCTCACTCGACAAGGCGTCTTATCAGAGCAGGAGTTCCTCAGGCTCCCCCTCTCTCCTCTGCTGTACTCATTTACACAAACGATATACCGCGACCGTCATCGTCTGGCGTCCAACTCGCGTTATTCGCGGACGATACCGCTCTTTGGAAATAGGAATAGGAGCACCCGATTCACCCTCCTCCCCTCAGAGGGTTGACAGAGCTAGGTCAATGGTTCCGGAAGTGGAGGATAGAAGTAAACCCGACAAATCAGCAGCCATACAATTCAAGTATGGTAAGATTAGGAGTCGACTCATTGTCGACAAAACACTCCCAATCTTAAAATGTTGGATGCGATCATTCCGTGGCAACGGAACTACAAATACCGGAGTCACGCTCGGATAAAATCTACACTTCCGAGAATCATATCAGGCGTGTTAGAAATACTACTTTTCTGAAAGCAAGGCTCGGGACCATGCTCGGTAGAAAAGAGTAAACTATCTAGACGTAATAAACGTACCATATACAAAATGTGCATTAGGACGGTGATGACATACGCGTCTCCCGTCTTCGCTCACGCCGCTCAAAAGCACTACATGGACTACAGGTATACAGATAATTCTGTAGAGCCGCAACGGATGCACATTGGTGTGTTCGTAATTCAATTCTCCATAGGGACTTAAAACCACTATTTCCAAATGTAAGAAGGACGCATCGAAGCGATTCTTCGACATCGCGGATCACATCCCAATGCGCTCGCGCGACGGTTGACTATCAACCGCCGCATCCTCCACCTTATCCGTAGGCCACGAACGTACCTACCGATCCACCTGACGCTCTTACAGCGGCAGTTGAAATATAATGACGTCAACGACACGCATGACTGACTAAGGTAGATCTATCCGTTAGTCAGGTCATCGACCTAAATCTCCTCCCACCCGGCCGCCGCTAACCGCCTCCGGCCGGGCGAGGAGGGAAGGGAACCGACCGTGACGGTTTCCTGCGACATCCTATGCCGAGACGACTTACGGGCGTCGTCCATGGCCATGTCACGCGCGCCGTCGGCACTCGCGTAATGCCGTCCGGCTACTTTCGGTGAAGCTATCAAATCGTCTGGACATGTCTGACTCGTCTCGACCGACCAAAT